>JAJGST010000065.1:0-155015 GCA_020746105.1 Trogon surrucura
TTTTTGGGACTCGTAAATGATTTTTTGGGGCACACAGATGATTTTTTGGTCCTGTCAACCATTTTTTGGGGCATATAAATGTTTTTTTGGGGCATATAAATGAGGGTTTTGGTTCTATAAAGCAGTTTTTGCGGCCTATGAACCACTTTTTGGGGTGTAGAACCGATTTTTTTGGGGCACACAAATGATTTTTTTGGTCCTATCAACCATTTTTTGGGTCATAGAAATAGGTTTTGGTCCTATAAAGGAGCTTTTGGGTCCTCTAAGCCATTTTTTGGGGCGTATAAATGACTTTTTGGTCCATTAAACAACTTTTTGGGCCACATAAATGGTTTTTTGGGGCACGTAATCAAGTTTTTTAGTCCTATAAAGGGTTTTTTGGGTCCTCTAAGCCATTTTTTGGGGCGTATAAATGACTTTTTGGTTCTATTAACAATGTTTTGGGTCGTATAAATGGTTTTTTGGGTCCCATAATTGAACTTTTTTGTCCTATAAAGGAGTTTTTGGGTCCTATAAAGGAGTTTTTGGGTCCTATAAAGGAGTTTTTGGGTCCTATAGAGGAGTTTTTTGGTCCCCTAACCCATTTTTTGGGGCATATAAATGATTTTTTGGTTCTATAAACAATGTTTTGGGCCACATAAATGGTTTTTTGGGTCACGTAATCGAGTTTTTTAGCTCTACAAACGATTTTTTTGGTCCTCTTATCCATTTTTTGGGACATATAAGTGATTTTTTGGTCCATCAGACAACTTTTTGGGCCACATAAATGGTTTTTTGGGTCACGTAATCGAGTTTTTTAGCCCTACAATTGATTTTTTTGGTCCCCCAACCCATTTTTTGGGCTCTGTAACCGCTTTTTTGGTCCTATAAACAATTTTTTGGGTCATATAAGTAGTTTTTTGGTCCTGTAAAGGAGTTTTTGGGTCCTAAAAAGGAGTTTTTTGGTCCTCTAAACCCTTTTTTGGGTCACACAAATGATTTTTGGGTCCTAAGAAGGAGTTTTTAGGTCCTATAAAGGATGTTTTTGGTCCTATAAAGGGGTTTTTTTTGCTCTCTAACCCATTTTTCGGGTCCTATAAAGGAGTTTTTGGGTCCTCTAAACCATCTTTGGGTCCTAAAAAGGAGTTTTTGGGTCCTATAGAAGAGTTTTTGGTCCTCTAATCCATTTTTTGGGGCGTATAAATGACTTTTTGGTCCATTAAACAACTTTTCGGGCCACATAAATGGTTTTTTGGGTCACGTAATCGAGTTTTTTAGCTCTACAGACGATTTTTTGGGTCCTCTAACCCGTTTTTTGGGGCGTATAAATGACTTTTTGGTCCATCAAACAACTTTTTGGCCACATAAATGGTTTTTTGGGTCCCATAATCGCGTTTTTTAGCCCTACAATTGATTTTTTTTGTCCCCCAACCCATTTTTTGGGCTCTGTAACCGCTTTTTTGGTCCTACAAAGGAGTTTTTGGGTCCTATAAAGGAGTTTTTGGGTCCTTTAGAGGAGTTTTTGGGTCCTATAAAGGAGTTTTTGGGTTCTCTGAGCCATTTTTTGGGGCGTATAAATGATTTTTTGGTCCCTTAACCCATTTTTTGGGGCGTATAAATGACTTTTTGGTCCATCAAACAACTTTTTGGGCCACATAAATGGTTTTTTGGGTCACGTAATCGAGTTTTTTAGCCCTACAATTGATTTTTTTTTGTCCCCCAACCCATTTTTTGGGCTCTGTAACCGCTTTTTTGGTCCTATAAAGGAGTTTTTGGGTCCTATAAAGGAGTTTTTGGGTTCTCTGAGCCATTTTTTGGGGCGTATAAATGATTTTTTGGTCCCTTAACCCATTTTTGGGGGCGTATAAATGACTTTTTGGTCCATTAAACAACTTTTTGGGCCACATAAATGGTTTTTTGGGTCACGTAATCGCGTTTTTCAGCCCTACAATTGATTTTTTTTGTCCCCCACCCCATTTTTTGGGCTCTGTAACTGCTTTTTTCTTTAATTTTCTGTTTTTTTTCCCCCCTCCCCGCAGGAGCTGGACCCTCCGCTGGGCGCGCAGTACGGGGCGCCGGCGCCGCCCGTCACCATCGACGTCCCCATGGGCGCCCTGAGCCCCGGGGGGCTGCTGGCCCCCGCCCAGCTGACCACCATCGACCAATCGGAGCTCAGCTCGCAGCTGGGGCTCAGCCTGGGCGGGGCCAATCCCGGCGGGGCGGGGCCGGCCCCCCCGCCCGTCATGGCGGCCGCCGCGGCGCAAGCGTCGCCGCCGCCGCCGCAACGCGTCGAGGAGCGGCCGTCGCCCCCGGCGTCGCCCGCGGGGTCCCTGCAGGACGAGGACGGGGAGGAGTTCCGGAGGGTGAGCGGGGAAAAATGGGGGAAAATGGGGAAAAAATGGGGGAAAATGGAAAGAAAATGGGGGAAAATGGGAAAAAAATGGGGAAAAATGGGAAAAAAATGGGGAAAATGGGAAAAATATGGTGGAAGATGGGGGAAAAATTGGAGAAAATGGGAAAGAAATTGGGGAAAAATGGGAAAGAAATTGGGGAAAGATGGGAAAAAATGGGAAAAATGGGAAAAATATGGGGGAAGATGGGGAAAAATGGGAAAAAATGGGGAAAAAAATGGAGGGAAATGGGAGAAAAAGGGGAAAATGGGGGAAAAATGGGGAAAATGGGGGAAAAAATGGGGAAAATGGGGGAAAAAATGGGGAAAAATGGGGGTAAAAAGGGGAAAAAATGGAAGTGGGAAAAAATGGGGGAAATGGGAGTAAATTGGGGAAAATGGGGAAAAAATGGGGGAAAATGGGGGGAAGTGGGAAGAAAATGGGGGAAATGGGAAGAAAATGGGGGAAATGAGGAAAAAATTGGGGGGAAATGGGGGAAATGGGGAAAAAATGGGGGAAATGGGAAGAAAATGGGGAAAATGGGGAAATGGGAAAGAAAAATGGGGGAAAATGGGAGAAAAATGGGAAGAAAATGGGGAAAATGAGGGGGAAATGGGGAAAAAATTGCGGAAAATGGGGAAAAATGGGAAAAAATGGGGGAAAATTGGAAAGAAAATGGGGGAAAATGGGAAAAAATGGGGAAAAATGGGAAAAATATGGCGGAAGATGGGGGAAAATTGGAGAAAATGGGGAAATTGGGGAAAAATGGGAAAGAAATTGGGGAAAAATGGGAAAAAATGGGGAAAAATGGGAAAGATATGGCAGAAAATGGGGGAAAATGGGGAAAATGAGGGGCAAATGGGTAAAAAATTGGGGAAAATGGGAAAAAATGGAAAAAAATGGGGGAAATGGGAAGAAAATGGGGAAAAAATTGGGGAAAATGGGAAAAAATGGAAAAAAATGGGGGAAATGGGAAGAAAATGGGGAAAAAATTGGGGAAAAGTGGGGGAAATGGGAGTAAATGGGGGAAAATGGGGAAAAAATGGGGAAAAATGGGGGAAATGGGAAGAAAATGGGGGAAAATTGGGGGAAAATTGGGGGAAAACGGGAAAAATATGGAGGAAGATGGGGGAAAAATGGGAAGAAAATGGAGGAAAATGAGGGGAAAATGGGAAAAATGGGGACAAAATTGGGGAAAATGGGAAGAAAATGGGGGAAAATGGGGGGAAATGGGAAAAAAATGGGGAAAATGGGAAAAAATGGGGGAAAATGGGGGAAAAATTGGAGAAAATGGGGAAAATGGGAAAAATGGGAAAGAAATTGGGGAAAAATGGGGAAAAATGGGAAAGATATGGCAGAAAATGGGGAAAATGAGGGGGAAATGGGTAAAAAATTGGGGAAATTGGGGAAAAATGGGAAAAAATGGGGGAAAATGGGAGAGAAAATGGGGGAAATGGGGGAAAATTGGGGGAAATGGGAGTAAATGGGGGAAAGGGGAAGAAAATGGGGAAAAAATTGGGGAAAAATGGGGGAAATGGGAAGAAAATGGGGGGGAAATGGGGAAAAAATGGGGGAAAAGTGGGAAAAATGGGGAAATGGGGAAAAATGGGGGAAAATGGGGGGAAAATTGGGGGAAAAATGGGGAAAAAAATGGGGGAAAAGGGGGAAATGGGGGAAAAAATGGGAGGAAGAGGTGGAAAAAATGGAAAAATGGGAGGGGAGGTGGAAAAAGTGAAATAATTTCTCCGAGTTTCTTCACGTTTCTTTACGTTCTTTGAATTTCTTCGAGTTTCCTCGAAGGGATTTTCTTGGATTTAATTTTTCCTGCGATTGAATTTGAAGGAATTCGAATTTCTTTGCGTTTCCTTGAAGGAATTTGAATTTCCTTGAAGGAATTTGAATTTCTTTAAATTTCCTTGAAGGAATTTGCATTTCCTTGAATTTTTTTGAAGGAATTTGAATTTCCTTGAAGGAATTTGACTTTCTTTGCATTTCCTTGAAGGAATTTGCATTTCCTTGAAGGAATTTGCATTTCCTTGAACAAATTTGCATTTCCTTGAAGGAATTTGCATTTCTTCGCATTTCCCTTGAATTTCCTTGAACGAATTCGCATTTGCTTAAAGGAATTTGCATTTCTTTGACTTTCTTCGAAGGAATTTGAATTTCTTTGCATTTCCTTGAAGGAATTTGAATTTTTTGGAATTTCTTTGATAAAATTTGACTTTCCTTGAAAGAATTTGCATTTCCTTGAAGGAATTTGCATTTCTTTGCATTTCCTTGAAGGAATTTGAATTTCTTTAAATTTCCTTGAAGGAATCTGCATTTGCTTTGATGGAATTTGAATTTCTTTGGATTTCTTTAAAAGACTTTGACTTTCCTTGGAAGAATTTGGATTTCTTTGCCTTTCCTTGAAAGAATTTGACTTTCCTTGAAAGAATTTGCATTTCTTTGAATTTTCTTGAAGGTATTTGCATTTCTTTGCATTTCCTTGAAGGAATTTGCATTTCCTTGAATTTCCCTGAAGGAATTTGAATTTCTTTAAATTTCCCTGAAGGAATTTGAATTTCCTTGGAGGAATTTGAATTTCCTTGAAGGAACTTGCATTTCCTTGAATTTCCCTGAAGGAAATTGGATTTCCTTGGAAGAATTCGAATTTCTTCGCATTTCCTCGAAGGAATTTGCATTTCTTTGCATTTCTTTGAACGATTTTGAATTTCCTCGAAGGAATTTGCATTTCCTTGAATTTCCTCGAAGGAATTTGCATTTCTTTGAATTTCCTTGAAAGAATTTGCATTTCTTTCAATTTCCCCAAACGATTTTGAATTTCCCCGAACGATTTTGAATTTCCCCGATCAAATTTGTGTTTCTTTGAACGATTTTGCATTTCCCCGGAGGGACTTGAATTTCCCCGGAGGAATTTGAATTTCCCCAGAGGAATTTGAATTTCCTCGGAGGAATTTGCATTTCTTTAAATTTCCTTGAAGGAATTTGAGTTTCCTTCAACAAATTTGAATTTCCTTGAACGAATTTGAATTTCCTTGAATTTCCTCGAATTTCCCTGAATTTCCTCGAATTTCCTTGAATTTCCTTGAAGGAATTTGAATTTTTTTTAATTTCCTTGGATGAATTTGACTTTCCTTGAAGGAACTTGCATTTCTTTGCATTTCCTTGAAGGAATTTGCATTTCCTTGAAGGAATTTGCATTTCCTTGAATTTCCTCGAAGGAATTTGCATTTCCTTGACACAATTTGAATTTCCTTGACTTTCCTCGAGTGAATTTGCATTCCCTCGACGGAATTTGCATTTCCTTGAAGGAATTTGCATTTCTCTGCATTTCCTTGAAGGAATTTACATTTATTCGAATTTCCTTGAAGGAATTTGAATTTTCTTGAGCAAATTTGCATTTTCTTGAAGGGATTTGCATTTCTTTGCATTTCCTTGAAGGAAGTTGCATTTCTTTTACTTTCCTTGAAAGAATTTGAATTTCTTTAAACAAATCTGAATTTCCTTGAAGGAATTTGTATTTCTTTGCATTTCCTTGAAGGAATTTGAATTCCTTTGATTTTCCTTGAAAGAATTTAAAGTTCCTTGAAGGAATTTGCATTTCCTTGAATTTCCTTGGAGGAACTTGAATTTCCCCAGAGGAATTTGCATTTCCTTGAATTTCCTTGAATTTCCTTGAATTTCCTTGAATTTCCTTGAATTTCCTTGAATTTCCTTGAATGAATTTGCATTTCCTTGAATTTCCTTGAATTTCCTTGAATTTCCTTGAATTTCCTTGAACTAATTTGAATTTCCTTGAAGGAATTAGAATTTTTTCTAATTCCCTTGGAGGAATTGGAATTCCTTTGACTTCCCTTGAACGAATTTGAATTCCCTCGAAGAAACTTGAATTTCTTTCAATTTCCTTGAAGGAATTTTGCATTCCTTTGAATTCCTTTGACGGAATTTTGCGTCTCCTTGGATTCCCTCGAAGGAACTTGAATTTCCTTGAACGAATTTGAATTTTTTTTTTTGAATTTCTTCGAAAGAGTTCGAATTTCCTTGATCAAATTTGAATTTTTTTGACTTTCCTTGGAGAAATTTGACTTTCCTTGGAGAAATTTGACTTTCCTTGGAGAAATTTGACTTTCCTTGACCGCATTTGACTTTCCTTGGAGAAATTTGACTTTCCTTGACCGCATTTGACTTTCCTTGGAGAAATTTGAATTTCCTTGACCGCATTTGACTTTCCTTGGAGAAATTTGAATTTCCTTGACCGAATTTGACTTTCCTTGGAGAAATTTGACTTTCCTTGACCGAACTTGACTTTCCTTGGAGAAATTTGAATTTCCTTGACCGAATTTTAATTTCCTTGGAGAAATTTGACTTTCCTTGACCGCATTTGACTTTCCTTGGAGAAATTTGAATTTCCTTGGAGAAATTTGACTTTCCTTGACCGAACTTGACTTTCCTTGGAGAAATTTGACTTTCCTTGGAGAAATTTGACTTTCCTTGACCGAATTTGACTTTCCTTGGAGAAATTTGACTTTCCTTGACCAAATTTGAATTTCCTTGGAGAAATTTGACTTTCCTTGACCGAACTTGACTTTCCTTGGAGAAATTTGACTTTCCTTGGAGAAATTTGACTTTCCTTGACCGCATTTGACTTTCCTTGGAGAAATTTGACTTTCCTTGGAGAAATTTGACTTTCCTTGGAGAAATTTGACTTTCCTTGACCGCATTTGACTTTCCTTGGAGAAATTTGTCTTTCCTTGACCGAATTTGACTTTCCTTGGAGAAATTTGACTTTCCTTGGAGAAATTTGTCTTTCCTCGACGGAATTTCTCTTTCCTTGCCCGAATTCCCGTTTCCCTCGACGCTAATCCCCACCCAACCCCCCTTTCCCCACCATTTTTTTTTTAATTTAATTCACTTTTTCCCCCTGTTTCCCCCCTCCCCAGGCCGCCGCCAACCCCTCCCCGCCGCCGCCGCCGCTGCCGACCCCTCCGGCCCCACCTCCTCCTCTTCCTCCTCCTTCGGCGTCGGCGTCGGCGGGCGGGGAGGGTCCGCGCCGGGCGAAAGGGGCCAAGAAGGCGAAGAAGAAGAAGGACCCCAACGAGCCGCAGAAGCCCGTGTCGGCCTACGCGCTCTTCTTCCGCGACACGCAGGCGGCCATCAAGGGGCAGAACCCCAACGCCACCTTCGGCGAGGTCTCCAAGATCGTCGCCTCCATGTGGGACAGCCTGGGCGAGGAGCAGAAGCAGGTGGGGAGGCGAGAGGAAACGGGGGGAAAATTGGAAAAAAAAAGGCGGAAAAGGAGAGAAATCGGGCGGAAAATGGTGGGGATTGAGGCGGGAGGTGGAGGGGAAAGGGCGTTGAGGGGGGAAAAGGAAGAAAAAGGTTGAAGATGGAGGGTAAGGATGGGATTTGTGAGGGAAAAGACGTGAAAAATGGTAAAAAAAGGAAGGATTTGGGTGAGAAAAGTCGAAATTTGGGGAAAATAGTCAAAAATTTGATGAAAAACGACCCGAAATTGGGGGAAAGAGGCTGAAATGGACGCGGGAGGTTGAGGGGAAAGGAAGTTGAGGGGAAAATGGTGGGAAAAGGGAGGAAAAGGTTGGAGATGGAGGGTAAGGATGGGATTTGTGAGGGAAAAGAGGCCAAAAATGGTAAAAAATGTGAGAATTCGGGTGAGAAAAGTGGAAATTTGGGGAAAATGGGCAAAAATTTGAGGAAAAAGGGCCTGAAATGGAGGCGGGAGGTGGAGGGGAAAGGAGGTTGAGGGGAAAAGGAAGAAAAAGGTTGGAGATGGAGAGTAAGGATGGGATTTGAGAGGGAAAAGAGGCCAAAAATGGTAAAAAATGTGAGGATTTGGGTGAAAAAAAGTCGAAATTTGGTGAAAATATTGAAAAATTTGAGGAAAAAGGACCTGAAATTGAGGCGGGAGGTGGAGGGGAAAGGAGGTTGAGGGGAAAAGGGTGGGAAAAGGAAGGAAAAGGTTGGAGATGGAGGGTAAGGACGGGATTTGTGAGGGAAAAAGAGGCCAAAAATGGTAAAAAATGTGAGGATTTGGGTGAAAAAAGTGGAAATTTGGGGAAAATGGGCAAAAATTTGAGGAAAAAGGACCTGAAATGGAGGTGGGAGGTTGAGGGGAAAGGAGGTTGAGGGGAAAAGGAAGGAAAAGGTTGGAGATGGAGGGTAAGGACGGGATTTGTGAGGGAAAAAGAGGCCAAAAATGGTAAAAAATGTGAGGATTTGGGTGAAAAAAAGTCGAAATTTGGGGAAAATGGGCAAAAATTTGAGGAAAAAGGACCCGAAATTGAGGCGGGAGGTGGAGGGGAAAGGAGGTTGAGGGGAAAAGGGTGGGAAAAGGGAGGAAAAGGTTGGAGATGGAGGGTAAGGATGGGATTTGAGAGGGAAAAAGAGGCCAAAAATGGTAAAAAATGTGAGGATTTGGGTGAAAAAAGTGTAAATTTGGTGGAAATAGTCAAAAATATGATGAAAAAAAGACCAAATTGGGGAAAAGAGTGAAACTGAGGCAGGAATATGAGGAGAAAATGGCAGGAAGGAGCAAAAAGAACTTAAATATGGAGGATGGGGATTGGATTGAGGGGTGAAAAACTCCCAGATTTGGTAAAAACCATGAAAAATCAGGTGAGAAAGCTACAAATTTAATTTAAAAAAATCGCAATTTTGGGGGAAAACGCTTTGAATTTGGTGAAAAAAAGATGAAATTGAGGCAGGAAATTGAGGTGAAAGGGGGGCGGGGATATGGAAATGAGGGGGCGGGGCCAGGCCGGGAGGTCCCGCCCCCTCCGGCGCCGCCATCTTTGTGTCCCCTCCCCCCCTCCCCCAGGTGTACAAGCGGAAGACGGAGGCGGCCAAGAAGGAATATCTGAAGGCGCTGGCGGCCTATCGCGAGCTGCAGGTGCGGCCCCCACCTCCCCCAGGATTCCCAGAATTTCAAAATTTCAGAATTTCAAAATTTCAGAATTTCAGAATTTCAAAATTTCAGATTTTTAAAATTTCAGAATTTCAAAATTTCAAAATTTAAGAATTTCAGATTTTCAAAATTTCAGATTTTTAACATTTCAGATTTTCAAAGTCTCATAATTTCAAAATTTCAGATTTCAAAATTTCGAATTTCAAAATTTCAGAATTTCAAAATTTCAAAATGTCATAATTTCAAAATTTCAAAATTTCAAAATTTCAGATTTTCAAAATTTCAGATTTTCAAAATTTCAGAATTTCAAAATTTCAAAAATTCAGAATTTCAAAATTTCAAATTTTCAGAATTTCAGATTTTCAAAATTTCAGATTTTCAAAATTTCAGGTTTTCAAAATTTCAGATTTTCAAAATTTCAAGCTTCTGGGATTTCACTATTTCAGGACTTCAAAGTTCCCGAAGTTCCAAATTCCAAAACCTCAGCAAGTTTAAAAATTCCAGAAATTTAAAGTTCTGAAGATTCCAAGTTTGAGAATTTCAGGATTTCAGAATTTCAAAATTTCAGAATTTCAAACTTCTGAGATTTCACTCTTTCAGAACTTCAAAGTTCCAAATTCTAAAAACAAGTTTAGAAATTCAGGTTTTCAAAATTCCCAGAATTTAGAATTTCAGAATTTCAAAATTACCACAATTCACAATTTCAAAATTTTAGAATGTAAACATTTCAGAATTTCAAACTTCTGGAATGTCACTATTTCAGGACTTCAAAGTTCCAAATTCCAAACTCTCAAGTATAAAAATTCCAGATT
Source organism: Trogon surrucura (assembly GCA_020746105.1). NCBI lineage: Eukaryota > Metazoa > Chordata > Aves > Trogoniformes > Trogonidae > Trogon > Trogon surrucura. The sequence goes on from JAJGST010000065.1 coordinate 10,107, forward strand.
TTCAAAATTCCCAGAATTCAGAATTTCAAGATTTCAGAATCTGAATAATTCACTATTTCAGAACTTCAAAACTCTCAATGTTCCAAATTCCCAAACCTCAACAAGTTCAAAAATCAATTCTAAAATTCTGGAATTCACAATTTCAGAGTTTCTGAATTTGAAAATTTCAGAATTTCATTATTTCAAAATCTAAAAATTTCAGAACTTCAAAATTACAAAATTTCAACTCAATTTCAGAATTTGAAAATTTCGGAATTTGAAAATTTCGGAATTTGAAAATTTCGGAATTTTAAAATTTCGGAATTTTAAAATTTCGGAATTTTAAAATTTCGGAATTTTAAAATTTTGGAATTTTAAAATTTGAGAATCTGAAAATTTCAGAATCTGAAAATTTCGGAATTTGAAAATTTCAGAATTTGAAAATTTCGGAATTTGAAAATTTCGGAATTTGAAAATTTCGGAATTTGAAAATTTTGGAATTTGAAAATTTCAGAATTTCAGGGTTTCAAACTTTCAGAACTTCCCAACTTTCCACAATTTCTTCCCGACTTTCCAAAATTTCTTCAGAATCTTTCAGAATTCCTTCCAAATTTCGCAAAATTTTCAAATTTCATCAAAACCTTTCCAAATTCCTCCAAATTTCACCAATTTCTTCTTTTTTTTTCCCCGCCAGACCTCCGCGGACCCTCCGGACCCGGACCCCGCCCCTCCCCCGTCCTCCTCCTCCACCTCCCCTCCCCCTCCCTCCCCTCCTCCCCCGCCGCCCCCTCCCCCGCCGCCCATCACCAAGATCCTCATCCCCAAGCAGCTCCTCCCGCCCTCATTGGCCGCCGCCGCCGCCACCGGAGGAGGAGGAGGAGGGGGCGGGACTTCCGGCGTGGGGGGAGGGGCCGGGGTGGTGACGGTCATTCCCGCCGCCGTGGTGGCGTCGCGGGGGGGGGAGGGGCGGCGCTGGCCCCTCCCCCCGCCCAGATCCTGACCCGCTCCGCCCTGCAGGCGGCCGCCGCCGCCCTCCCCCGCCTCCAGCCCCCTCCCCTCCAGCAGATGCCCCTCCCCCCGCAGCCCCCCGCCGCCCCTCCCCCGCCCGGCGCCGCCCCTCCCCCGCTCCTCGCCCCTCCCCCGCTCCAGGCCATGCAGCAGGCCCCTCCCCCGCCCGCCGCCGCCAACGCCGCCCCTCCCCCCGCCAAGCACCGGCCCCTCCCCCAACCCCCCCCCCTCCACATCAAGATCCTGCCCCCGCCCCTCCCCCCACCGCCCACCCCCAACCAGGAGGACGTGGGGGGAGGGGTGGCCCCCAACCCCGCCGCCCCTCCCCCGCCCGCCGCCGCCCTCGCCGCCCCTCCCCCCGCGCAAGAGACGGTGGAGATCGGCGACGTCGTCGTGCCCGAGGTCAGGATTTTTTTTGGGGGGGAAAAAAATCTGATTTGGGGGTTTGTTTTTTTTTGGGGGGGGTGGGGGAGGGGCGTGAGACCGGAAATGGGGTGAAAAAAGGGGATTTTGGGGGGTTTGACGGTGAAAAAAGGGGGTTTGAGGGGGTTGGGGGTGAAAAAAGGGGATTTTGGGGGTGAAAAAGGGGTATTTTGGGTTTTCTTGGGGGGTGGGGGAGGGGCGTGAGACCGGAAATGGGGTGAAAAAAAGGGGATTTTGGGGTGAAAAAAAGGGGGTTGGGGAAAAAAAAATAGCATTTTGGAGGGTTCTGGGGTGAAAAAAGGGGGATTTGGGGTTTTTTTGGGGGGTGGGGGAGGGGTGTGAGACCAGAAATGGGGTTAAAAAAGGGGGTTTTGTGGGGGGTTGGGGTCAAAAAAGGGGGTTTTGGGGCGAAAAAAGAGGATTTTGGGGGAGTTGAGGGTGAAAAAAGGGGGTTTGGGGTTTTTTTGGGGGGTGGGGGAGGGGCGTGAGACCGGAAATGGGGTGAAAAAAGGGGATTTTGGGGGGTTTGGGGTGAAAAAAGGGAATTTGGGGGGTTTTGGGGTGAAAAAAGGGGATTTTGGAGGGTTCTGGGGTGAAAAAAGGGGGTTTTGGGGTGAAAAAAGGGATTTTGGGGGTTTTTTGGGGGGGTGGGGGAGGGGCGTGAGACCGGAAATGGGGTGAAAAAAGAGGATTTGGGGGTGGAAAAAGGGGGTTTGGGGGCAAAAAAATGGGATTTGGGAGGGTTCTGGGGTGAAAAAAGGGGGTTTGGGGGTTTTTTGGGGGGTGGGGGCAGGGAAATAATGGAAATGGGGTGAAAAAGAGGGATTTTGGGGGGTTTTGGGGTGAAAAAAGGGGATTTGGGGTTCTTAAATGGGGGGAGAGCCCAGAAATGGGGTTTAAAAAGGCAATTTTGGGGTTTTAGAAGGAGAAAGACCCCAAAAATGGGTTTAAAAAGGGAATTTTTGGTCGTAAAGAGGGAGCAGACCCCAAAAATGGGTTAAAAATGGGAATAAATGGGTTTAAAAAGGGGAATTTTTGGGTTTTAAAGGGCGGGACACCCCAAAAATGGGGTTAAAAAGGGCAATTCTGGGGTTTTAGCCTCAAAAACGGGGAATTTGGGGTGAAAAAAAATCCGCGTTTTTGGCAGGTGGAGTCGCCCCCGGCCGTGGCGGTGGAGCTGGTGGCCGAGTCGCCGGGGGGAGGGGGCGAAAATTCCCCCCCGGGGCCCCCCCAAAGTTGCCTCCGGGCCGGTTGCGGGAACCCCCCGGTGGCCAGCGGCGACTGGGACGAGGAGTACTGCAGCAGCGAGTGCGTCGTCAAGCACTGCCGGTACGGAAAAAAACCAGATTTTAACCCAAAAATCCTCGAGTTTGGCCCCGGAACGGCCGAGTTTGGCCCCGAAACGGCCGAGTTTGGCCTCAAACGCCCCAAGTTTGGCCCCGAAACGGCCGAGTTTGGCCCCGAAACGGCCGAGTTTGGCCCCGAAACGGCCGAGTTTGGCCCCGAAACGGCCGAGTTTGGCCCCGAAACGGCCGAGTTTGGCCCCGAAACGGCCGAGTTTGGCCCCGAAACGGCCGAGTTTGGCCTCAAACGCCCCAAGTTTGGCCCCGAAACGGCCGAGTTTGGCCCCGAAACGACAAAGTTTGGCCTCAAACGCCCCAAGTTTGGCCCCGAAACGGCCGAGTTTGGCCCCGAAACGGCCGAGTTTGGCCCCGAAACGGCCGAGTTTGGCCTCAAACGCCCCAAGTTTGGCCCCGAAACGGCCGAGTTTGGCCCCGAAACGGCCGAGTTTGGCCCCGAAACGGCCGAGTTTGGCCCCAAACGCCCAATTTCGGCCCCGAAACGGCCGAGTTTGACCTCAAATGCCCCCAGTTTGGCCCCGAAACGCCCCAGTTTGGCCCCAAACGCCCAATTTCAGCCCCGAAACGGCCGAGTTTGTCCTCAAATGCCCCCAGTTTGGCCCCGGAACGGCCGAGTTTGTCCCAAAACGCCCCCAGTTTGTCCCAAAACGCCCCCAGTTTGTCCCAAAACGCCCCAGTTTGGCCCCGGAACGCCCAAGTTTGGCCCCAAAATGCCCAAGTTTCACCTCAAAATGCCCAAGTTTGGCGCCAGAACGGGCGAGTTTGGCCCCGAAACGCCCCAGTTTGGCCCCCAAATGCCCCAGTTTGGCTCCCAAACGCCCCAAGTTTGGCCCCAAACGCCCAATTTCGGCCCCGAAACGCCCCAGTTTGGCCCCAAAATGCCCCAGTTTGGCCTCAAATTCCACATTTTCCTCAAATTCTCGCTCAAAACTTGCAACTTTTCCTCTAAACGTCTCAAATTTTATCTTAAAACCCCAAAGTTTTCTCTCAAACCCTCAAATTTTCCTCAAAGTATCCAAGTTTTATCTCAAAACTGGCGCGTTTCATTTCGAACCCCCCAAATTGTCATCAAAATTCTCAGATTTTTCTCAAAAGTCTCTTAAATTTTATCTCAAAACTCGCCTATTCTGCTCAAAACTTGCAAATTTTACGTCAAAACTCAGAAATTTTTCCTCAAAACCGCCACTTTTTACCTCAAAACCCCCAAATTTCACCTCAAATCTCTCATGTTTTCCTCAAAACTCCCAAATTTTCCTCAAGATCTCCAAATTTTACCTCAAAACTCCCAAATTTTACCTCAAAACCTGCAGATTTTTCTCTAATTCCCCAAATGTCACCTCAAAATCCCTTAAATTTTCCTTCAAAACCCCGGAATTTGCTTCAAAATCCCTTAAATTTTCCCTCAGAACTCCCAAATTCTATCCCAATTCTCCCAAATTTTCCTTAAAACTCCCAAATTTCCCTCAAAACTCCCAAATTTTACCTCAAAACCTGCAGATTTTCCTCAAAAGCCCCAAAGTTAACCTCAAAAACTTGCAAATTTTCCCTCAAAACCCCAGAATTTGCTTCAAAACCTCCCAAATTTCCCCAAAACCTCCAAATTTTCCCCAAAACCCCCAAAATTTTCCTCAAAACCCCCAAATTTTCCTCAATCTCCAAATTTTACCTCAAATCTCCCAAATTTTCCCTCAAAACCCCCAAATTTTCCTCAAAATCTCCCAAATTTTACCTCAAAACCCCCAAATTTTCCTCAAAACCCCCAAATTTTCCTCAAAATCTCCCAAGTTTTACCTCAAATCTCCCAAATTTTACCTCAAATCTCCCAAATTTTACCTCAAATCTCCCAAATTTTACTCAAAACCCCCCAAATTTTCCTCAAAACTCACTTTTTTACCTCAAATTTCTCTCCTCAGGGACGTCTTCCTGGCCTGGCTCGCCGCCCGCAACGCCGGCAACAGCGTCGTCTTCGTCAAATAAGCCCAAAATCAAACTTTTGGGGGGAGAATTCCTACATTTTGGGACCCAAAAAATCCCCAAAAATGGGAAAAATCCCCTTTTTTTTTCACCCCTCCCTTTCAAAAATTAAAACTGGTTCAACCGAGTGGATTTTTAAGTGGAAAAATTAGGATTTAAGGTGGCGTCTCACCCCAAATTTAACAATTTTGGGGACCCTCAGTGCCAAAATAACAATTTTTCACCTTTATCGCCCCAAAATTGGTGCCTGGACCCCAAAAATACCCATTTTGGGTAAAAAATAACCCACAAAAAAACCCTTTTTTGGGACAATTTTGACGTGATCCTGTGGTGTTTTCCTGCCCAAAAATAACGATTTCGGGCCTCAACGCTCCAAAAACGATGATTTTTCACCTTTATTACCCCCAAAACTCATCTTTGCACCCCAAAATTTGGCCTTTATACCCTAAAATTACTTTGTTGTAAAAAATTTACCTCAAAAAACGGCGGTTTTGGGTCTGTTTCTTCTCGTTTTCCCCACAAAATCGATTTTGAGGCCCCTCCAGCTCCAAAACTGGCAATTTTTCAAGTTTTTTCCCAAAAAAACTCACCCTTGCACCCCAAAAATTTGCCCCAGCACCCCAAGTTTATCCCCACACCCCAAAATTACCTTTTTATAAAAAAATCTACCTCAACAAACCACATTTTTGGGCTTTTTTGAGGATACGATCCCTTCGTTTTCCCCACAAAACCAATTTTGAGGCCCCTCCTGCTCCAAAAATGACCATTTTTCACCTTTTTTCCCCCAAAAACTCACCCTTGCATCCCCAAAATTTACCCTCACACCCCAAAATTTACCCCCATACCCCAAAACTACTTTTTTGTTAAAGAATTTACCTCAAAAAAAGGCATTTTTGGGTCTGTCTGGACGGTGAGATCCTCTCTTCCCATTTTCCCGCCAAAACTGATTCTGAGGCCCTTCCCGCTCCAAAAATGACCATTTTTCACCTTTTTTCCCCCAAAAACTCAACCTTGCACCCCAAAAATTTGCCCCAACACCACAAAATTACCTTTTTATAAAAAAATTTACCTCAAAAAAACAAGTTTTGGGGCTTTTTTGAGGACATGATCCCTTTGTTTTCCCCACAAAACCAATTTTGAGGCCCCTCCCGCTCCAAAAACGACCATTTTTCACCTTTTTTCCCCAAAAACTCACCCTTGCACCCCAGAAATTTGCCCCCCACACCCCAAAATTTACCCCCACACCCCAAAATTACCTTTTTGTTAAAAAATTTACCTCAAAAAAAGGGATTTTTGGGTCTGTCTGGACGGTGGGATCCTGTCTTCTCTCTTTCCCGCCAAAAATGATTTTGAGACCCCTCCAGCTCCAAAAATGACTATTTTTCACCTTTTTTCCCAAAAAACTCACCCTTGCACCCCAAAAATTTGCCCCCACACCCCAAAATTTACCCCCACACCCCAAAATTACCTTTTTGTTAAAGAATTTACCTCAAAAAAGGCATTTTTGGGTCTGTCTGGACGGTGGGATCCTGTCTTCTGTCTTTCCCGCCAAAACTGATTTCGAGGCCTCTCCCGCTCCAAAAAATGACCATTTTTCACCTTTTTTTCCCCCAAAACTCACCCTTGCACCCCAAAATTTGCCCCCACACCCCAAAATTACCTTTTTATAAAAAAATTTATCTCAAAAAAACAAGTTTTGGGGCTTTTTTGAGGACATAATCCCTTTGTTTTCCCCACAAAACCAATTTTGAGGCCCCTCCCGCTCCAAAAATGACCATTTTTCACCTTTTTTTCCCCAAAAACTCACCCTTGCATCCCCAAAATTTGCCCCCACACCCCAAAATTTACCCCCACACCCCAGAATTACCTTTTTGTTAAAAAATTTACCTCAAAAAAGGGATTTTTGGGTCTGTCTGGACGGTGGGATCCTGTCTTCTCTCTTTCCCGCCAAAACTGATTTCGAGGCCTCTCCCGCTCCAAAAATGACCATTTTTCACCTTTTTTTCCCCAAAAACTCACCCTTGCACCCCAAAATTTGCCCCCACACCCCAAAATTACCTTTTTATAAAAAAATTTATCTCAAAAAAACAAGTTTTGGGGCTTTTTTGAGGACATAATCCCTTTGTTTTCTCCACAAAACCGATTTTGAGGCCCCTCCCGCTCCAAAAATGACCATTTTTCACCTTTTTTCCCCAAAAACTCACCCTTGCACCCCAAAATTTGCCCCCACACCCCAAAATTACCTTTTTATAAAAAAATTTATCTCAAAAAAACAAGTTTTGGGGCTTTTTTGAGGACGTGATCCCTTCGTTTTCCCCACAAAACCGATTTTTGAGACCCCTCCCGCTCCGAAAACGACCATTTTTGACTTTTATTCCCCCAAAAACTCGCCCCCGCGCCCCGAGATTTCCCCCAAAAATGCGAAAATTTCACATATTTTTGGGTTTGGAGATGATGCCGTCGGGATAATGTTGCTTGAACTGCGCCACCACGTCCGGGTCGAGGAGGTGGATCCCGTCCAACTGGTTGCCCAGAGTGATCCTGGGCGGGGAAAATCCCAAATTTTACGAATTTTTAAGGTTTAAAAGACCCAAAAATTGATGTTTTCGAAGGTTTTTTTGGACTCACCAGTTGGGTTGGACGTTGTGGGGGCGGCCGAAAAGCTCGATCTTGCGGGTTCCCGGCGAGAGGCGCTCGATCATCCCGTAAATCTCGTCGGGTTTGTGACTGGTCGAACGAACCTTTCGATATTTTTGAGGCATTTTTATAAAAATTTCAAATTTTTCCATTTGGTAAAAGCCCAAATTTAAGTCTTTTTAGGGGAAAAAATGGGTTGTTTGGTACCTCGGCCACGATGACGTCGCAGTCGAGGCCGCGGTTGAAGCCTTGGGGGTTGCCCTTGACGCCCACCTGACCCCAAAAAAATATAAAATAAATCGAAAATAAAATCGTTAAAAACCCCCAAGTCGCCCCCAAAAATTTGTGCGAGAAAGAAAATCCTTAAAAACGCCCCCAAAATTAAAAAAAAAAGTGGAAACGGCGCGAAAAAACGCCCCAAAAATCAAAATTTTGTGGGTTTTCGCGCAAAAAACACCCGAATTTTGTAGTTTTTCCCTCAAAAAAATGCGATTTTGTAGTTCTTTCCCCCCAAAAGTAAGATAGAAAATGTTCAAAATCGCACAAACGCCCCCAAAAAAATGATTTAGGGTCATCCCGCAGCCCAAAAAAACCCAAAATCCCCCCAAAATGCCTCATTTTTAGGCTGGAAAATGCTGAAACTCTGCGTTTTGGGTGGTTTTTCACCAAAATTTTGTGGGTTTTCCTCAAAAAAACTCCTTAAATGCCTAAAAAATATTGAAAACCCTCCTCCGCACCCCAAAAAAATTATTTAGGGCCCCCCTGTACCCCAAAAAACCCCAAATTCCCCCAAAACGCCTCATTTTTAGGCAAGAAAATGCAAAAATTCCACATTTTGGGGCGTTTCGTTGCTGAAATTTTGCGTTTTTCGCATTTTCACGCCGGATTTTCGCGATTTCTTGCTGAATTTTTGCATTTTTTGACCGAAATTTCGCGGTTTTCGATGAATTTTCGCATTTTTCGCCAGAATTTGACGGGTTTTTGCCAGATTTTCTTGTTCTTTTGTCGAATTGTCGCGTTTTTCGACAAGTTTTCGCGTTGTTTAATTGGATTTTCATGTTTTTCAATGGATTTTCACATTTTTTCACCAAATTTTTGTGCTTTTTTGCCAAATTTTTGCAATTTCTCGCCAGATTGTCACATTTTTCAGTGAATTTTCGTGGTTTTGCCGAATTTTCGTAGTTTTTTGCCGGATTTTCGCGTTTTTCCGACGGATTTTTGCATTTTTTTTGCCAAATTTTCACAATTTCTCGGCAAATTTTCACATTTATCACCAAATTTCTGTAGGTTTTAGACAAGTTTTCACTTTTTTTGGCAAATCTTGTGGTTTTCCCGCCGGATTTTTGTATTTTTCCGCCGGGTTTTCGCGTTTTCCTGCCAAATTTTCACAATATTTTGCCAAATGTTCACAATTTCTCGCCAAATTTTCACATTTTTCACCAAATTTTCATGGTTTTTTGGACAAATTTTCACATTTTTCCGCCGGAATTTCATGTTTTTCCGCCAGAATTTCATGTCTTTCCGCTGGAATTTCGCGTTTTTCGCCAGATTTTCATGGGTTTTGGACAAATTTTTGCATTTTTTGCTAAATTTTGTGGGTTTTCGATTAAATTTCATGTTGCTCGCCGGATTTTCGCGTTTTTCCACCGGATTTTCGCGTCTTTCCGCCGGATTTTCGCGTTTTCCGCCAAATTTTCGTGTTTTCTCGCCGGATTTTCGCGTTTTCTCGCCAGATTTTCGCGTTTTCTCGCCAAATTTTCGCGTTTTCTCGCCAAATTTTCGCGTTTTCTCGCCAAATTTTCGCGTTTTTTCGCCGGAATTTCGCGTTTTGTCGGGGTTCGGGGCTTACCAAGCAGTGCTCTTTGCCGTGGTTGAGCCAGTGGCCGGTGCGGCCGGTGCGGATGATTCGCTGCAGTTGGTTCGTTTTCACCCAAATGATCTCGTCCACCCGCTCGTACCTTAATTAACGGTTCCTTCGTTAACCCGTTAATGAGTTGGGGGGCGAAAAAAGGGGGGAAAAGGGGTTTTTTGGGGGGTTTTTTGGACTCACCCCCAGAGGTTGAGGCACTCGCGGCCCAGCTCCATCGCCCTGGGGGGGGGAAAAAGGGGGTTGGGGGATCACTTGGGGGTCTCAAGAGTCACTTGTGGGTCTCAGGGGTCACTTGTGGGTCTCAGGGGTCACTTGGTGGTCTCAGGGGTCACTTGTGGGTCCCCAGAGTCACTTGTGGGTCTCAAGAATCACTCACGGGTCACTTATGGGTCCCCAGAATCACTTGTGGGTCTCCAGAGTCACTTATGGGTCACTTGTGGGTCCCCAGAATCACTTATGGGTCACTTGTGGTTCTCACGAGTCACTTGTGGGTCCTGAGAATCACCTACGAGTCACTTGTGGGTCCCTGGAATCACTCACGGGTCACTTGTGGGTCCCCAGAATCACTCAAGAGTCACTTGTGGGTCCCCAGAGTCACTTGTGGATCCCAAGAGTCACTTATGGGTCACCTGTGGGTCCCCAGAGCCACTCACGGGTCACTTGTGGGTCCCCAGAGTCACTTATGGGTCCCTTGTGGGTGTCAAGAGTCACTTGTGGGTCCCCAGAATCACTTACAGGTCACTTGTGGGTCCCCAGAGTCACTTGTGGGTCCCGAGAATCACTTACAGGTCACTTGTGGGTCCCCAGAGTCACTTGTGGGTCCCGAGAATCACTTCTGGGTCACTTGTGGGTCCCCAGAGTCACTTGTGGGTCTCAAGAGTCACTTACGGGTCACTTGTGGGTCCCCAGAGTCACTTGTGGGTCTCAAGAGTCACTTACGGGTCACTTGTGGGTCCCCAGAGTCACTTATGGGTCCCCAGAATCAATCACGAGTCACTTATGGGTCCCTAGAATCACTCACGAGTCACTTGTGGGTCTCAAGAGTCACTTGTGGGTCCCCAGAGTCACTTATGGGTCACTTGTGGGTCTCAAGCATCACTCATGGGTCACTTGTGGGTCTCAAGCATCACTCATGGGTCACTTGTGGGTCTCAAGAGTCACTTGTGGGTCCCCAGAATCACTCACGGGTCACTTGTGGGTCCCCAGAGTCACTCACAGGTCACTTATGGGTCTCAAGAGTCACTTGGGGGTCTCAAGAATCACTCATGGGTCACTTATGGGTCCCCAGACTCACTTATGGGTCACTTATGGGTCCCTAGAATCACTCATGAGTCACTTGTGGGTCTCAAGACTCACTTGTGGGTCCCCAGTATCACTCACAGGTCACTTGTGGGTCCCCAGAGTCACTCAAGAGTCACTTGTGGGTCCCCAGAGTCACTTATGGGTCACTTGTGGGTCCCAAGAGTCACTCAAGACTCACTTGTGGGTCCCTGGAATCACTCACAGGTCACTTGTGGGTCTCAAAAGTCACTTGTGGGTCTCAAGAGTCACCTATGAGTCGCTTGTTGGTCCCCGGAGTCACTTGTGGGTCCCCAGAGTCACTCACGGGTCACTTATGGGTCTCAAGAGTCACTTGTGGGTCCCCAGAGTCACTTATGGGTCCCCAGAGTCACTCACGAGTCATTTATGGGTCTCAAGAATCACTCAAGAGTCACTTGTGGGTCTCAGAAGTCACTCACAGGTCACTTGTGGGTCCCCAGAGTCACTCACGGGTCACTTGTGGGTCTCAAGAGTCACTTGTGGGGCTCAAGAGTCACTTGTGTGTCCCCAGAGTCACTCACGAGTCACTTGTGGGTCTCAAAAGTCACTCCCGGGTCACTTGTGTGTCCCCAGAGTCACTTGTGGGTCCCCAGAGTCACTTGTGGGTCACTTGTGGGTCTCAAGAGTCACTTGTGGGTCACTTGTGGGTCTCAAGAGTCACTTGTGGGTCTCCAGAATCACTCACGAGTCACTTGTGCTTCTCAAAAGTCACTCCCAGGTCACTTGTGGGTCCCCAGAGTCACTCACGGGTCACTTGGGGGTCCCCAGAGTCACTTATGGGTCTCAAGAGTCACTTACACGTCAGTTGTAGGTCCCCAGAATCACTCAAGAGTCACTTGTGGGTCTCAAAAGTCACTCACGGGTCACTTGTGGGTCCCAAGAGTCACTTGTGTGTCCCCAGAGTCACTCACAGGTCACTTGTGGGTCTCAAGAGTCACCTGTGAGTCGCTTGTTGGTCCCCGGAGTCACTTGTGGGTCCCCAGAGTCACTCACGGGTCACTTATGGGTCTCAAGAGTCACTTGTGGGTCCCAAGAGTCACTTGTGTGTCCCCAGAGTCACTCACGAGTCATTTATGGGTCTCAAGAATCACTCAAGAGTCACTTGTGGGTCTCAGAAGTCACTCACAGGTCACTTGTGGGTCCCCAGAGTCACTCACAGGTCACTTGTGGGTCCCAAGAGTCACTTGTGTGTCCCCAGAGTCACTCACGGGTCACTTGTGGGTCCCCAGAGTCACTCAAGAGTCACTTGTGGGTCCCCAGAGTCACTCACGAGTCACTTGTGTGTCCCCAGAATCACTTATGAGTCACTTGTGGGTCCCCAGAGTCACTCACGGGTCACTTATGGGTCTCAAGAATCACTCACGAGTCACTTGTGGGTCCCCAGAGTTACTTATGAGTCACTTGTGGGTTTCTAGAGTCACTTGTGGGTCCCCAGTATCACTCACGGGTCACTTGTGGGTCTCAAGAGTCACTTGTGGGTCCCCAGAATCACTCACAGGTCACTTGTGGGTCCCCAGAGTCACTTGTGGGGCTCAAGAGTCACTCGTGGGTCTCAAGAGTCACTTGTGTGTCCCCAGAATCACTCACGAGTCACTTGTGGGTCTCAAAAGTCATTTACAAGTCACTCGTGGGTCCCCAGAGTCACTTGTGGGTCCCCAGAGTCACTCGTGGGTCCCCAGGCGACCCCCCGACGCCCCCCCCCTACCCCCCGGCTGACCTGCCGGTGACCCAGAGGAAGAGGAAGCCGTCGTCCTGCAGGACGGGGATGTTGAGGCGCCGCATCTCGTCGTCGGTGAGCGTCCCGTAGGGCAGCTCCATGTGGATGTCCCAGGGCGGGTCGGCCATCACCACCGCGAACTTGCCCAGGATGCTCACGTCCAGGTAGCGGATGTCGCAGCAGATCCACTGCCGGCCGGAAAAACACCCCGAGTCGGGAGGGTTGGCGGGGGGAAAGGCAATATTTTGGGAGAAAAACATGAGGTTTTGGGGAAAAATCGGAATATTTTGGGAAAAAATGCAATATTTCGGGGAAAAATCGCAATATTTCGGGGAAAAAACGCGAGGTTTTGGGGAAAAATCGGAATATTTCGGGGAAAAAACGCAATATTTCGGGGAAAAAACGCGAGGTTTTGGGGAAAAAACGGAATATTTTGGGAAAAAACGCAATATTTCGGGGAAAAAACGCAATATTTTGGGAAAAAACGCAATATTTCGGGGAAAAAACGCAATATTTCGGGAAAAAACGCAATATTTCGGTGAAAAAATGCAATATTTTGGGAAAAAACGCAATATTTAGGGGAAAAATCGCAATATTTCGGGGAAAAAAAGTGAGGTTTCTGGGAAAAAACGCAATATTTTGGGAAAAAACGCAATATTTCGGGAAAAAAATGCAATATTTTGGGAAAAAAATGCAATATTTTGGGAAAAAAACTGATGTTTCGTGGAAAAATTGCAATATTTCAGGAAAAAAACCGCAAGGTTTTGGGGGAAAATGCAATATTTCGGGGAAAAAACGCGATATTTCGGGGAAAAATCGGAATATTTTGGGAAAAAACGCAATATTTCGGGGAAAAAATTGAGGTTTCGGGGAAAAAACGCAGTATTTTGGGAAAAAAACGCAGTATTTCGGGGAAAAAAACGCAAGGTTTGGGGGGAAAATGCAATATTTCGGGGAAAAAACGCGAGGTTTCGGGGAAAAAACACAATATTTTGGGAAAAAACGCAATATTTCGGGGAAAAGTCGCAATATTTCACGGAAAAAATGCAAGGTTTTGGGGGAAAAATGCAATATTTTGGGGAAAAATCGCAATATTTTGGGAAAAAACGCAATATTTCGGGGAAAAAAGTGAGGTTTCGGGGAAAAAACGCAATATTTTGGGAAAAAACGCAATATTTCGGAGAAAAATCGCAATATTTCGGGGAAAACAAGTGAGGTTTCGGGGAAAAAACGCAATATTTTGGGAAAAAACGCAATATTTCGGGGAAAAAATGCAATATTTTGCGGAAAAAATGCAAGGTTTTGGGGGAAAAATGCAATATTTTGGGGAAAAATCGCAATATTTTGGGGAAAAACGCAATATTTTGGGAAAAAAATGCAAGGTTTTGGGGAAAAAACGCAAGGTTTTGGGGAAAAATCGCAAGGTTTTGGGAAAAAACCTGAGGTTTCGGGGAAAAAACACAAGGTTTTGGAGGAAAATTGCAATATTTTGGGGAAAAACGCGAGGTTTCGGGGGAAAATTGCAGTATTTCGGGGAAAAAAACGCAATATTTGAGGGATTTCCCTCAAAACTCGAAGATCTTGAAGGAATTTCCCTCAGAATCCCAATATTTTGGCAGAATTTCCCTCAAAATCCAAGTATTTTGGAGGAATTTCCCTCAAAACTCAAAGATCTTGGTGGAATTTCCCTCAAAACTTGCAAATTTTGGTGGAATTTCCCTCAAAATCCCAAAATCTTGAAGGAATTTCCCTCAAAACTTGAAGATATTGAAGGAATTTCCCTCAAAACGTCAAGATCTTGAAGGAAGTTCCTTCAAGAAAATGGAGAAATTTCCCTCAAAACTTCAAGATCTTGAAGGAAGTTCCCTCAAAATCCAAATATCTTGAAGGAATTTCCCTCAAAACTCAAAGATCTTGAAGGAATTTCCCTCAAAACTCAAAGATCTTCAAGGAATTTCCCTCAAAACTTCAAGAAACTGCAGGAATTTCCCTCAAAATCCAAATATTTTGGATTTATTTCCCTCAAATCTTGAAAATCTTGAAGGAAGTTCCCTCAAAACTTGAAAACCTTGAAGGAACTTCCCTCAAAATATGAAGATCTTGAAGGAATTTCCCTCAAAACTTGAAGATTTTGGAGGAATTTCCCTCAGAATCCCAATATCTTGGCGGAATTTCCCTCAGAATCCAATATCTTGGCGCAATTCCCCTCAAAACTTGAAAATCTTGAAGGAATTTCCCTCAAAGCTCTAAAACCTTGAAGGAATTTCCCTCAAAACCCCAATATTTTGGTGGAATTTCGCTCAGAATCCCAGTATTTTGGCAGAATTTCCCTCAGAACCCCAATATCTTGGCGGAATTTCCCTCAGAATCTCAATATTTTGGCAGAATTTCCCTCAAAATCCCAGTATCTTGGCGGAATTCCCCTCAAAACCCCAATATCTTGGCGGAACTTCCCTCAGAATCTCAATATTTTGGCGGAATTTCCCTCAGAATCTCAATATTTTGGCGGAATTTCCCTCAGAATCTCAATATTTTGGCGGAATTTCCCTCAGAATCCCAATATTTTGGCGGAATTTCCCTCAAAACTCGAAGCTCTTGGCAGAATTTCCCTCAAAACTTGCAAATTTTGGCGGAATTTCTCTCAGAACCCCAATATTTTGGCGGAATTTCCCTCAGAATCTCAATATTTTGGCAGAATTTCCCTCAAAATCCAAGTATTTTGGAGGAATTTCCCTCAAAACTCGAAGCTCCTGGCAGAATTTCCCTCAAAACTTGCAAATTTTGGCGGAATTTCCCTCAGAACCCCAATATTTTGGCGGAATTTCCCTCAGAATCTCAATATTTTGGCAGAATTTCCCTCAAAATCCAAGTATTTTGGAGGAATTTCCCTCAAAACTCGAAGCTCTTGGCAGAATTTCCCTCAAAACTTGCAAATTGTGGCGGAATTTCCCTCAGAACCCCAATATTTTGGCGGAATTTCCCTCAGAACCCCAATATTTTGGCGGAATTTCCCTCAGAATCTCAATATTTTGGCAGAATTTCCCTCAAAATCCAAGTATTTTGGAGGAATTTCCCTCAAAACTCGAAGCTCCTGGCAGAATTTCCCTCAAAACTTGCAAATTTTGGCGGAATTTCCCTCAGAATCCCAATATTTTGGCAGAATTTCCCTCAGAATCTCAATATTTTGGCAGAATTTCCCTCAAAATCCAAGTATTTTGGAGGAATTTCCCTCAAAACTCGAAGCTCTTGGCAGAATTTCTCTCAAAACTTGCAAATTTTGGCGGAATTTCCCTCAGAACCCCAATATTTTGGCGGAATTTCCCTCAGAATCTCAATATTTTGGCAGAATTTCCCTCAAAATCCAAGTATTTTGGAGGAATTTCCCTCAAAACTCGAAGCTCTTGGCAGAATTTCCCTCAAAACTTGCAAATTTTGGCGGAATTTTCCTCAGAACCCCAACATTTTGGCGCAATTCCCCTCAAAACTTGCAAATTTTGGTGGAATTTCCCTCAGAACCCCAACATCTTGGCGCAATTCCCCTCAGAACCCCAACATTTTGGCGCAATTCCCCTCAAAACTTGCAAATTTTGGCGGAATTTCCCTCAGAACCCCAACATTTTGGCGCAATTCCCCTCAAAACTTGCAAATTTTGGCGGAATTTCCCTCAGAACCCCAACATTTTGGCGCAATTCCCCTCAAAACTTGCAAATTTTGGCGGAATTTCCCTCAGAATCCCAATATTTTGGCGGAATTTCCCTCAGAATCTCAATATTTTGGCGGAATTTCCCTCAGAATCCCAACATCTTGGCGGAATTTCCCTCAAAACTTGCAAATTTTGGCAGAATTTCCCTCAGAATCCCAATATTTTGGCGGAATTTCCCTCAAAACTTGAAGCTCTTGGCAGAATTTCCCTCAAAACTTGCAAATTTTGGCGTAATTTCTCTCAGAACCCCAATATTTTGGCGGAATTTCCCTCAGAATCCCAATATCTTGGCGGAATTTCCCTCAGAACCCCAACATTTTGGCGGAATTTCCCTCAAAACTTGCAAATTTTGGCGCAATTCCCCTCAGCCCTCGCCGCTTCCTTCCGCGTTTCCCGCCGAAACCCGCCGCGACGTCGCCGTTACCTGCGGCGGGAAGAGGCGGTCGGCGCCGGCGTCGGCGTTGGGCGCCCGGCCCAGCTCCTGGGTGGGGCTGCGGTCGCGGGGGTGGGTCGGGGCGGGGCTGCGGCCGCGGGGCGGGGTCCCCGGGGGGGGCGTCGATCTCGTAGTGGACGTACTTGCAGGTGTCCATGTGGAAGCAGGTGTTGAGGAAGGAGCAGTCGCCCAGCGACTCGTCCGTGTGCTTGTTGATGATGCGGCTGCGGAAGAAGGGGGGGGAAAAAAGGGGTTAGAAAGGGAGGAGGAGATGGAGGAGGAGCAAGATGGAGGAGGAGCAAGATGGAGGAGGAGCAAGATGGAGGAGGAGCAAGATGGAGGAGGAGCAAGATGGAGGAGGAATGAGAAGGAGAAAAAAGAAGATGGAGGAGGAAGAAGATGGAGGAGGACAAAGATGGAGGAGGACAAAGATGGAGGCGGAAGAAGACGGAGGAGGAACAAGATGGAGAAGGAGAAAGATGGAGGAGCAAGAAGAAGAGCCAAGATGGAGGAGGAAGAAGATGGAGAAGGACCAAGATGGAGGAGGAGGAAGATGAAGGAGGAACAAGATGGCAGAAGAACAAGATGGAGGAAGAAAGAACAAGATGGAGAAGGAAAGAACAAGATGGAAGAGGAAGGAGGTGGAGGAGGAAGGAGGTGGAGGAGGAAGGAGGTGGAGGAGGAAGGAGGTGGAGGAGGAAGGAGGTGGAGGAGGAAGGAGGTGGAGGAGGAAGGAGGTGGAGGAGGAAGAAGATGGAGGAGGAAGGAGATGGAGGAGGAAGATGAAGGAGGAAGGAGATGGAGGAAGGAGATGGAGGAAGGAGATAGAGGAAGGAGATAGAGGAAGGAGATAGAGGAAGGAGATGGAGGAGGAAGGAGATGGAGGAGGAAGGAGATGGAGGAGGAAGGAGATGGAGGAGGAAGGAGATGGAGGAGGAAGGAGATGGAGGAGGAAGGAGATGGAGGAGGAAGAAGATGGAGGAGGAAGGAGATGGAGGAGGAAGGAGGTGGAGGAGGAAGGAGGTGGAGGAGGAAGGAGGTGGAGGAGGAAGGAGGTGGAGGAGGAAGAAGATGGAGGAGGAAGAAGGTGGAGGAGGAAGAAGATGGAGGAGGAAGAAGAGAGAGAAAGAACAAGATGAAAGAAGAAGAAAATGGAGAAGAACCAGGATGGAGAAGAACCAAGACGGAGGAAGAGCAAGACGGAGGAGGAAGGAGATGGAGAAGCAGCTCGCGAGCCGATTGGCTGGAGGAGGAGGAAGAGGAGGGGCCGCACCGGAAGTGGAGGCGGCGGCAGGGCCGCTCGGCGCCGCTGGCCTTGACGCACTCCTCCTTGGTGCCGTGGTCGCAGAACTCCTGCACCTGGGCGCGGCCCCGCGACCGGAACTTCTCCACGATGGACTGCTCCTTGGCCGTCGTCGTGTTGAGCAGCTCCAGGATCTCCTGGCTCACCTGCGGGGACAGGGCCCGTCAGCGGGGACGCGGGGACCCTCTTCCGCCTTGGTGGCATCTCAGGGGGTTTGGAGGAGGACCTCCAGGAGCTTCTCCACCACCTTGAATGTCAACTCACCTCATGGTGGCATCTCAAGGGGTTTGAGGAGCACCTCAAGGAGCTTCTCCACCACCTTGAGGGTCGAGCAACCTCCTTGGTGGCATCTCAAGAGCTTTGAGGAGCACCTCAAGGACCTTCTCCGCCACCCTGAAGGTCAACCAACCACCCTGGTGGCACCTCGAGGACCTTCTCCACCACCTTGAACCTCAACCCACTACCCTGGTGGCACCTCAAGACCTTCTGAAGCCCCTCAAGGACCTTCTCCACCACCTTAAGGGTCAAGCAATCACCTTGGTGGCACCTCAAGACCTTCTGAAGCCCCTCAAGGACCTTCTCCACCACCCTGAAGCTCAACCAACCTCATGGTGGCACCTCAAGGACCTTCTCCACCACCTTGAGGGTCAAGCAATCTCATGGTGGCATCTCAAGGGGTTTGAGGAGCACCTCAAGGACCTTCTCCACCATCTTCAAGGTTCAACTCACCTCGTGGTGGCATCTCAAGGGGTTTGAGGAGCACCTCAAGGAGCTTCTCCACCACCTTGGCGGTCAACCAGCCTCCTTGGTGGCACCTCAAGGGGTTTGAGGAGCACCTCAAGGACCTTCTCCACCATCTTCAAGGTTCAACTCACCTCGTGGTGGCATCTCAAGGGGTTTGAGGAACACCTCAAGGAGCTTCTCCACCACCTTGAAGGTCAACTCAACTCATGGTGGCATCTCAAGGACCTTCTCCATCATCTTCAAGGTTCAACTCACCTCGTGGTGGCATCTCAAGGGGTTTGAGGAGCACCTCAAGGACCTTCTCCACCACCTTGAAGGTCAACTCAACTCATGGTGGCATCTCAAGGGGTTTGAGGAGCACCTCAAGGACCTTCTCCATCACCTTGGCGGTCAACCAACCTCCTTGGTGGCATCTCAAGAGCTTTGAGGAGCACCTCAAGGACCTTCTTCACCACCTCGAGGGTCAACCAACCTCATGGTGGCACCTCAAGGACCTTCTCCACCATCTTCAAGGTTCAACTCACCTCGTGGTGGCATCTCAAGGGGTTTGAGGAGCACCTCAAGGACCTTCTCCACCACCTTGAACCTCAACCCACCACCTTGGTGGCACCTCAGGACCTCCTGAAGCCCCTCAACGACCTTCTCCACCACCCTGTTGGCACCTCAAGGACCTTCTGAAGCCCCTCAAGGACCTTCTCCACCACCCTGAAGCTCAACCAGCCTCATGGTGGCACCTCAAGGACCTTCTCCACCACCCTGAGGGTCAACCAACCACCCTGGTGGCACCTCAAGGACCTTCTCACCACGTTGAAGGTCAACCAACCTCCTTGGTGGCACCTCAAGGACCTTCTCCACCACCTTGGTGGCACCTCAAGACCTTCTGAAGCCCCTCAAGGACCTTCTGAAGCCCCTCAAGGACCTTCTCCACCACCTTGGTGGCACCTCAAGGACCTTCTGAAGCCCCTCAAGGACCTTCTCCACCACCTTGAACCTCAACCCACCACCCTGGTGGCACCTCAAGACCTTCTGAAGCCCCTCAAGGACCTTCTCCACCACCTTGAACCTCAACCCACCACCCTGGTGGCACCTCAAGGACCTCCTGAAGCCCCTCAAGGACCTTCTCCACCCCCCCCAGGACCTCCAAACCGCCCGCCGGCGGCCATCTTGGCCCGCACCTTCTTGCTCTGCTGCTCCTTGGTGGACTGCTGACTCAACAAGCTCTCGATCTCCAGGTCCACGTCGGACGCTTGCTTCCGGGACTTCTTGGAGGTCTCCTTCTCTCCGCCGCCGCCGCCGGCCGCCGCCGCGGCCGCGCCGCCATCTTGCTCCGCCCTCCTCTTCCGCTCTTTGCCCGCCGGGCCGGCCGCGCCGCCCGTCATGGCCGACAGCTTGGAGTGGTCGGCGTAGGTCACCACGGTGGGTTGGGTGGGGTCGTCTTGGAGAAGGCCTCGCCGCACCTCGATGAGCTCTTGGGCGGCGAATTTCTGGAGGAGGCTCTCGACGGCGCGTTGGGTCACGGGGGCTTCGGGCTGGAAAAGGGGGCGGGGTTAGATGGGGGAGGTCCGAGAATCTTGAGGAAATATCTCGGGGGGGGTTCGAGAAGGTCGAAAAAATGGTGGAGGTGGAGGGTAGGAGGTTGGGGGTGTCTTAAAAGCTTGAGGAAATATCTCAGGGGGGTTCAAGAAGGTCAAAAAATCTTGAGGAACCATCTCAGGAGCTTCAAGAAGGTCCAAAAAATGGGGGTGGGAGGTTTGAGAAGATCCCAAAATCTTGAGGAACCATCTCAGGAGGTTTGAGAAGGTCAAAAAACCTTGAGGAACCATCTCAGGGGGATTCAAGAAGGTCCCAAAATCTTGAAGAACCATCTCAGGAGGTTCCAGAAAGTCCAAAGAAGTTCAAGAAGCTCAAAAAACCTTGAGGAACCACCTCAAGGAGTTCAAAGAAACTCCAAAAATCTTGAGGAACCATCTCAGAAGGTTCAAGAAAATCCAAAAACCTTGAGAAACCATCTCAGGGGGGGTTCAAAAAGCTCAAAAAACCTTGAGGAACCATCTCAGAAGGTTCAAGAAGGTCCAAAATCTTGAGGAACCATCTCGAGGGGTTCAAGAAAGTCCAAAAAATGTGGGTGTGAGGTTTGAGAAGGTCCTAAAATCTTGTGGAACCATCTCAGGGGGGTTCAAGAAGATCCAAAAATCTTGAAGAACCACCTCAGAAGATTCAAGAAGGTCCAAAAATCTTTAGAAACCATCTCAGGAGGTTCAAGAAGGTCCAACAATTTTGAGGAACCATCTCAGGGGGGTTCAAGAAGGCCCCAAAATTTTGAGGAACCATCTCGGGGGGGTTCAAAAAGGTCAAAAAACCTTGAGGAACCATCTCAGAAGGTTCAAGAAAATCCAAAACTCTTGAAGAACCATCTCAGGGGGGTCCAAAAAGCTCAAAAATCTTGAGGAACCATCTCAGAGCGTTCAAGAAGATCCAAAACTCTTGAGGAAACATCTCAGAGGGTTCAAGAAAGTCAAAAATTCTTGAAGAACCGCCTCAAGGGGGTTCAAGAAGCTAAAAAAACCTTGAGGAACCATCTCAGAGGGTTCAAGAAGATCCAAGAATTTTGAGGAACCATCTCAGGGGGGTTCAAGAAGGCCCCAAAACCTTGAGGAAACATCTCAGGGGGGTTCAAAAAGCTCAAAAAAACCTTGAGGAACCGTCTCAGAAGGTTCAAGAAACTCCAAAAATCTTGAGGAACCATCTCAGAAGGTTCAAGAAAATCCAAAAACCTTGAGAAACCATCTCAGGGGGGTTCAAAAAGCTCAAAAAACCTTGAGGAACCATCTCAGAAGGTTCAAGAAGGCCCCAAAATCTTGACGAACCATCTCGGGGGGGGGTTCAAGAAGGCCCCAAAACCTTGAGGAACCATCTTAGGAGAGTTCGAGAAGGTCCCAAAACTTTGAGGAACCATCTTGGGGGGGTCAAGAAGATCCAAAAACCTTGAGGAACCACCTCAACGAGTTCGAGAAGATCCAAAAACCTTGAAGAACCATCTCAGAAGGTTCAAAAAGCTCAAAAAACCTTGAGGAACCATCTCAGAGAGTTCAAGAAGATCCAAAACTCTTGAAGAACCATCTCAGGTGGGTTCAAAAAGCTCGAAAAACCTTGAGGAACCATCTTAAGAGGTTCAAGAAGATCCAAAAACCTTGAGGAACCATCTCAGGAGGTTCAAAAAGATCCAAAAACCTTGAGGAACCATCTTAAGAGGTTCAAGAAGATCAAAAAATCTTGAGAAAACATCTCAGGCGGGTTCAAAAAGCTCGAAAAACCTTGAGGAACCATCTCAAGAGGTTCAAGAAGATCCAAAAACCTTGAGGAACCATCTCAGGGGGGTTCAAAAAGCTCAAAAAACCTTGAGGAACCATCTCAGAAGGTTCAAGAAGGCCCCAAAATCTTGACGAACCATCTCGGGGGGGGTTCAAGAAGGCCCCAAAACCTTGAGGAAACACCTGAGGGGGGTTCGAGAAGGTGGAGGACGGGGGTTGGAGGAGGTCCCCGAGGCGGGGGCGGGGCTTACGGTGGCCAGGGCGCGGCAGATGGCGACGGCGTCGCTGGGCAGGGGCAGCGCCAGGTCGGCCAAGTGGAGCAGGAGGCGCCGCTCCAGCGCCGGGTCGTTGGCCCCGCCCGGCCCCTCGGCCCCGCCCCCCTCGGCCCCGCCGGCCAATCCGGAGCCGCCGGCAGCCAGGGCGGGGGCGGGGCTGGGGGGAGGGGCCGGGCTGGAGGGGGAGGGGTCGGCGTGGCGGGGGTCTGCGGGGGAGGGGAAAGGTCGTTAAGGTCGTTAATCCCCACCCCCGCCCTCGTTAACGTCTTATAATTAGCCCCTCCCCCCTAATTAGCCCCTCATTAGCTCTTAATTAGCCCCTTCCCCCCTCATTTAGTGCCTCATTACCACTAATTAAGCTCCTTTATTAGTGCCTAATTAACCCCTCCTCCTCATTAACACCTAATTAACGCCTCCCCCTCGTTATTCCCTCATTACATTAAGTCCTAATTAACCCCTCCCCCTCATTAACACCTAATTAACGCCTCCCCCTCGTTATTCCCTCATTACATTAAGCCCTAATTAATCCCTCCCCCTCATTAACGCCTGATTAACGCCTCCCCCTCATTAGTCTCTCATTAAATTGAGCCCTAATTAACCCCCCCCTCATTACTCCCCCATTAACACCTAATTAACCCCTCCCCCTCCTTATCCTCTCATTATATTAGGCCCTAATTAGCTTCTCCCCTCATTAATTCCTCATTTTTCCCCCTCTCATTAGTTCCTAATTAACCCTTCCCCCCTAATTACCCCCTCATCACTACTTGATTACCCCCTAATTAGCTCTTAATTAGCCCCTTTCCCCCTCATTAGTCCCTAATTACCACTAATTAACCTCCTTTATTAGCGCCTAATAAACCCCTCCCCCCTCATTAACACCTAATTAACGCCTCCCCCTCATTATTCTCTCATTACATTAAGCCCTAATTAACCCCTCCCCCTCATTAACACCTAATTAACCCCTCCCCCTCCCTTTATTAAGCCCTAATTAACCTCTCCCCTCATTAATTCCTCATTATTCCCCCTCTCATTAATCCCTAATTAACCCCTCCCCCCCTCGCTAGGCCCTAATTAACCCCTCCCCCTAATTACTACTTAATTATCCCCTCATTAGCTCTTAATTATCTCCTCATTAACCCTTCCCCCCTCATTAGTCCCTCATTGCCCCCTAATTATCCCCCTTCATTAGCCCCTAATTAACCCCCACCCCTAATTAACCCCATCCCCTCATTAACCCCTAATTACCCCCTCATTAACGCCTAATTAACCCCTAATTACCCCCTCATTAACCCCTAATTAACCCATTACCCCTCCTTCCCCCCCATATTAACCCCTCCTCCCGCCTAATTCCCCCCCCACACCCCCTAATGAACCACCCCCACCCCCTAATTAACCCCTCAACCTCCTAATTAACCCCTTCCCTCCTCATTAACCCCTAATTACCCCCTCATTAACCCCTAATTAACCCATTACTCCTCCTTCCCCCATATTACCCCCTCCCCACCCATTTAACTCCTCCTCCCCCACTAATTAACCCCCCCACCCCCTAATTAACCACCCCCACCCCCTAATTAACCCCTCAACCCCCTAATTAACCCCTCCCCTCCCTCATTAACCCCTAATTAACCCATTACTCTTCCTTCCCCCTATATTAACCCCTCCTCCCCCCTAATTCCCCCCCACACCCCCTAATTAACCACCCCCACCCCCTAATCAACCACCCCCACCCCCTAATTAACCCCTCAACCCCCTCATTAACCCCTCCCCTCCCTCATTAACCCCTAATTACCCCCTCATTAACCCCTAATTAACCCATTACTCCTCCTTCCCCCCATATTACCCCCTCCCCACCCATTTAACTCCTCCTCCCCCACTAATTAACCCCCCACCCCCTAATTAACCACCCCCACCCCCTAATTAACCCCTCAACCCCCTCATTAACCCCTCCCCTCCCTCATTAACCCCTAATTACCCCCTCATTAACCCCTAATTAACCCATTACCCCTCCTTCCCCCCCATATTAACCCCTCCTCCCCCCTAATTCCCCCCCACCCCCCCTAATTAACCACCCCCACCCCCTAATTAACCCCTCAACCCCCTCATTAACCCCTAATTAACCGCGTTCCCGCCATCACCCAGCGGGTCCTGCTTCCGCCGCCGCTGCAGCCGCTCCCTCAGCGAGTCCAGCTGCTTCTTGTGCGCCTGGATCGAGCTCCACGTATCCGACATGGCCGCCGCCTCCTTTTTTTAGTCCTTTTTCCCCCTTTTTGCCTCTTTTTCCCCCTTTTTGCCCCTTTTTTTGCCCTTTTTTGCCCCTTTCTTCCCTTCTTTTCGCCCCTCTCCCCCACTTCCGGCTGCTGAGGGGAGGCGGGCGGAAGCGGGAAAAAAAAGGCGGGAAGGCGGCGCCTTGAAGAAGCCGCCGCCATCTTGACTAAGGGCGCGTCGCCCTTAACGCCGAGGGGGGCGCCGCCATCTTTGAAACTGGCAACTCCCCCACCCACCGAGTCTACGTATCCATGGCAACCCGCCGCCATCTTGGAAGAGGGCGCCGCCTCCCTGAGGGAGAAGCCGCCGCCGCCATCTTGGAAGAGGGCGCCGCCTCCCTCAGGGAGAAGCCGCCGCCGCCATCTTGGAAGAGGGCGCCCGCCGCCATTTTGAGGTTTAATTTTATTAATTTTTGCCGGTTTTCGGCGGTTTTTTGAGGTAAAAAAGCGCCTTTTAAGGAAAAAAAATCGCACACACGAGGCGGGGCGTGGGAGGGGGAGGTCGTTAGAAACGGCTTTAATCGAAATTGAGGGGAGTTATGGGGGGGAAAGAGGATTTTTGGGGCGGGAGGAGGGATTTGGGGTGAAAAAAGAGGGATTTGGGGGTGAAAAAAGGGGGGTTTTGGTTAAAAAAAAGGGGGATTGGGGGGAAAAATTGGGGGATTTGGGGGGGGAAAGGGAGATTTGGGGGGAAAAATGAGGATTTTGGGGGGAAAAAGGGGGGTTTGGGGGGAAAAAGGGGGGTTTGGGGGGAAAAAGGGGGGTTTGGGGGGGAAAAAGGGGGGTTTGAGGGGGGAAAATGGATTTGGGGTGAAAAAGGGGGAGTTGAGGTAAAAAAAAAGAGGGTTTGAGGGGAAAAAGGGAAAATTGGGGGGAAAAAGGGAGGATTTGAGGGGAAAAATGAGGATTTGGGGTGAAAAAAGGGATTTGGGGGGGAAAAAAGGGGGGATTTGGGGTGAAAAAGGGGATTTTGGGGTGAAAAAAGGGGGTTTCGGGTGGAAAGGGGGGGTTTGGGGTGAAAAATGGTGATTTTAGGTGGGAAAAGGGGGGTTTGGGGTGAAAAAAGGTGGATTTTGGGGTGAAAAATGGGCGTTAGTGGTGGAAAAGATTTTTTTTCGGGGGTGGAAATGGTGGATTTTAGGGTGAAAATGCAGATTTTGGGGTAGAAATGGTTGATTTTTGGGGTGAAAACGGAAGATTTTGGAGTGGAAACGGTTGATTTGGAGGGGAAAACGGCAGATTTTGGGGTGGAAATTGCGGATTTAGGGATGAAAATGGCAGATTTTGGGGTGGAAATGGTGGATTTGGGGGTGAAAATGGTGGATTTGGGGGTAGAAATGGCGGATTTGGGGTGAAAACGCTGGATTTTGGGGTAGAAATGGTGGATTTTGGGGTGAAAATGGTGGATTTTGGGGTGGAAATGGCAGATTTTCGGGTGGAAATTGCGGATTTAGAGATGAAAATGGCAGATTTTGGGGTGGAAATGGTGGATTTGGGGATGAAAATGGTGGATTTTGGGGTAGAAATGGCAGATTTGGGGGTGAAAATGGTGGATTTCGGGGTGGAAATGGTCGATTTTAAGGTGAAAATGGCAGGTTTTGGGTAGAAATGGTGGATTTTGGGGTGAAAATGGCATATTTTGGGGTGGAAATGGTGGTTTGGGGGATGAAAATGGCGGATTTGGGGGTAGAAATGGTGGATTTTGGGGTGAAAATGGTGGATTTGGGGATGAAAATGGCAGATTTTGGGTGGAAATGGTGGTTTTGAGGGTGAAAATGGTGGGTTTGGGGTAGAAATGGCAGATTTTGGGGTGCAAATGGCAGATTTTGGGGTAGAAACGGTGGTTTGGGGGTGAAAGTGGCTGATTTTGAGATGGAAATGGTGGATGTGAGGATAAAAACGGCAGATTTTGGGGTGGAAATGTCGGGTTTGGGGTGCAAATGCCGGATTTTGGGGTGCAAACGGCGGATTTGGGGGCCGAAAAGACTTCTCTTGGGGCGAAAAAGCGGGATTTTGGGGGTCCAGCGCCGTGGTTTTTTTGTTAGTTTTCCGCCTCGGGGAGCCGGCCGCCATCTTGCTCGCCTTCCTCCCCAACGCCCGCCTCCGTCTCGGGGTCCCCCGCGGCGTCTCGGGGTTCGCCCCGCCGGTCCTCGCCCTCACGTTTCGGGGCGTCGCCGCCGTCGTCGTCGTCGTCCTCTGGGGCGCCAAGATGGAGGCGGCCGCGGCGCCGGAGGTCGAGGGCGTCGGCGAATCTCTTGGGGCAGAGCGGGCACGGGTTGGGCGGCGGCGGCGGCGCCCGCAAGTTGCCGCGGGCGGAGGAGCCGCGCCCGCAAACCTTGCAGCGGAAGGGCGGTGCCGCCGCCGCCAAGATGGCCGCCGGCGCCGCGGCGTGTTGGCTGAAATGGAGGCGAAGCGCCCGCGGGCAGCTCAAGGCGCGTCGGCAAACGGGGCACTGGTGGCGCGGAGGGGGCGGCGGCGGCGGCGGCGGCGCCGACGGCGCCGGCTCGATCTTCTCCACCAGCTGCTGGAGCTTGGAGGTCTCGCAAGATGGCGGCGGCGGCGGCGAGAAGCGCGGCGCGGCGGTTTTGGCGCGGGCCGGCGCCCAAGCGGGCGGCGTGTTCTCGTCGGCGGCCTTCAGGAGGAGGAGCTTGGCGAAGGCGGCCGGCGGCTGGGCGGGGCCGAGGTGGTGGGGGGCGGCGCCGTTGACCAACTGGGCGGCCGCGTTGACTTGGTTGGCCGCCGCGGCCGGCTGGTTGGCCGCCGAGAGCGGTTGGGTGGCCACGTTGACCTGGTTGGCCGCCGCGTTGACCTGTTGGGTGGCCACGTTGACCTGGTTGGCCACCCCGTTGACCTGTTGGGTGGCCACGTTGACCGGTTGAGTCCCCGCGTTGACCTGGTTGGCCACCGCCACCTGTTGGGTGGCCCCGTTGAGATGTTGAGCGCCCGCGTTGACCTGGTTGGCCGCCGCGTTGACCTGTTGGGTGGCCACGTTGACTGGTTGGGTGGCCACGTTGACCTGGTTGGCCACCGCGTTGACTGGTTGGGTCGCCATGTTGACCTGGTTGGCTGTGTTGACCTGGTTGGCCACTGCATTGACCGGCTGGGTGGCCATGTTGACCTGGTTGGCTGCCGTGTTGACCTGTGGGGTGGCCACGTTGACCGGTTGGGTGGCCACGTTGACCTGGTTGGCCACCACGTTGACCGGTTGAGTTGCTGTGTTGACCTGGTTGGCCGCGTTGACCGGTTGGGTGGCCAGGTTGACCTGGTTGGCCACCATGTTGATTGGTTGGGCGCCCACGTTGACCTGGCTGGCCACCGCGCTGACCGGTTGGGTGGCCACATTGACAAGTTGGGTTGCCGTGTTGACCTGGTTGGCCATGTTGACCGGTTGGGTTGCCGCGTTGACCTGATTGGCCGCTGCGTTGACCTGTTGGGTTGCCGTGTTGACCTGACTGGCCACCGCGTTGACTGGTTGGGTGGCCACGTTGACCTGGTTGGCCACCGCGTTGACCGGTTGGGTTGCCCCGTTGACCGGTTGAGTGCCCGCGTTGACTTGGTTGCCCGCCGCGTTGACTCGGTTGCCCGCCGCGTTGACTCGGTTGCCCTCCGCGCCGACTCGGTTGCCCGCCACGCCTCCCTGCTTGCCCGCCGCGCCCCGCTGGGCTCCCGCCGTGGCCGGCACGAGGTAATCGAGGTGCTGCGGCACCGGGTCGGGGTTCATCTGGACGTGGGGGTACTTCTCGCGGTGCCGGTGGAAGTGCACCTTCAGGTTGCCGCGCGTGGTGAACCGGTTGCCGCACACGTTGCACTTGTAGGGCCTCTCGCCCGTGTGCGAGCGCAGGTGGATCTGCCGCGCGCTCTCGCTGCCGAACGCTTTGCCGCAAAACCCGCACTCGTGCCGCGCCGACGCCGCCGACGCCGCCGCCTCCGAGCCCGCCGGCGCGTTTTTGGGCCGCAGGAGCCCCGCCGGCGGCGACGCCAACGGGAGGAAGACGCCGGCGACGTCGCCCTTGACGCCGAAAGGCGGGAAGAGGTGGAAGAAGCGCGGTTTGGCCGCCTCGGGTTTGGCGCCCGCCGGCGCGGTTTTGGCGCGCTCCAGGGTCCCCAAGAGGAGGACCTGCCGGCAGATCTCCTCGGTCATCTGCATCTGGTGGAGCTGGCGCTGCTGGAGGACGCGGAGCTCCTCGAGGATCAACGGGAGGTTGAGGGCGGCCGGGTGGGGCGGCGGCTCGGCGGCGGCGGCGGCGGCGTCCATGGCGGGCGGCGAGGAGGAGGAGGAGGAGGAGGAGGAGGAGGAAGAAGAGGAGGCGCGGGGGGTGTCGCCTGCGGGAGAGAGAGAACTCCGCCCCCCCCGCCCCCGAAAGTGAGGCGGGGCCCCCAAAATCGACGATATCCCCTCAAAAATTAACGACAGCCCCGCAAATTTGACGATATCCCCGCAAAAATCAATGGTATCCCCTCAAAAATTAACGGTATTCCCCCAAATTTGACAGTATCCCCTCAATAATCAATGATATCCCCTCAAATTTGTTGCTATCACCTGAAAAATCAATGGTATCCCCTCAAAAATTAATGATATCCCCTCAAATTTGACAATATATTCTCAATAATCAATGATATTCCCCCAAGTTTGACAATATCCCCTCAAAAATCAATGATATCCCCTCAAAAATTAATGATATTCGCCCAAATTTGGCAATATCCCCTCAAAAATCAATGATATCCCCTCAAAAATTAACAACATTCCCCCAAATTTGACAATATCCCCTCAAAAATTAACGATATCCCTGCAAATTTGACAATATCCCCTCCAAAATCAATGGTATCCCCTCAAAAATCAATGATATCCCCTCAAATTTGACAATATATTCTCAATAATCAGTGATATTCCCCCAAATTTGACAATATCCCCTCAAAAATCAATGATATCCCCTCAAACATTAATGATATTCCCCAAAATTTGACAATATCCCCTCAAAAATCAATGATATTCCCCCAAATTTGACAATATCCCCTCAAAAATCAATGATATCCCCTCAAAAATTAATGATATTCCCCAAAATTTGACAATATCCCCTCAAAAATCAATGATATCCCCTCAAATTTGACAATATCCCCTCAAAAATTAATGATATTCCCCCAAATTTGACAATATTCCCTCAAAAATCAATGATATCCCCTCAAAAATTAATGACATTCCCCCGAATTTGACAATATCCCCTCAATAATCAATGATATCCCCTCAAATTTGACGATATCCCCTCAAAAATTAATGATATCCCCTCAAATTTGACAATATATTCTCAATAATCAATGATATTCCCCCAAATTTGACGATATCCCCTCAAAAATCAATGATATCCCCTCAAAAATTAAGGATGTCCCCTCAAATTTGATGATATCCCCTCAAAAATTAACAATATTCCCCCAAATTTGACAATATCCCCTCAAAAATTAGCAATATTCCCCCAAATTTGACAGTATCCCCTCAAAAATCAATGATGTCCCCTCAAAAATTATTGATATTCCCCCAAATTTGGCAATATCCCCTCAAAAATCAACGGTATCCCCTCAAAAATCAATTAAAATCCCCTCAAATTTGATATCCCCTCAAAAATTATTGATATTCCCCCAAATTTGACAATATCCCCTCAAAAATTAACGATATTCCCCCAAATTTGACAATATCCCCTCAAAAATCAATGATATCCCCTCAAATTTGATGATATCCCCTCAAAAATTAACGATGTTCCCCCAAATTTGACAATATCCCCTCAGAAATTAGCAATATTCCCCCAAATTTGACAGTATCCCCTCAATATTCAATGACATCCCCTCAATAATCAATGATATCCCCTCAAATTTGACGATATCCCCTCAATAATCAATGATATCCCCTCAAATTTGACGATATCCCCTCAATAATCAATGATATTCCCCCAAATTTGACAATATCACCTCAAAAATCAATGATATCCCCTCAAAAATCACGATATCCCCTCAAAAATTAATGATATTCTCCCAAATTTGACAATATCCCCTCAAAAATTAACGATATTTCCCCAAATTTGACAATATCCCCTCAATAATCAATGATATCCCCTCAAACTTTAAAGACATTCCCCCAAATTTGACAATATCCCCTCAATAATCAACGATATCCCCTCAAATTTGACGATATCCCCTCAAAAATTAACGATATTCCCCCAAATTTGACAATATCCCCTCAAAAATCAATGATATCCCCTCAAAAATTAATGATATTCCCCCAAATTTGACGATATCCCCTCAAAAATTAACGATATTCCCCCAAATTTGACAATATCCCCTCAAAAATCAATGATATCCCCTCAAAAATGAAAGATATTCCCCCAAATTTGACAATATCATCTCAAAAATTAGCAATATTCCCCCAAATTTGACAGTATCCCCCCAGAATCAACGATATCCCCTCAAAAATTAATGATTTTCCCCAAAATTTGACAATATCCCCTCAAAAAATTAACGATATCCCCGCAAATTTGACAATATCTCCTCAAAGAATCAATTATGTCCCCTCAAAAATTAATGATATTCCCCCAAAATGGCAATATCCCCTCAAAAATTAAAAATATTCCCCCAGATTTGACAATATCTCCCCAATAATCAATGATATCCCCTCAAAAATTAGCAATATTCCCCTAAATTTGCCAATATCCCCTCAAATTTTACAATATCCCCTGAAAAATCAATGATATCCCCTCAGAAATTAATAATATCCCCTCAAATTTGACAATGTTCTCTCAAAAATCAATGATATCCCCTCAAAAATTAACGCTGTTCCCCCAAATTTGACAATATCCCCTCAAAAACCCATTATATCCCCTCAAAAATCAAGGATATCCCCTCAAAAATTCAAAATATCCCCTCAAAAATTAATGATGTTCCCCCAAATTTGACAATATCCCCTCAAAAACCCATTATATCCCCTCAAAAATCAAGGATATCCCCTCAAAAATTAATGATGTTCCCCCAGATTTGACAATATCCCCTCAAAAATCAATGATATCCCCTCAAAAATCAAGGATATCCCCTCAAAATTAACAATATCCCCTCAAAAATCGACGATATCCCCTCAAAAATCAACGATATCCCCTCAAAAATCGACGATATCCCCTCAAAAATCACATTTATCCCCCCCAAAAGGTCACCCCCCCCAATCAATCCCTCCAAATAATTAATAATCCCCCCAAAATGATCTTTAACCCCCAAAAATCACCATTAACCCCCAAATTAACCACTGCCCCCCCCAAAATCCCCCTTTTCCCCCCAAAACTCCCATTTCCCCCCAAATAAACAACATTAACCCCTCAAAATCCACCTTAACCCCCCGAAAAAACACAATTATCCCCCGAAAATCCACAAAAACGCCCCCCAAATCCCTTTTCCCGCCAAATTCACCCCCCAAAACCCGCATTATCCCCTCAAAATCCACATTTCCGCCTAAAATAAAAGAGTTTTCCCCTCAAAATCCACGTTTCCCCCAAAAATAAAACCGTTTTTCCCTCAAAGTCCAGGTTTCCCCTCAAAATAAAACAATTTTCCCCTCAGAATAAAACCTTTTCCCCCTCAAAATCCACGTTTCCCCCCAAAATAAAACACTTTTCCCCTCAAAATCCACGTTTCCCCCCAAAATAAAACACTTTTCCCCTCAAAATCCACGTTTCTCCCCAAAATAAAACATTTTTCCCCTCAAAATGCAGGTTTCTCCCCAAAATAGAACAAATTTCCCCTCAAAATAAAACCATTTCCCCCTCAAAATGCACGTTTTCCCTCAAAACCCCCCGTTTTTCCCCCAAAATCCACATTTTCCCCCTCAAAAAGCATCGCCCCCCCCCCCCAAATTCCCCTTGGACCCCACAAAATCCCACTTTTTCCCTCAAAAAATTGCTCCTTTTACCCCCAAATCCCACTTTTCCCCTCAAAAAATGCTCCTTTTAGCCCAAAATCCCACTTTTCCCCTCAAAAAACGCCCCTTTTGCCCCAAAATCCCGCTTTCCCCCTCAAAAAATTGCTCATTTTACCCCCAAATCCCTCTTTTCTCTCAAAAAATGCTCATTTTACCCCCAAATCCCGCTTTTCCCCTCAAAAATCGCCCCTAAATCCCACTTTTCCCCTCAAAAATCGCCCCAAAATCCCAATTTTTCCCCCAAAAACCGCCCCTTTTGCCCCAAAATCCCGCTTTTCCCCTCAAAAATCGCTCCAAAATCCCGCTTTTCCCCTCAAAAATCGCTCCAAAATCCCACTTTTCCCCTCAAAAATCGCCTCAAAATCCCGCTTTTCCCCTCAAAAATCGCCCCAAAATCCCAATTTTTCCCTCAAAAACCGCCCCTTTTGCCCCAAAATCCCGCTTTTCCCCTCAAAAACCGCCCCAAAATCCCGCTTTTCCCCTCAAAAACCGCCCCAAAATCCGACTTTTCCCCTCAAAACCCGCCCCTTTTGCCCAAAAATCCCGCTTTTCCCCTCAAAAATCGCCCCAAAATCCCAATTTTTCCCTCAAAACCCGCCCCTTTTGCCCAAAAATCCCGCTTTTCCCCTCAAAAATCGCCTCAAAATCCCGCTTTTCCCCTCAAAAATCGCCCCAAAATCCCACTTTTCCCCTCAAAAACCGCCCCAAAATCCGACTTTTCCCCTCAAAACCCGCCCCTTTTGCCCAAAAATCCCGCTTTTCCCCTCAAAAATCCGCCCGTTTCGCCCCAAAATCCCTCCGAAAAAATCAAAAATAAATCAAATTAAAAATGGCGGGAAAACGGGGGGGGGGGGGGGGGGGAATGATCGGTTGGGGGGGGGGGGGGGTCGTCACCCACCTCCAGGCTCCGCCATGTTTAGGGGAGTCCCCCCCCCCCCCAAAACTGAGGAGGAAGAGGAGGGGACGAAGGCGGATGCGGCGCCCCCCCCTTCGTGACGTCACGGTGGCGTAAAAAAGGCCCCAAAAAAGGGGGATTTTAGGGTTTTTCGAGGAGTTTGAGGAAGGTTTTTGGGGGGTTTCACGGGTTTTCGGGGGGCTCTGAGGGGTTGGGGGGGGCTTGAGGGGGTTTTTGAGGGGTTTTGGGGGGTTCTTGGGGGTCTCTGAGGGGGTTGAGGAAGATTTTTGGGGGGTTCAGGGGGTTTTGAGGAGATTTTAGGGGTTTTTGAGGGGGTTTGGGGGGTCTCTGAGGGGTTCGAGGGAGGTTTTGGGGGGTTTTGAGGAGATTTAAGGGATTTTTGAGGGGTTTTGGGGGGTCTCTGAGGGGTTGGGGGCTTGAGGGGGTTTTTGAGGGGTTTTGGGGGGTTCTTGGGGGTCTCTGAGGGGGTTGAGGAAGTTTTTTGGGGGGTTTTGAGGAGATTTTAGGGGTTTTTGAGGGGTTTTGGGGGGTCTCTGAGGGGTTCGAGGAAGGTTTTGGGGGGTTTTGAGGAGATTTAAGGGATTTTTGAGGGGGTTTGGGGGGGTCTCTGAGGGGCTTGAGGAAGGTTTTTGGGAGGTTTTGGGGGCTCTGAGGGGCTTGAGGAAGGATTTTGGGGGGTTTTAGGGATTTTGGGGAGCTCTGAGGGGTTTTTAGGTTTTTTTGAGGGGTTTTGGGGGGGTCTCTGAGGGGTTTGAGGGGGTTTTTGAGGGGTTTTCGGGGGTTCTTGGGGGTCTCTGAGGGGGTTGAGGAAGATTTTGGGGGGGTTTAGGGATTTTGGGGGGTTTTGAGGTGACTTTAGGGATTTTTGAGGGGTTTTGGGGTGTTTCTGAGGGATTTGAGGAAGTTTTTGGGGGGTTTCAGGGGGCTTGGGGGACATTTTAGGGTTTTTTGAGGGGTTTTGGGGGGTCTCTGAGAGGTCTTGAGGGGCTTGAGGGAGTTTTTGAGGGGTTTTGGGGGGTTCTTGGGAGTCTCTGAGGGGTTTGAGGAAGTTTTTGGGGGGTTTTGAGGAGATTTGAGGGATTTTTGAGGGCTTTTGGGGGGTCTCTGAGGGGTTCGAGGGAGGTTTTGGGAGGTTTTGAGGGGGTTTGGGGGGTCTCTGAGGGGTTTGAGGAAGATTTTTGGGGGGGTTTTATGGATTTTGGGGGGCTCTGAGGAGTTTTTAGGGTTTTTTCGAGGGGTTTTGGGGGGTCTCTGAGGGGTTTAAGGAAGGTTTGGGGGGGGGTTCAGGGGGTTTTGGGAGGTTTTGAGGAGATTTTAGGGATTTTTGAGGGGTTTGAGGAAGGTTTTGGGGGCTCTGAGGGGTTTGAGGAAGGTTTTTGGGGGGTTTTAGGGGTTTTGAGAAGATTTTAGGGATTTTTCAGGGGTTTTGGGGGGGCTCTAAGGGGTTTGGGGGGGCTTGACGGGGTTTTTTAAGGGGTTTTGGGGGGTTCTTGGGGGTCTCTAAGGGGTTTGAGGAAGGTTTTTGGGGGGTTTCAGGGGGGTTGGGGAGATTTTAGGGGTTTTTGAGGGGGTTTGGGGGGTCTCTGAGGGGTTTGAGGAAGGTTTTTGGGGGGTTTTGAGGAGATTTTAGGGATTTTTGAGGGGTTTTGGGGGGTCTCTGAGGGTTTGGGGGGGCTTGAGGGGGTTTTTGAGGGGTTTTGGGGGGTTCTTGGGGGTCTCTGAGGGGTTTGAGGAAGTTTTTGAGGGGTTTCAGGGGCTTTGGGGGGGGCTCTGAGGGGTTGGGGGGGGGCTTGAGGGGGGTTTTAAGGTTTTTCGAGGGGTTTTGGGGGGTTCTTGGGGGTCTCTGAGGGGTTTGAGGAAGGTTTTTGGGGGGTTTCAGGGGTTTTGAGGAGATTTTAGGGGTTTTTGAGGGGGTTTGGGGGGTCTCTGAGGGGGTTGAGGAAGGTTTTTGGGGGGTTTCAGGGGTTTGGGGGGGCTTGAGGGGGTTTTTGAGGGGTTTTGGGGGGTTCTTGGGGGTCTCTGAGGGGTTTGAGGAAGTTTTTGGGGGGTTTCAGGGGGGTTTGGGGAGATTTTAGGGGTTTTTGAGCGGTTTTGGGGGGTCTCTGAGGGGTTTGAGGAAGGTTTTTGGGGGGTTTTGAGGAGATTTTAGGGTTTTTTGAGGGGTTTTGGGGGGTCTCTGAGGGGTTTCAGGGGTTTTGGGGGGTCTCTGAGGGGTTTGGGGGGGCTTGAGGGGGTTTTTGAGGGGTTTTGGGGGGTTCTTGGGGGTCTCTGAGGGGTTTGAGGAAGATTTTGGGGGGGTTCAGCGGTTTTGGGGGGTTTTGAGGAGATTTTAGGGGTTTTTGGGGGGGTCTCTGAGGGTTTTGAGGGAGATTTTGGGGGGATTTTGGGGGGCTCTGAGGTGTTTTTAGTTTTTTTTGAGGGGTTTTGGGGGGGTCTCTGAGGGGTTTCGGGTTTTTTTGGGGGGGTCTACGAGGGGGTTTGGTGCGTTTCAAGGAGATTTTGGGTTTTTTCGAGGAGATTTTGGGGTATTTTGAGGAGATTTTATGGTTTTTTTGATGGATTTTGGGGGTCTCTGAGGGGTTTGAGGAAGATTTTTGGGGGGGGTTTATGGATTTGGGGGGCGCTCTGAGGGGTTTTTTATGATTTTTTTGAGGGGTTTTGGGTGGGCTTGAGGGATTTTTAGTCTTTTTTTAAGGGGTTTTGAGCTTCTCTGAGGGATTTGAGGAACTTTTTTTGGGTGGTTTTAGGCTTTTTTTGGGTGCTCTGAGCACCTTTTTTTCGGTTACAAACTCATTTTTATGACTCTAAATTTAACCCGCGGGGGTCCTACTCGTACATATCGATGTTGGAGGGGGCGCATTTTTATTTTTTAAGGTTATATTTAGTTTTTTTGCGGGGAATTTATTCATTTTTTACCGCGTTTTAGCGCCACACCCCCCCCCCCCCCCCGCCTCAGGGCCTACCGAGGCCTACACCCCCCCCCATGCCCAGACCCGCCCCCCCAACACCTAAAACCCCCCAAAACTCACCCCGAGGCGGTTGCTAAGGAAAACTCGGCGGTTTCTAAGGACAAAAAAAGCGGTTTTCGGCAAAAAATAAACCGCCGTTGCTAAGGAAAACCGCGGTTGCTAAGGAAAACCGCGCCGTTGCTAAGGGCCGGGGGGGGGAAGCACTTCCGGGTTCTCCCCCTCCAACTGCGCATGCGCCTCCTCGCAGCCAATCAGCGCGCGTTGCTAGGCAGATTAAGCCGCCATTTTGGCGCCTTTTTCCTCTCCCCTCAGCGCCCTGTGTTTTTATTTTCATTTTTTCCTTTTTTAAACTTTATTTTCGGGCGGTTTTAAGTTTAATTCGAGTGTTTTGGCGTGAATTAATTTATTTTTGAGCGGCTGGCCCAGGTATTTGAGCTTAATTTGCTTCTTTCCCCTGAATTTCCCTTTTTTTCCCCTTAATTTCTTTAATTTTGTCACCGATTTAATTAAATTTTTTCACCAATTTAATTAATTTTCTTCCCTTTCGCTCCATATTTCGATTTCTCGCGGTTCAGGCTTTTATTTCGTCGCTTTTCCCCCTTTAATTTCACCAACTGCCCTTTGGATTTCTATTTAATTTAATTTTATTCCCCTTTAATTTAATTTTATTTATCGGAATTTGTCAATTTTTTAATTTATTTTTCCCCCTTATTCGCAGTTTTCCCCTTTATTTTTCTCCTTCTCTTCAATTTCTGGGTTTATTTTCCTTTAAATTCTTCAACCCCTTTATTTTTTGAAGTAACTCCTGTAAATTTTTAAAAATTTTCTGTCAAATTTC
Source organism: Trogon surrucura (assembly GCA_020746105.1). Taxonomy (NCBI): domain Eukaryota; kingdom Metazoa; phylum Chordata; class Aves; order Trogoniformes; family Trogonidae; genus Trogon; species Trogon surrucura. Next base: position 47,100 of record JAJGST010000065.1, read on the forward strand.
TTTAAATTTTCATTAATTTTCTATTTTTATCCCCTTTATGCTTTAATTTTTCCTCCCTTCGGGGGTTTTATTCCTTTTACTTTGTTTTTATTCCCTTTCTCTTTAGTCTCTGTTTTATTCCCTTTAATTCCTTTTATTCCCTTTTATTTCTTTATTTCTTTTATTCCCCTTAATTAATTTTTTTATTCATTTGAATTAATTCCTTTTAATTAATTTCTTTTATTCCCTTTAATTCATTCCCTTTAAATTCATTTCTTATTCACTTTGATTTTTTTACTCCCTTCAATTTCTTTTATTCCCTTTAAATTAATTTTTTTATTCCCTTTAATTTTTTTATTCCCTTTAATTTTTTTATTCCCTTTAATTTTTTTATTCCCTTTAATTTCTTTTATTTCCTTTAATTAGTTTTATTTCCTTTATTTTTTTATTCCCTTTAATTATTCTTTTATTCACTTTAATTTCTTTTATTAACTTTAATTAGTTGATTCCCTTCAATTAATTTCTTTTATTCCTTCAATTAATTTCTTTTATTCTTTTAATTAATTAATTTATTCCTTTAATTAATTTATTCCTTTAATGTATTCCTTCAATTTATTCCTTTATTTAATTTATTCTTTTAGTTTATTCCTTTAATTTTTGTTCCCCTTTATTTTATTCCTTTAATTTGTTTTATCCTTTTAATTAATTTATTTATTGCCTTGAATTATTTTTTCCCGTTAATTAATTTTTTCCCTTAAATTTCTTTTATTTCCTTTAATTAATATTTTCCAACTTGATTTTTTATTTGCTTTAATTTCTTTTATCTCTTTAATTTTTTTATTATTTTAATTAATTTATTCCTTTAATTAATTTATTCCTTTAATTTCTTTTATTCCCTTTAATGAGTTTCTTTTATTCTCCTTAATGTATTTTATTCCTTTAATTAATTAATCTCCTTTAGTTTATTTTATTCCTTTAATTAATTTATTCATTTAATTAATTTATTCCTTTAATTTCTTTTATTCCCTTTAATGAGTTTCTTTTATTCTCCTTAATTTATTTTATTCCTTTAATTAATTAATCTCCTTTAGTTTATTTTATTCCTTTAATTTATTCATTTAATTAATTTATTCCTTTAATTTCTTTTATTTCCTTTAATTAATTTCTTTTATTCCCTTTAATTAATTTATCCATTTAATTAATTTATCTCTTTAATTAATTTATCCCTTTAATGTCTTTTATTCCCTTTAATAAATTTCTCCCTTTAATTAATTTTTTTTTAATTAATTTCTTTTATTCCTTTAATTAATTTCTTTTATTCCCTTTAATTAATTTATTCCCTCTAATTAATTTCTTCCCTTTAATTAATTTCTTTTATTATTTTTAATTAATTTCTTGCCTTTAATTAATTTCTTGCCTTTAATTTCTTTTATTCCCTCTAATTAATTTCTTTTATTCCCTCTAATTAATTTCTTTTATTCCCTCTAATTAATTTCTTTTATTCCCTCTAATTAATTTATTCCCTTTAATTAATTTATTCCCTTTAATTTCTTTTATTCCCTCTAATTTCTTTTATTCCCTTTAATTAATTTATTCCCTTTAATTAATTTATTCCCTTTAATTGCTTTTATTCCCTCTAATTAATTTCTTTTATTCTCTCTAATTAATTTCTTTTATTCCCTTTAATTAATTTCTTCCCTTTAATTAATTTCTTCCCTTTAATTAATTTCTTCCCTTTAATTAATTTCTTCCCTTTAATTAATTTATTCCCTTTAATTTCTTTTATTCCCTCTAATTAATTTCTTTTATTCCCTTTAATTAATTTATTCCCTCTAATTAATTTCTTTTATTCTTTTAATTAATTTCTTCCCTTTAATTAATTTCTTCCATTCCCTTTAATTAATAATTTCTTCCCTTTAATTTCCTTTATTCCCTGTAATTAATTTCCTTTACTCCGTGTAACTAACGAATTCTGCGATTCCCCCCCACCCGTCCCTTCCCCGCTCCCTCCTTTCCTCCCCCAATTAATTAATTAATCCCCGCTAATTAACGCTCCCCCCCGGTTCCGGTGGGGAACCCCAAACACCCCCCAGCCGCCGCTTCCGGGGCCGCTCTCGGCACCTGCCTCTGCGGCCAAAAATCAGATTTTTGTTCCGCTTCTGGAGCTTTCGGAGGCGCTCGTTAAGGGGTGGAAGTTTAATTGGCAGCCCCGCCCTAACGGGGCTCATTGGGGCTGATAATTGGGTTTATTAGGGCTGATAATTGAGTTTATTAGGACTGATAATTGGATTTATTAGGGCTGATAATTGGGTTTATTAGGGCTGATAATGGGGTTTATTAGGGCTGATAATGGGGTTTATTAGGGCTGATAATGGGGTTTATTAGAGCTAATAATGGAGTTTATGCTGCCTGATAATGGAGTTTATTAGGGCTGATAATTGGATTTATTAGGGCTGATAATGGGGTTTATTAGGGCTGATAATGGAGTTTATTAGGGCTGATAATTGGATTTATTAGGGCTGATAATGGGGTTTATTAGGGCTGATAATGGAGTTTATTAGGGCTGATAATGGGGTTTATTAGGGCTGATAATTGGGTTTATTAGAGCTAATAATGGAGTTTATGCTGCCTGATAATGGAGTTTATTAGGGCTGATAATTGGATTTATTAGGGCTGATAATGGGGTTTATTAGGGCTGATAATGGAGTTTATTAGGGCTGATAATTGGATTTATTAGGGCTGATAATGGGGTTTATTAGGGCTGATAATGGAGTTTATTAGGGCTGATAATGGGGTTTATTAGGGCTGATAATTGGGTTTATTAGAGCTAATAATGGAGTTTATGCTGCCTGATAATGGAGTTTATTAGGGCTGATAATTGGATTTATTAGGGCTGATAATTGGATTTATTAGGGCTGATAATGGAGTTTATTAGGGCTGATAATTAGATTTATTAGGGCTAATAAATGAGTTTATTCTGCCTGATAATGGGGTTTATTCTGGCTGATAATTGGATTTATTAGGGCTGATAATTGAGTTTATTAGGGCTGATAATTGGATTTATTAGAGCTAATAAATGAGTTTATTCTGCCTGATAATGGAGTTTATTAGGGCTGATAATTGAGTTTATTAGGGCTGATAATTGGGTTTATTAGGGCTGATAATTGAGTTTATTAGGGCTGATAATTGAGTTTATTAGGGCTGATAATTGGGTTTATTAGAGCTAATAAATGAGTTTATTCTGGCTGATAATTGAGTTTATTAGGGCTAATAAATGAGTTTATTCTGCCTGATAATTGAGTTTATTCTGCCTAATAATTGAGTTTATTCTGCCTAATAATTGAGTTTATTCTGCCTAATAAATGAGTTTATTAGGGCTGATAATTGGGTTTATTAGAGCTAATAATTGAGTTTATTCTGCCTGATAATTGAGTTTATTAGGGCTGATAAATGAGTTTATTCTGCCTAATAATTGAGTTTATTCTGCCTAATAATTGAGTTTATTCTGCCTAATAATTGAGTTTATTCTGCCTAATAATTGAGTTTATTAGGGCTGATAAATGAGTTTATTAGGGCTGATAATTGAGCCTTTTCAGGCGTATAATTGAGGTTTTTTGGGCTGATTTTTCGGAGTGATAATCGAGTTTATTCTGCCTAATAATTGAGTTTATTCCCACTAATAAATGAGTTCATTCTGCCTGATAATGGAGTTTATTAGGGGTAATAATTGAGTTTATTCTGGCTGATAATGGGGTTTATTAGGGCTGATAATTGAGCTTTTTTTGGGCTGATAATTGAGTTTATTCTGCCTGATAAATGAGCTTATTAGGGCTGATAATTGAGTTTATTCTGCCTGATAATTGAGTTTATTCTGCCTGATAATGGAGTTTATTAGGGCTGATAATTGAATTTATTTTGCCCAATAATTGAATTTATTAGGGCTGATAAATGAGTTTATTCTGCTTAATAAATGAGCTTCTTCTGTCTAATAAATTGAGTTTATTCTGTCTAATAATTGAGTTTGTTCTGTCTGATAATTGAGTTTATTCCATCTAATAATGGAGTTTATTACACGTGATAATTGAGTTTATTGGGACTGATAATCGAGTTTATTAGGGATAATAATTGGGTTTATTCTGCCTGATAATTGAGTTTATTCTACCAGATAATTGAGTTTATTAGGGCTGATAATGGAGTTTATTCTGCCTGATAATTGAATTTATTAGGGCTGATAATTGAGTTTATTAGGGCTAATAATTGAGTTTATTTTGCCCGATAATTGAGTTTATTAATGCTGATAATTGAATTTATTAGAGCTGATAGTTGGGTTTGTTCTGCCTAATGAATGAGTTTATTCTGCCTGATAATTGAGTTTATTCTGCCTGATAATTGAGTTTATTAGGGCTGATAATTGAGTTTATTAGAGCTAATAATTGAGTTTATTCTGCCTGATAATTGAGTTTGTTCTGCCTGATAATTGAGTTTATTCTGCCTGATAATTGAGTTTATTCTGCCTGATAATTGAGTTTATTCTGCCTGATAATTGAGTTTATTCTGCCTGATAATTGAATTTATTAGGGCTGATAATGGAGTTTATTCTGCTTGATAATTGAGTTTATTCTGCCTGATAATTGAATTTATTCTGCCTGATAATTGAATTTATTCTGCCTGATAATTGAGTTTATTTTGCCTGATAATTGAGTTTATTAGGGCTGATAATTGAGTTTATTCTGCCTAATAATTGAGTTTATTAGGGCTGATAATTGAGTTTATTCTGCCTAATAAATGAGTTTATTCTGCCTGATAATGGAGTTTATTACAGCTAATAATTGAGTTTATTAGGGCTGATAATGGGGTTTGTTACACCTGATAATTGAGTTTATTCTACCTGATAATGGAGTTTATTAGGGCTGATAATGGAGTTTATTAGGGCTGATAATGGAGTTTATTAGGGCTGATAATGGAGTTTATTGGGTCTGATAATTGAGTTTATTCTGCCTAATAATGGAGCTTATTCTGCCTGGTAATTGAGTTTATTCTGCCTAATAAATGAGTTTATTCTGCCTGATAATTGAGTTTATTCTGCCTGATAATTGAGTTTATTCTGCCTGATAATTGAATTTATTAGGGCTGATAATGGAGTTTATTCTGCCTGATAATTGAATTTATTCTGCCTGATAATTGAATTTATTCTGCCTGATAATTGAATTTATTCTGCCTGATAATTGAGTTTATTTTGCCTGATAATTGAGTTTATTAGGGCTGATAATTGAGTTTATTCTGCCTAATAATTGAGTTTATTAGGGCTGATAATTGAGTTTATTCTGCCTAATAAATGAGTTTATTCTGCCTGATAATGGAGTTTATTACAGCTAATAATTGAGTTTATTAGGGCTGATAATGGGGTTTGTTACACCTGATAATTGAGTTTATTCTACCTGATAATGGAGTTTATTAGGGCTGATAATGGAGTTTATTAGGGCTGATAATGGAGTTTATTAGGGCTGATAATGGGGTTTATTAGGGCTGATAATGGAGTTTATTAGGGCTGATAATGGAGTTTATTAGGGCTGATAATGGAGTTTATTGGGTCTGATAATTGAGTTTATTCTGCCTAATAATGGAGCTTATTCTGCCTGGTAATTGAGTTTATTCTGCCTAATAAATGAGTTTATTCTGCCTAATAAATGAGTTTATTCTGCCTAATAAATGAGTTTATTAGGGCCAATAAATGAGTTTATTAGGGCCAATAAATGAGTTTATTAGGACCAATAAATGAGTTTATTAGGGCGGCGCGACAAGGTGACGTCACCCTCAAACTTTACCCTTTTTTTTTGCCCCAAACTTGCTTCGTTTTCCCTCCAGCCTTGACCGTTTCCCCCCAAAAATTCGACCGTTGAGGCCGAACCTCCCGAGGCCGGAACAAACCTCAACCCTCGACACCAATTCTGGAGGATCTTGACCCCAAACCTCAAATAATTTGACCCCAAACCTCAAATAATTTGACCCCAAACCTCCAACAATTCGACCTCAATCCCTTTTCCCCCAAACCTCCACAGCTTTGGCCTCAAAGTTCTGGAATTTTACCCCAAAACTCAACGGTTTTACCCCAAAACTCAACAGTTTTACCCCAAAACTCAACGGTTTTACCCCGAAACTCAACGGTTTTACCCCAAAACTCAACGGTTTTACCCCAAAACTCAACGCTTTTACCCCAAAACTCAACGGTTTTACCCCGAAACTCAACGCTTTACCCCGAAACTCAACGGTTTTACCCCGAAACTCAACGGTTTTACCCCGAAACTCAACGCTTTTACCCCAAAACTCAACGGTTTTACCCCGAAACTCAACGGTTTTACCCCAAAACTCAACGTTTTTACCCCAAAACTCAACAGTTTTACCCCAAAACTCCACGGTTTTACCCCGAAACTCCACGGTTTTACCCCGAAACTCCACGGTTTTACCCCAAAACTCAACGGTTTTACCCCGAAGCTCAACGCTTTTACCCCGAAGCTCAACGGTTTTACCCCGAAACTCAACGCTTTTACCCCAAAACTCAACGCTTTTACCCCAAAACTCAACGGTTTTACCCTGAAACTCAACAGTTTTACCCCGAAACTCAACGGTTTTACCCCAAAACTCAACGCTTTTACCCCAAAACTCAACGGTTTTACCCCGAAACTCAACGCTTTTACCCCAAAACTCCACGGTTTTACCCCGAAACTCCACGGTTTTACCCCGAAACTCCACGGTTTTACCCCGAAACTCAACGGTTTTAGCCTGAAACTCAACGCTTTTGCCCCAAAACTCAACGCTTTTGCCCCAAAACTCAACGCTTTTGCCCCAAAACTCAAGGGTTTTACCCCAAAACTCAATGCTTTTACCCCAAAACTCAACGGTTTTGCCCCAAAACTCAACGGTTTTGCCCCAAAACTCAACGCTTTTACCCCAAAACTCAACGCTTTTACCCCAAAACTCAACGCTTTTACCCCGAAACTCAACGGTTTTACCCCAAAACTCAACGGTTTTACCCCGAAACTCAACGCTTTTACCCCGAAACTCAACGGTTTTACCCCAAAACTCAACGGTTTTACCCCGAAACTCAACGCTTTACCCCAAAACTGAACAGTTTTACCCCGAAACTCAACGGTTTTACCCCGAAACTCAACGGTTTTACCCCAAAACTCAACGCTTTTGCCCCGAAACTCAACGGTTTTGCCCCAAAACTCAACGCTTTTGCCCCAAAACTCCACGGTTTTACCCCGAAACTCCACGGTTTTACCCCGAAACTCCACGGTTTTACCCCAAAACTCAACGGTTTTAGCCTGAAACTCAACGCTTTTGCCCCAAAACTCAACGCTTTTGCCCCGAAACTCAACGCTTTTACCCTGAAACTCAACAGTTTTACCCCGAAACTCAACGGTTTTACCCCGAAACTCAACGTTTTTACCCCAAAACTCAACGCTTTTACCCCGAAACTCAACGGTTTTACCCCAAAACTCAACGGTTTTACCCCGAAACTCAACGGTTTTACCCCAAATCTCGACCATCTTGGCCTCAAACTCGATCGTTTTTGCCGGAGTCTTGGTGGTTTCGCACCAACCTCGGTGGGTTTTGGCGCAAAATCCGACCTTGTCCCTTGAACCTCAACCCTTGGCCCCAAACGTTGAGTGTGGAGAAGGGACCAGAGGTGACGCCGGAGACCCCGGGGAGGAGACTCAGGGCGAGGGTTTGGGGCAGGATCCCGGGGTTTGGGCTCGAGAGCGGGTTTGGAGCTCGGGGTCGGGGTCGGGACTGCCCCAAGGGCTGGGGCTTCACGCCGGGATTTGGGGACACAGTGTTGGGGCCGGGGCCAGCACCAGCAGCATAAGGACCACCATAAGCGCTTTTGGCGCAGTAGTAGGTGGCCGAGTCGTCGGGCTCGAGGCCGCTCATCCTCAGCGTCACCGAGCTCTGCGCGTCGTCCCTCAAGAGCGTGAAGCGACCCTTGACCGACGGCGCGTAGTCGGTGTCACCAGCGCTGTTAATCCCTGCGACGAACTCGAGCCCCTTCCCGGGGGCCTGACGGACCCACATCATGGCGAAGCTGCTGAGGGTGAAGCCGGAGGCGTCGCAGCGGAGGGTCAGGGACCCCCCGGGGGTCCGGAGGTCCCCCCTGCACTCGACCGACGGGGCGGCCGCCCGCAGCCCTGGCCGGGAACAGGAAGGACACGGTGGGACACGGTGGCTTTGAAGGAGAAATGGTCGAGCTTTGAGGTCAAACTGTTTGAGGTTTGAGGTCAAATCCTCACAAATGCAAGTCAAGGGCTGAGGTTTGATCCAGTCTGGGCAGTTTCGGGGCCAACAGTGAAGGTTTGAGGAGACCCGACCAGGTTTGGGGTGAACGGTCGAGTTTGGAGGGAAATGGTCAAGGCTGGAGGGAAAACGGAGCAAGTTGAGGCCAACGAGGCCCTGAACCTCCCACGTTTTACCCCAAACCTCCCCCGTTCTGCCTCAGCCGTTGTTGCCTCACGCAGCGACTGTCAGACCCTGCCTGTTGTACCCGGAGCCTCAACCAGTTCTGCCTCAGCCAGTTCTGCCCCAAGGCTGGGCCAGTTTGACCCCAAAGCTCAACTGGTTTTGGTTCAAAGCCACCGTGTCCCACCGTGTCCTTCCTGTTCCCGGCCAAGGCTGCAGGCGGCCGCGCCGTCGGTCGAGTGCGGGGGGGACATCCGGACCCCCGGGGGGTCCCTGACCCTCCGCTGCGACGCCTCCAGCTTCACCCTCAGCGACTACGGCCTGTTCTGGCTCCGTCAGGCCCCCGGGAAGGTCCCTGAGTTCGTGGCGAGTATTAACAAAGGTGGTGGCACCACCTGGTACACGTCATCGGTCAAGGGTCGCTTCACGCTCTCGAGGGACGACGCGCAGAGCTCGGTGACGCTGCAGACGAGCGGCCTCGAGCCCGACGACTCGGCCACCTACTACTGCGCCAAGAGCGCTGATGCTGGTGCGGGTGCTGATGGTGTCCCCAGCCCCAACGCCACGTCCCCAAATCCCGGCGTCTCTCCCAAATCCCAGCGCGAAGCCCCAGCCCTCGGGGCAGCCCCAACCCCGACCCTGAGCCCACAACCCGCCCTGCGCTGCAGAGGACCCGCCTGGACCCAAATCTCGACCGTTCACCTCAGGTCTGGAGCCCTTTTGCCCCAAACCCCGACAATTTAACCTGAAACCCCGACCAGTCTGACCACACGCCTCGGCCCTTTCCCTCCAGAACGGACCTTTCTCAACTGTTTGGCCCCAGCTCTGACGGGTTTTACCCCTCGCTCCATCCCTTTGCCCTCGAGTCTTCGTGGTTTCCCTCAAACATCGAACGTTCCCCCCAAACCTTGGCTGTTCCCTCCAGAAATGCACCAATGGCCACACACCCCAACAACTTCATCGAGTCTTGAGCGTTTTTAGGACAAACACTGACGGGATTTGCCTCAAAGCCCAACGATGTTTATCTCAGAGCCCGACGACATTTACCTCAGGCCCTGACAAGATTCACCTCAACTCTCGGCGATTTTCACGTTAATCCTCAACAGTTTTTCCCTCAACTCTCAGGTGTTGCCCCAAACTCCCATCATTTCACACAAACTCGACTCATTTTGGCAGAAATCTCAAGTTTCTGCCTCAAACCTCAACTCTTGGCCCCCAAACCCAACCAAGGAGGCGCCGGCGCTGCAGGAGGTGACGCCCGAGATGTGTGAGAGGAGACTCGGGGCGAGGGTTTGGGGCAGGATCCCGGGGTTTGGGCTCGACAGCGGGTTTGGAGCTCGGGGTCGGGGTCGGGGCTGCCCCAAGGGCTGGGGCTTCACGTGTGGATTTGGGGACACGATGTTGGGGCCGGGGCCACCACCACCAGCATAAGCACCACCATAAGCGCTTTTGGCGCAGTAGTAGGTGGCCGAGTCGTCGGGCTCGAGGCCGCTCATCTGCAGCGTCACCGAGCTCTGCGCGTCGTCCCTCGAGAGCGTGAAGCGACCCTTGACCGACGGCGCGTACCAGGTGCCACTGCCAGCGCTGTTAATTACTGCGACCCACTCAAGCCCCTTCCCAGGGCTCTGTCGGACCCACTCCATCTGGAAGCTGCTGAAGGAGAAGCCGGAGGCGTCGCAGCGGAGGGTCAGGGACCCCCCGGGGGTCCGGAGGTCCCCCCCGCACTCGACCGACGGCGCGGCCGCCCGCAGCCCTGGCCGGGAACAGGAAGGACACGGTGGGACATGGTGGCTTTGAAGGAAACACGGTTGAGGTTTGAGGCCTGTTCCTGTTCCCGGCCAGGGCTGCGGGCGGCCGCGCCGTCGGTCGAGTGCGGGGGGGATCTCCGGACCCCCGGGGGGTCCCTGACCCTCCGCTGCGACGCCTCCGGCTTCGCCTTCAGCAGCTTCGGCATGAACTGGGTGCGACAGAGCCCCGGGAAGGCTCTCGAGTGGGTCGCAGCGATTAGCAGAAGTGGCAGCACCTACTACGCGCCGTCGGTCAAGGGTCGCTTCACGCTCTCGAGGGACGACGCGGAGAGCTCGGTGACGCTGAGGATGAGCGGCCTCGAGCCCGACGACTCGGCCACCTACTACTGCGCCAAAAGCGCTTATGGTGGTGCTGGTGGTGCTCTTGCTGGTGGTGGCCCCAGCCCCAACGCCGCGTCCCCAAATCCCGGCACGAAGCCCCGGCCTCAGCTCTCATCCAGTTTGGGCTCGAACCTCCAGCCTTTCCCTCAACCCTCTTGACCTTTCCCAAGTGTTTTGACCAACATCAACCATTTCTGTCCCAGCCCTCGGCTCTTTGCCTCAATCTTTGGCCTCTTTTGGTCCTGATCTTGGTCAGTTGTGCCTCAAGTCTTGACCATTTCCCTCCAAACTCGACCTCGTTGGGTTTCGCCAAATCTCCACTGCAGGCCCCAAACCTCCGGAGGGAACCAATCGCAGCCTCTGACATCAGCACGTGGGGATTTGACTTCAGACCTCGACCGTTTGTCCCTCAAACCTCAAACAATTTCCCTGGGGCCTCAGCTCTTGGCTCAAATCCTCAAGCACTGGGGGCGCAGGAGCTGCTGGACGGGGCACCCAAGGGGTTGGGGAGGAGACTCGGGGCGAGGGTTTGGGGCAGGATCCCGGGGTTTGGGCTCGACAGCGGGTTTGGAGCTCGGGGTCGGGGTCGGGGCTGCCCCAAGGGCTGGGGCTGCAGGTTGAGAGTTTGGGGCAACACCGGGATTTGGGGAATCTGCTGTTGGGGCCGGGGACACGATCAACATCCTCACCCCAATTACTAGGATCAGCGCTTTTGGCGCAGTAGTAGGTGGCCGAGTCGTCGGGCTCGAGGCCGCTCATCTGCAGCGTCACCGAGCTCTGCGCGTTGTCCCTTGAGATCGTGAAGCGACCCTCGACCGACGGCGCGTAGTAGGTGCTGCCACCATCGTTCCTAATCCCTGCGACGTATTTAAGGGCCTTCCCAGGGGCCTGACGGACCCACAACATGGGGTAGTTGCTGAGGGTGAAGCCGGAGGCGTCGCAGCGGAGGGTCAGGGACCCCCCGGGGGTCCGGAGGTCCCCGCCGCACTCGACCGACGGCGCGGCCGCCCGCAGCCCTGGCCGGGAAGGAGGAGGAGGCCGTTGGACAAAATGACTCTGAAGTGAAACCAGTCAAGGTCTGATGTGAAAGTGGCCGAGATAAAAGGGCTGAGGCAGAACCGGGGAGGTTTGGGGTAAAAACGTGGGAGGTTGGAGGGGAAAGTGCCCCAGAGTCGGTGTCACTGGGTGGGGTTTGGTCTCTGGTTTCCGCTGGAAACCCGTGAGGTTTGGGGCAAAGAGTCGACGTTGGGGGCGAACGGTCGAGGTTTGGGTCGAGCGGGTGAGTCTCGGGCACCACCAACGGCACCACCGTGTCCCACCGTGTCCTTCCTGTTCCCGGCCAGGGCTGCGGGCGGCCGCGCCGTCGGTCGAGTGCAGGGGGGACCTCCGGACCCCCGGGGGTTCCCTGATCCTCCGCTGCGACGCCTCCGGCTTCACCCTCAGCAGCTTCCAGATGGAGTGGGTCCGACAGGCCCCCGGGAAGGGGCTCGAGTGGGTCGCGGGGATCAGCACCAACCCCCGTTACACCGTCTACGCGCCGTCGGTCGAGGGTCGCTTCACAATTTCAAGGGACAACGCTCAGAGCTCGGTGACGCTGCAGATGAGCGGCCTCGAGCCCGACGACTCGGCCACCTACTACTGCGCCAAAAGCTACAGCAGTTACTATGGTTACGGTGTTTATGGTGGCCCCGACCCCCCGAGCTGTGGCTCCAGATCCCCCCAGATCCTTCCCACCCGCCCACACTCGCGCACCCGACGCGGATCCTCGCCCCGACCCTCAGCGCTCGGCCCAGGCGTCGCCTGTTTGCCCCAAATCCCGACCGATTCCCTCAAGCCTCGACCAGTTTTGGCCACGAAGCTCAACCTCGTGCCACAAACCTCGACCATTTTCCCCAAAGCTCGAGTGGTTTTTGCTGCAAGTCTTGACCATCTTCACCTCAAACGTCCGATATTTTCACCTCAACCATTTTGCCTCCAGCCTTGACCTCTCCTACCCCAAAGCTCCACCACTGTCACCTCAAAGCTCAACAGTTTCTACCCCAAACCCCGACTGTTCTTACCCCAAAGCCTCAACCATCTGCCCCAAACCTTCGTCTTTAACCCAAACCTTGACTCTTTCTGGCACAAAACTCAACCCTTTGCCCCAAACCTTCATCGTTCCACCCAAAATTCGACAGGTTTTGGCACAAAACTCATCCTTTCGCCTCAAACCTCAACTCTTGGCCCCCAAACCCAACCAAGGAGGCGCCGGCGCTGCAGGAGGTGACGCCCGAGATGTGTGAGAGGAGACTCGGGGCGAGGGTTTGGGGCAGAATCCCGGGGTTTGGGCTCGACGGCGGGTTTGGTGCTCGGGGTCGGGGCTGCCCCAAGGGCTGGGGCTTCACGCCGGGATTTGGGGAGATGCTGCAGTTTCAGGCTGGGGCCACCGGCAATATCCCCACCCCAAGTACTAGGATCAGCACTTTTGGCGCAGTAGTAGGTGGCCGAGTCGTCGGGCTCGAGGCCGCTCATCTGCAGCGTCACCGAGCTCTGCGCGTCGTCCCTCGAGAGCGTGAAGCGACCCTTGACCGACGGCGCGTAGTAGGTGCTGCCACCATCGTTCCTAATCCCTGCGACGTATTTAAGGGCCTTCCCAGGGGCCTGACGGACCCACAACATGGGGTAGTTGCTGAAGGAGAAGCCGGAGGCGTCGCAGCGGAGGGTCAGGGACCCCCCGGGGGTCCGGAGGTCCCCCCCGCACTCGACCGACGGCGCGGCCGCCCGCAGCCCTGGCCGGGAACAGGAAGGACACGGTGGGACACGGTGGCTTTGAAGCAAAACCAGTTGAGCTTTGGGGTCAAACTGGCCCAGCCTTGGGGCAGAACTGGCTGAGGCAGAACTGGTTGAGGCTCCGGGTACAACAGGCAGGGTCTGACAGTCGCTGCGTGAGGCAACAACGGCTGAGGCAGAACGGGGGAGGTTTGGGGTAAAACGTGGGAGGTTCAGGGCCTCGTTGGCCTCAACTTGCTCCGTTTTCCCTCCAGCCTTGACCATTTCCCTCCAAACTCGACCGCTCGCCCTGAATCTTGTCGGGTCTCCTCAAACCTTCACTGTTGGTCCCGAACCTCTCAAGGCCAGAACAAGCCTCAACCCTTGACTTGCATTTGTGAGGATTTGACCTCAAACCTCAAACAGTTTGACCTCAAAGCTCGACCATTTCTCCTTCAAAGCCACCGTGTCCCACCGTGTCCTTCCTGTTCCCGGCCAGGGCTGCGGGCGGTCGCGCCGTCGATCGAGTGCGGGGGGGACCTCCGGACCCCCGGGGGGTCCCTGACCCTCCGCTGCGACGCCTCCGGCTTCGACTTCAGCGACAACGGCATGATGTGGGTCCGTCAGGCCCCCGGCAAGGCCCTTGAGTGGGTCGCGGGGATTGACAGCGCTGCTATTGGTGGCAGCACCTGGTACGCGCCGTCGGTCAAGGGTCGCTTCACGCTCTCGAGGGACGACGCGCAGAGCTCGGTGACGCTGAGGATGAGCGGCCTCGAGCCCGACGACTCGGCCACCTACTACTGCGCCAAAAGTGCTGGTGCTGGTGCTTGGGCTGCTGGTGCTTATGTTGTTGGTGGTCCCAGGCCCAAATTCCAGCCTTTCCCCAAATCCCAGCACAAAGCCCCAGCCCGAGCTCCAAACCCGCTGTCGAGCCCAAACCCCGGGATCCTGCCCCAAACCCTCGCCCCGAGTCTCCTCCCCAACCCCTTGGGTGCCCCGTCCAGCAGCTCCTGCGCCCCCAGTGCTCGAGGATTTGAGCCAAGAGCTGAGGCCCCAGGGAAATTGTTTGAGGTTTGAGGGACAGACGGTCGAGGTCTGAAGTCAAATCCCCACGTGCTGATGTCAGAGGCTGCGATTGGTTCCCTCCGGAGGTTTGGGGCCTGCAGTGGAGATTTGGCGAAACCCAACGAGGTCGAGTTTGGAGGGAAATGGTCAAGACTTGAGGCACAACTGACCAAGATCAGGACCAAAAGAGGCCAAAGATTGAGGCAAAGAGTCGAGGGCTGGGACAGAAATGGTTGATGTTGGTCAAAACAGTTGGGAAAGGTCAAGAGGGTTGAGGCAAAGGCTGGAGGTTCGAGCCCAAACTGGATGAGAGCTGAGGCCGGGGCTTTGTGCCGGGATTTGGGGACGTGACGTTGGGGACGGGGCCACCACCAGCAAGAGCACCACCAGCACCACCAGCATAAGCACATTTGGCGCAGTAGTAGGTGGCCGAGTCGTCGGGCTTGAGGCCGCTCATCTGCAGCGTCACCGAGCTCTGCGCGTTGTCCCTCGAGATCGTGAAGCGACCCTCGACCGACGGCGCGTAGTAGGTGTAACCAGCACCAAAACCACCAGCGCTGTCAATCCCTGCGACGAACTCGAGCCCCTTCCCGGGGGCCTGACGGACCCACATCACGGCGTACTCGCTGTATTCGAAGCCGGAGGCGTCGCAGCGGAGGGTCAGGGACCCCCCGGGGGTCCGGAGGTCCCCCCCGCACTCGACCGACGGCGCGGCCGCCCGCAGCCCTGGCCGGGAACAGGAAGGACACGGTGGGACACGGTGGCTTTGAACCAAAAGGGACCGAGCTCAGGGCCAAAAGGGCCCAAGTCTGAGGCAGAGAGTCGAGGGTTGGGACAGAAATGGTCGAGTCTGGCCCAACCCGTTGGGAATGGTCGGGAGGGTCGAGGCCAACGCTGGAGGGTCGAGGCCAAACTGGCTCCGAGGAAGGATCCTCTCCCCGGGACTCGACCGCTCGACCTGAACCTCGACCCCTTTTACCCCAAACCTCGACCGGTTTTGGGTCAAAGTCGAGTGCGGGGGGGACCTCCGGACCCCCGGGGGGTCCCTGACCCTCCGCTGCGACGCCTCCGGCTTCACCCTCAGCAGCTTCGGCATGTTCTGGGTCCGACAGGCCCCCGGGAAGGCCCTCGAGTGGGTCGCGGGGATTAACAGCGCTGGTGCTGGTGGCAGCACCTACTACGCGCCGTCGGTCAAGGGTCGCTTCACGCTCTCGAGGGACGACGCGCAGAGCTCGGTGACGCTGAGGATGAGCGGCCTCGTCCCCGACGACTCGGCCACCTACTACTGCGCCAAAAGTTATGGTGGTGCTTGGGCTGGTTATGGTGATGCTCTTGCTGGTCGTGTCCCCGGTCCCAAATCCACGTCCCCAAATCCCGGTGTTGCCCCAAAACGCCAACCTGCAGCCCCAGCCCTCGGGGCAGCCCCGAGCCAGACCCCGAGCCCACAACCCGCCCTGCGCTGCAGAGGACCCGCCTGGACCCAAATCTCGACCGTTCACCTCAGGTCTGGAGCCCTTTTGCCCCAAACCCCGACAATTTAACCTGAAACCCCGACCAGTCTGACCACACGCCTCGGCCCTGTGCCGGTGACACCGAGCTGGGAGCAGTGGCTGACAGGCCAGCAGGCCGTGCTGCCGTCCCGCGAGACCTGGACAGGCCGGAGAGTCGGGCGGGGAGGAACTTAATGGACTGTCACGAGGGCGAGCGCAGAGTCTGGCATCCGGGCAGGAACAGCCCCGGGTCCCGGGACGAGTTGGGGAAGGACTCGTCAGGGAGCGGCGCAGGGGACAGGGCCCTGGGGGTGCTGGGGGGCAGCAGGGTGGCCGTGAGCCAGCGCTGTGCCCTCGTGGCCAGGAAGGCCGATGTGTCAAGGGGGAGCGTCACGAGGACGGAGCCAGGATCCTCTCGGTGACAACCAGTGACAGGACAAGGGGCAACGGGCTGAAACTGGAACACAAGAGGTTCCGCTTCAACCGGAGAAGAAAGTTCTTCCCAGTGCGGGTGCCGGAGCCCTGGCCCAGGCTGCCCAGGGAGGGTGTGGAGTCTCCTGCTCTGGTGACATCCAAGACCCGCCTGGACACGTCCCTGTGTGACACCATCCGGGTGTCCCTGCTCTGGCAGGGGTGGCACTGGGTGACCTTCTGAGGTCACATTCTGGGATTCTGGGGTTTGGGGTCGACAGCGGGTTTGGAGCTCGGGGTCGGGGTCGGGGCTGCCCCAAGGGCTGGGGATTCACGCCGGGATTTGGGAGAGACGCCAGGATTTGGGGACGTGGCGTTGGGGCCGGGGACACCAGCACCAATATCAGCACCATCACTATAACCACGTTTGGCGCAGTAGTAGGTGGCCGAGTCGTCGGGCTCGAGGCCGCTCATCCTCAGCGTCACCGAGCTCTGCGCGTCGTCCCTCGAGAGCGTGAAGCGACCCTCGACCGACGGCGCGTAGTAGGTGCTGCCACCAAAAGCAGCGCTGTTAATCCCCGCGACCCACTCGAGGGCCTTCCCAGGGGCCTGACGGACCCACATCATGGGGTAGTTGCTGAGGGTGAAGCCGGAGGCGTCGCAGCGGAGGGTCAGGGACCCCCCGGGGTTCCGGAGGTCCCCCCCGCACTCGACTGACGGCGCGGCCGCCCGCAGCCCTGGCCGGGAACAGGAAGGACACGGTGGGACACGGTGGCTTTGAAGGAAACACGGTTGAGGTTTGAGGTCAAATCCTCACAAATGCAAGTCAAGGGTTGAGGCTTGTTCTGGCCTTGAGACGTTCGGGGCCAACAGTGAAGGTTTGAGGAGACCCGACCAGGTTTGACCTCAACAGTCGAGTTTGGAGGGAAATGGTCAAGGCTGGAGGGAAAACGGAGCAAGTTGAGGCCAACGAGGCCCTGAACCTCCCACGTTTTACCCCAAACCTCCCCCGTTCTGCCTCAGCCGTTGTTGCCTCACGCAGCGACTGTCAGACCCTGCCTGTTGTACCCGGAGCCTCAACCAGTTCTGCCTCAGCCAGTTCTGCCCCAAGGCTGGGCCAGTTTGACCCCAAAGCTCAACTGGTTTTGCTTCAAAGCCACCGTGTCCCATCGTGTCCTTCCTGTTCCCGGCCAGGGCTGCGGGCGGCCGCGCCGTCGGTCGAGTGCGGGGGGGACCTCCGGACCCCCGGGGGGTCCCTGACCCTCCGCTGCGACGCCTCCGGCTTCACCCTCAGCAACTACGGCCTGTTCTGGCTCCGTCAGGCCCCCGGGAAGGCCCCTGAGTTCGTGGCGAGTATTCACGGCGATGGCACCACCTGGTACACGTCCTCGGTCAAGGGTCGCTTCACGCTCTCGAGGGACAACGCGCAGAGCTCGGTGACGCTGCAGATGAGCGGCCTCGAGCCCGACGACTCGGCCACCTACTACTGCGACAAAAGCGCTGATGCTGGTGCGGGTGCTGATGGTGTCCCCAGCCCCAACGCCACGTCCCCAAATCCCGGCGTCTCTCCCAAATCCCAGCGCGAAGCCTCAAACTCTCAAGGCGAAGCCCCAGCCCTTGGGGCAGCCCCGACCCCGAGCCCGAGCCCTTGGCTCCGGGTGCAATGATGCAGGTTTGGGGGCAGCGCTTGAGGCTCTGAGGGAAAAACTGTTGAGTTTTGGGGTAAAAGTTTCTGGGGTTTGAGGCAATAACGGTCAAGGTCGAACAGGAGAGGTTTGAGACATGAATGAGGGAGGTTTGAGGCCAAACCAGTTGGTGTCTGAGGTCAAACCAGTTGGTGTCTGAGGCCAAACCAGTTGGTGTCTGAGGTCAAACCAGTTGGTGTCTGAGGCCAAACCAGTTGGTGTCTGAGGCCAAACCAGTTGGTGTCTGAGGTCAAACCAGTTGGTGTCTGAGGCCAAACCAGTTGGTGTCTGAGGTCAAACCAGTTGGTGTCTGAGGTCAAACCAGTTGGTGTCTGAGGTCAAACCAGTTGGTGTCTGAGGTCAAACCAGTTGGTGTCTGAGGCCAAACCAGTTGGTGTCTGAGGTCAAACCAGTTGGTGTCTGAGGTCAAACCAGTTGGTGACTGAGGCCAAACCAGTTGGTGTCTGAGGTCAAACCAGTTGGTGTCTGAGGCCAAACCAGTTGGTGTCTGAGGCCAAACCAGTTGGTGTCTGAGGTCAAAGCGACTGAGACTCGAGGTAAAACTCGGCTGAGGTCAGAGCGACTGAGGTTAGAGGCAGAGACGGCCGAGCCGTGAGGTGAAAGGGCTGAAGAATCGGTGTCGGTGGCCGAGATTTGTTGGGGCCTCCCGAGGTTTGGGGCCAGAGGGTGGGTCGGGAGGAAACCAACAACTTTTTGGGCTGGAGGCTCGAGTCGGGAGGGAAACGGCCAAGGCTGGAGGGCAATGCCCGAGGGTTGGGGCAAACAGGCCCTGCCTGGGCCAGAAGGGGTCGAGGGTTGAGCCAAACTCCTGGGAAATGGAGGGAACGGCCGAGGTTTGGGGCAAAAGACGGAGGTTTGAGGCAAGTGAGGGGGGTCGGGGCAGGATCTGGGCCGGGGGCTGGGTCTGGGAGGGGAGGAAGGGATTGGGGCCGGATCTGTGGGGAGTGTGGGGTGTCAGGCCAGCACCAGCACCACAACAACCAGCAGCACCAGTATAAGCACATTTGGCGCAGTAGTAGGTGGCCGAGTCGTCGGGCTCGAGGCCGCTCATCCTCAGCGTCACCGAGCTCTGCGCGTCGTCCCTCGAGAGCGTGAAGCGACCCTTGACCGACGGCGCGTACCAGGTGCTGGTGCCACCACTATTGATACTCGCGACGTATTCAAGCCCCTTCCCAGGGGCCTGACGGACCCAGAACATGCTGAAGCTGCTGAGGGTGAAGCCGGAGGCGTCGCAGCGGAGGGTCAGGGACCCCCCGGGGGTCCGCAGGTCCCCCCCGCACTCGACTTTGACCCAGAACCAGTCGAGGTTTGGGGTAAAAGGGGTCGAGGTTCGGGTCGAGCGGTCGAGTCCCGGGGAGAGGATCCTTCCTCGGAGCCAGTTTGGCCTCGACCCTCCAGCGTTGGCCTCGACCCTCCCGACCGTTCCCAACGGGTTGGGCCAGACTCGACCATTTCTGTCCCAGCCCTCGACTCTCTGCCTCAGACTTGGGCCCTTTTGGCCCTGAGCTCGGTCCCTTTTGCTTCAAAGCCACCGTGTCCCACCGTGTCCTTCCTGTTCCCGGCCAGGGCTGCGGGCGGCCGCGCCGTCGGTCGAGTGCGGGGGGGACCTCCGGACCCCCGGGGGGTCCCTGACCCTCCGCTGCGACGCCTCTGGCACCTCCATCAGTGGCGTTGGCATGATGTGGGTCCGTCAGGCCCCCGGGAAGGCCCTCGAGTGGGTCGCGGGGATTGACAGTGGTGGCAGCACCAGATACGCGTCCTCAGTCAGGGGTCGCTTCACGATCTCGAGGGACGACGCGCAGAGCTCGGTGACGCTGCAGATGAGCGGCCTCGAGCCCGACGACTCGGCCACCTACTACTGCACCAAACAAGTTGGTAACTGTGGTTACGGTAACTGTGCTGGTGGTCGCCACGTCCCCAAATGCCAGCATGAAGCCCCAGCCCTTGGGGCAGCCCCGACCCCGCCCCGAGCTCCAAACCCGCTGTCGAGCCCAAACCCCGGGATCCTGCCCCAAACCCTCGCCCCGAGTCTCCTCCCCAACCCCTTGGGTGCCCCGTCCAGCAGCTCCTGCGCCCCCAGTGCTTGAGGTTTTGAGCAAAGGGCTGAGGCCCCAGGGAAATTCTTTGAGGTTTGAGGGACAACCGGTCGAGGTCTGAAGTCAAATCCCCACGTGCTGATGTCAGAGGCTGCGATTGGTTCCCTCCGGAGGTTTGGGGCCTGCAGTGGAGATTTGGCGAAACCCAACGAGGTCGAGTTTGGAGGGAAATGGTCAAGACTTGAGGCACAACTGACCAAGATCAGGACCAAAAGAGGCCAAAGATTGAGGCAAAGAGTCGAGGGCTGGGACAGAAATGGTTGATGTTGGTCAAAACAGTTGGGAAAGGTCAAGAGGGTTGAGGCAAAGGCTGGAGGTTCGAGCCCAAACTGGATGAGAGCTGAGGCCGGGGCTTTGTGCCGGGATTTGGGGATGTGGCGTTGGGGACGGGGCCACCACCAGCAAGAGCACCACCAGCACCACCAGTATAAGCACATTTGGCGCAGTAGTAGGTGGCCGAGTCGTCGGGCTCGAGGCCGCTCATCTGCAGCGTCACCGAGCTCTGCGCGTCGTCCCTCGAGAGCGTGAAGCGACCCTTGACCGACGGCGCGTAGTAGCTGTAACCAGCACCAAAACCACCAGCGCTGTCAATCCCCGCGACGAACTCGAGCCCCTTCCCGGGGGCCTGACGGACCCACATCACGGCGTACTCGCTGTATTCGAAGCCGGAGGCGTCGCAGCGGAGGGTCAGGGACCCCCCGGGGGTCCGGAGGTCCCCCCCGCACTCGACCGACGGCGCGGCCGCCCGCAGCCCTGGCCGGGAACAGGAAGGACACGGTGGGACACGGTGGCTTTGAACCAAAAGGGACCGAGCTCAGGGCCAAAAGGGCCAAAGTCTGAGGCAGAGAGTCGAGGGCTGGGACAGAAATGGTCGAGTCTGGCCCAACCCGTTGGGAACGGTCGGGAGGGTCGAGGCCAACGCTGGAGGGTTGAGGCCAAACTGGCTCCGAGGAAGGATCCTCTCCCCGGGACTCGACCGCTCGACCCGAACCTCGACCCCTTTTACCCCAAACCTCGACTGGTTCTGGGTCAAAGTCAAGTGCGGGGGGGGACCTCCGGACCCCCGGGGGGTCCCTGACCCTCCGCTGCGACGCCTCCGGCTTCACCTTCAGCAGCTTCGGAATGGGCTGGATGCGACAGAGCCCTGGGAAGGCCCTCGAGTGGGTCGCAGGGATCAGCACTGGTGGTGGCAGCACCAGCTACGCGCCGTCGGTCAAGGGTCGCTTCACAATCTCGAGGGACGACGCGCAGAGCTCGGTGACGCTGCGGATGAGCGGCCTCGAGCCCGACGACTCGGCCACCTACTACTGCGCCAAAGGTGCTGGTGCTGGTTGGGTTGCTGGTTATGCTGTTGCTGGTGGTGGCCCCAGCCCCAAATCCCGGTGTTTCCCCAAACTCTCAACCTGCAGCCCCAGCCCTTGGGGCAGCCCCGAGCCCGAGCCCTTGGCTCTGGGTGCAATGATGCAGGTTTGGGGCCAGCGCTTGAGGCTCTGAGGGAAAAACTGTTGAGTCCCGAGGCCAAAGTGCCGGAGCCTGGAGGCGAAAGGGGTCGGGGCTGGAGGTCGGATCCCCCAGAGCCGAGGGAAGGGGCTGAGGTTCGTTCCGGCCCCCGGGGGCTCGGGGCACAGAGATCCCGTCTGGGGCCAAACCCGTGGGGGCGCTTGGCGAGAGCCGTCGGGGTTCGGTGCAAACGGCCGAGTCGGGGCTGGACGGACCAAGACTTGGGCGATGGAAACCTTTGTGGTTGGGGGCACGATGGCTAAAATACAGGTGTGGGGCGCCCTGGCAGGGGGATCACATCACACTTCCTCTAACTCGCTCGGTGCTCACTGTGGTGGAAGCAGCCACGGGATGGTTGGGAACACATCCCTCAGTGCCTCACGCCACGGCCCGAAACACCACCTTGGGCCTGGAAAATCAGATCTCGTGGCGACACGGCACTGCAGGAAGAATTGAACCAGGTGATGGGACTCATCTCCAAAACAATCTTACAGAGAATTGGGCTAAAGAACATGGCGTTGAACGGGTGTATCATATCCCTTATCATGCACCAGCCTCTGGGAAAATGGAACGAGACAACGGACTGTTAAAAACTACCCTGGAAGCAACGGGAGGTGGAACTTTTAAAAACCGGGACGAGCATTTGGCACAAGCCGCCTGGTTAGTGAACACCAGAGGGTCCACCAGTCGTGCCGGTCCTGCTCCTCCAGAGCCTTTACACGCAGTAGAGGGAGATAAAGTCCCTGTGGGGTCTGGAAGGGATTTGTTGGCCAAGACTGTCTGGGTATTTCCTGCTTCGGGCAACGGCAAACCCATTCGTGGGGTCGCTTTCGCTCAAGGCCCTGGAACCACTTGGTGGGTGATGATGGAAGATGGTGAAGCTCAACGTGTACCTCAAGGAAATTTAACTCTGGGTGAGAATATTCGATTTAATCCTGTCGTTACGTAACACTGACAGTGCTCAATAAGTGTTTTTCGGAGTAATAAACCAGTGATGGCCAGAGCCGGCCTCATCGAGTGACATCCAGCAGCTGAGCCGGCCTCATCGAGTGACGCCCAGGGACTTCTTCGGAGCGAACCTACACCCTGGGGACACGAACCGTAACGAATCCCACGTGGACTGTGCTGCCCTGAGAGACTGCTCTGAGGGATGGAACCCGCGATTCTGAACTTCCTGAACCTTTCCTGCAAGTGGATCGTTCGCTCGTGATCGCTGTGACGTAAACGGGACGGAATAAGGGGTGGAGTGCCCTGGGTTTAGCTACAAACCCAGTCCCGTTCAGTGGTTTTTACTTTCCAGTTCAGTCTCTTCTAAAATTCTGCACGTTCTGCAGTCGGCAGCGTGTTCCTGCAGACAGGGTGTGCTGCTGGCAGGGACAACCCCTGATGTCACCGTCGCTGCCTGGGGCTGGGGTGCAGAAAGGCTCCGGCTGATGCTGATTCCTGCAGTGCCCAAGGCCACTGGTGGCTCCTGTGTGCCACGCTGGGGGTGCTGGGTAGTGAGAGGGGGCACAAGGAAGTCAAAGGTGGCACCTCCGGGGGGTGACAGACACGACAGGTGACCAACGAGAGGATTCCATCCCACAGACGTCGTATCTGGTATAAATGGAGCGATCACGGGAGTTTCGTCCCTTTTTGTTCGTCGAGTCTTTGTGCCAAAGGCGCCGAGGCCGGAGCCTGTGGCCAAGGGGTGGGACCCCCAGGCAGGGCTGGAGGGGAAACTGGTCAAGGGTTGAGGGGAAACTGGTCGAGGGTTGGGGGGAAACTGGTCGAGGGTCGATGTAGATGATCCAGGTTTGGTCCAAGGTGGGCTCTGGACACCCCAGGGCGCGTTTGGATCTCGGGGTCGGGGTCGAGGCTGCGGCTTCACGCCGGGATTTGGGGGCACGGAGTTGGGGCCGAGCCACAACCAGCAACAGCCCGACCATTATTGCGACCATCTTTGGCGCAGTAGTAGGTGGCCGAGTCGTCGGGGATGAGGCCGCTCATCCTCAGCGTCACCGAGCTCTGCGCGTCGTCCCTCGAGAGCGTGAAGCGACCCTTGACCGACGGCGCGTAGTAGGTGAAAGCACCACCACTGCTAATGTCTGCGACCCACTCGAGGCCCTTCCCGGGGCTCTGTCGCATCCAGCCCATGCCGTAGTCGCTGAAGGTGAAGCCGGAGGCGTCGCAGCGGAGGGTCAGGGACCCCCCGGGGGTCCGGAGGTCCCCCCCGCACTCGACCGACGGCGCGGCCGCCCGCAGCCCTGGCCGGGAACAGGAAGGACACGGTGGGACAAGGTGGTTTTGAACCAAAACCAGTTGAGCTTTGAGGTCAAATTGGTTGAGGTTTGGGATAAAATCCTCACGAACTGATGTCAAGGGCTGAGGTTTGTTCCAGCCTCTGGGGGTTCGGGGCCAACAGTGAAGGTTTGATGAGACCCGACCAGGTTTGGGGCAAACGGTCAAGTTTGGAGGGAAATGGTCAAGACTGGAGGGAAAATGGAGCAAGTTCAGGGCCAAAAAGGGCCAAAGTTTGAGGGAAACAGTCGAGGGCTGGGGCCAAAGTGGTCAAAGTTTAGTCAAAGCTGTTGGGAACGGTCGGGAGGGTCAAGGCCAAACTGGCTCCGAGGAAGGATCCTCTGCCCGGGACTCGACCGCTCGACCCGAACCTCGACCCCTTTTACCCCAAACCTCGACTGGTTCTGGGTCAAAGTCGAGTGCGGGGGGGGACCTCCGGACCCCCGGGGGGTCCCTGACCCTCCGCTGCGACGCCTCCGGCTTCACCCTCAGTGGTTACACCATGTTCTGGGTCCGACAGGCCCCCGGGAAGGCCCCCGAGTGGGTCGCGGGGATTAACAGCGCTGGTGCTGGTGGTGGTAGAACCTACTACGCGCCGTCGGTCAAGGGTCGCTTCACGCTCTCGAGGGACGACGCGCAGAGCTCGGTGACGCTGCAGATGAGCGGCCTCGAGCCCGACGACTCGGCCACCTACTACTGCGCCAAATGTTACACTGGTGCTGCTGGTTGGGGTGCTGGTGCTGGTGCTGGCCTGACACCCCAAACCCCCACAGATCTGGCCTGAATCCCTTCCTCCCCTCCCAGACCCAGCCCCCGGCCCAGATCCTGCCCCGACCCCCCTCACTTGCCTCAAAGCTCCGTCTTTTGCCCCGAACCTCGGCCGTTCCCTCCATTTCCCAGGAGTTTGGCTCAACCCTCGACCCCTTCTGGCCCAGGCAGGGCCTGTTTGCCCCAACCCTCGGGCATTGCCCTCCAGCCTTGGCCGTTTCCCTCCCGACTCGAGCCTCCAGCCCAAAAAGTTGTTGGTTTCCTCCCGACCCACCCTCTGGCCCCAAACCTCGGGAGGCCCCAACAAATCTCGGCCACCGACACCGATTCTTCAGCCCTTTCACCTCACGGCTCGGCCGTCTCTGCCTCAAACCTCGGTCGCTCTGACCTCAGCCGAGTTTTACCTCGAGTCTCAACGGCTTTGACCTCAGACACCAACTGGTTTGACCTCAGACACCAACTGGTTTGGCCTCAGACACCAACTGGTTTGACCTCAGACACCAACTGGTTTGACCTCAGACACCAACTGGTTTCATCTCAGACACCAACTGGTTTGACCTCAGACACCAACTGGTTTGACCTCAGACATCAACTGGTTTGACCTCAGTCACCAACTGGTTTGGCCTCAGACACCAACTGGTTTGGCCTCAAACCTCCTGCGTTTGTGTCTCAAACCTCTCCCGTTCGACCTCGACCGTTATTGCCTCAAACCCCCGAAACTTTTACCCCAAAACTCAACAGTTTTTCCCTCAGAGCCTCAAGCGCTGGCCCCAAACCTGCATCATTGCACCCGGAGCCAAGGGTGCACCAAGGGCTGGGGCTTCGCCTTGAGAGTTTGAGGTTTCGCGCTGGGATTTGGGAGAGACGCCGGGATTTGGGGACGTGGCGTTGGGGCTGGGGACACCATCAGCACCTGCACCAGCATCAGCGCTTTTGGCGCAGTAGTAGGTGGCCGAGTCGTCGGGCTCGAGGCCGCTCATCTGCAGCGTCACCGAGCTCTGCGCGTCGTCCCTCGAGAGCGTGAAGCGACCCTCGACCGATGGCGCGTACCAGGTGCTGCCACCACCTTTGTTAATACTCGCCACGAACTCAGGGACCTTCCCGGGGGCCTGACGGAGCCAGAACAGGCCGTAGTCGCTGAGGGTGAAGCCGGAGGCGTCGCAGCGGAGGGTCAGGGACCTCCCGGGGGTCCGGAGGTCCCCCCCCGCACTCGACTTTGACCCAAAATCAGTTGAGTTTTTGGGTAAAAGGGGTCGAGGTTCGGGTCGAGCGGTCGAGTCCCGGGCAGAGGATCCTTCCTCGGAGCCAGTTTGGCCTCGACCCTCCAGCGTTGGCCTCGACCCTCCCGACCGTTCCCAACGGGTTGGGCCAGACTCGACCATTTCTGTCCCAGCCCTCGACTCTCTGCCTCAGACTTGGGCCCTTTTGGCCTGAGCTTGGTCCCTTTTGGTTCAAAGTGACCTTGTCCCACCGTGTCCTTCCTGTTCCCGGCCAGGGCTGCGGGCGGCCGCGCCGTCGGTCGAGTGCGGGGGGGACCTCCGGACCCCCGGGGGGTCCCTGACCCTCCGCTGCGACGCCTCCAGCTTCACCTTCAGCGACTACGGCATGGGCTGGATGCGACAGAGCCCTGGGAAGGCCCTCGAGTGGGTCGCAGATATTAGCAGTGGTGGTGCTTTCACCTGGTACGCGCCGTCGGTCAAGGGTCGCTTCACGCTCTCGAGGGACAACGCGCAGAGCTCGGTGACGCTGCAGATGAGCGGCCTCGAGCCCGACGACTCGGCCACCTACTACTGCGCCAAAGATGGTCGCAATAATGGTCGGGCTGTTGCTGGTGGTGGCTTGGCCCGAAATCCGTGCCCCCAAATCCCAGCGTGAAGCTGCAGCCCCGACCCCCACCCCAAGCTCCAAACCTGCCCTGGGGTGTCCAGAGCCCACCTTGGACCAAACCTGGATCATCTACATCGACCCTCGACCAGTTTCCCCCCAACCCTCGACCAGTTTCCCCCCATCCCTCGACCACTTTCCCCCCAACTCTCGACCAGTTTCCCCCCAACCCTTGGCCGTTCCCCTCCAGCCCTGCCTGGGGGTCCCACCCCTTGGCTGCAGGCTCCAGCCTCGGCGCCTTTGGCACAAAGACTCGACTGTTTCCCCCAAGTCTTGGCCCGTCCAGCCCCGACTCGGCCGTTTGCTCCGAACCCCGACGGCTCTCGCCAAGCGCCCCCACGGGTTTGGCCCCAGACGGGATCTCTGTGCCCCGAGCCCCCGGGGGCCGGAACGAACCTCAGCCCCTTCCCTCGGCTCTGGGGGATCCGACCTCCAGCCCCGACCCCTTTCGCCTCCAGGCTCCGGCACTTTGGCCTCGGGACTCAACAGTTTTTCCCTGAGAGCCTCAAGCGCTGGCCCCAAACCTGCATCATTGCACCCGGAGCCAAGGGCTCGGGCTCGGGGTCGGGGCTGCCCCAAGGGTTGGGGCTTCATGCTGGGATTTGGGGACGCGGCCACCACCAGGGTTACCATAACCACGGTTACCAACTTGTTTGGCGCAGTAGTAGGTGGCCGAGTCGTCGGGCTCGAGGCCGCTCATCTGCAGCGTCACCGAGCTCTGCGCGTTGTCCCTTGAGATCGTGAAGCGACCCCTGACTGAGGACGCGTATCTGGTGCTGCCACCACTGTCAATCCCCGCGACCCACTCAAGCGCCTTCCCGGAGGCCTGACGGACCCACATCATGCCAACGCCACTGATGGAGGTGCCGGAGGCGTCGCAGCGGAGGGTCAGGGACCCCCCGGGGGTCCGGAGGTCCCCCCCGCACTCGACCGACGGCGCGGCCGCCCGCAGCCCTGGCCGGGAACAGGAAGGACACGGTGGGACAAGGTCACTTTGAACCAAAAGGGACCGAGCTCAGGGCCAAAAGGGCCCAAGTCTGAGGCAGAGAGTCGAGGGCTGGGACAGAAATGGTCGAGTCTGGCCCAACCCGTTGGGAACAGTCGGGAGGGTCGAGGCCAACGCTGGAGGGTCGAGGCCAAACTGGCTCCGAGGAAGGATCCTCTCCCCGGGACTCGACCGCTCGACCCGAACCTCGACCCCTTTTACCCCAAACCTCGACTGGTTCTGGGTCAAAGTCGAGTGTGGGGGGGACCTCCGGACCCCCGGGGGGTCCCTGACCCTCCACTGCGACGCCTCTGGCTTCACCCTCAGCAACTACCCCATGTTGTGGGTCCGTCAGGCCCCTGGGAAGGCCCTTAAATACGTCGCAGGGATTAGGAACGATGGTGGCAGCACCTTCTACGCGCCGTCGGTCGAGGGTCGCTTCACGATCTCGAGGGACAACGCGCAGAGCTCGGTGACGCTGCAGATGAGCGGCCTCGAGCCCGACGACTTGGCCACCTACTACTGCGCCAAAAGCGCTGATCCTAGTACTTGGGGTGAGGATGTTGATCGTGTCCCCGGCCCCAACAGCAGATTCCCCAAATCCCGGTGTTGCCCCAAACTCTCAACCTGCAGCCCCAGCCCTTGGGGCAGCCCCGACCCCGACCCCGAGCTCCAAACCCGCTGTCGAGCCCAAACCCCGGGATCCTGCCCCAAACCCTCGCCCCGAGTCTCCTCTCACACATCTCGGGCGTCACCTCCTGCAGCGCCGGCGCCTCCTTGGTTGGGTTTGGGGGCCAAGAGTTGAGGTTTGAGGCAGAAACTTGAGATTTCTGCCAAAATGAGTCGAGTTTGTGTGAAATGATGAACGTTTGGGGCAACAGCTGAGGGTTGAGGGAAAAACGGTTGAGGATTAACGTGAAAATCGCCGAGAGTTGAGGTGAATCTTGTCAGGGCCTGAGGTAAATGTCGTCGGGCTCTGAGATAAACATCGTTGGGCTTTGAGGCAAATCCTGTCAGTGTTTGTCCTAAAAACACTCAAGACTCGATGAAGTCGTTGGGGTTTGTGGCCATTGGTGCATTTCTGGAGGGAACAGCCAAGGTTTGGGGGGAACGTTCGATGTTTGAGGGAAACTACGAAGACTCGAGGGCAAAGGGATGGAGCGAGGGGTAAAACCCGTCAGAGCTGGGGCCAAACAGTTGAGAAAGGTCCGTTCTGGAGGGAAAGGGCCGAGGTGTGTGGTCAGACTGGTCGGGGTTTCAGGTTAAATTGTCGGGGTTTGGGGCAAAAGGGCTCCAGACCTGAGGTGAACGGTCGAGATTTGGGTCCAGGCGGGTCCTCTGCAGCGCAGGGCGGGTTGTGGGGTCGGGGTCGGGGTCGGGGCTGCCCCGAGGGCTGGGGCTGCAGGTTGAGAGTTTGGGGCAACACCGGGATTTGGGGACGTGGATTTGGGACCGGGGACACGACCAGCAAGAGCATCACCATAACCAGCCCAAGCACCACCATAACTTTTGGCGCAGTAGTAGGTGGCCGAGTCGTCGGGGACGAGGCCGCTCATCCTCAGCGTCACCGAGCTCTGCGCGTCGTCCCTCGAGAGCGTGAAGCGACCCTTGACCGACGGCGCGTAGTAGGTGCTGCCACCAGCACCAGCGCTGTTAATCCCCGCGACCCACTCGAGGGCCTTCCCAGGGGCCTGTCGGACCCAGAACAGGCCGAAGCTGCTGAGGGTGAAGCCGGAGGTGTCGCAGCGGAGGGTCAGGGACCCCCCGGGGGTCCGGAGGTCCCCCCCGCACTCGACCGACGGCGCGGCCGCCCGCAGCCCTGGCCGGGAACAGGAAGGACACGGTGGGACACGGTGGCTTTGAAGGAAACACGGTTGAGGTTTGAGGTCAAACTGTTTGAAGTTTGAGGTCAAATCCTCACAAATGCAAGTCAAGGGCTGAGGTTTGATCCAGTCTGGGCAGTTTCGGGGCCAACAGTGAAGGTTTGAGGAGACCCGACCAGGTTTGGGGCGAACGGTCGAGTTTGGAGGGAAATGGTCAAGGCTGGAGGGAAAACGGAGCAAGTTGAGGCCAACGAGGCCCTGAACCTCCCACGTTTTACCCCAAACGTCCCCCGTTCTGCCTCAGCCGTTGTTGCCTCACGCAGCGACTGTCAGACCCTGCCTGTTGTACCCGGAGCCTCAACCAGTTCTGCCTCAGCCAGTTCTATCCCAAGGCTGGGCCAGTTTGACCCCAAAGCTCAACTGGTTTTGGTTCAAAGCCACCGTGTCCCACCGTGTCCTTCCTGTTCCCGGCCAGGGCTGCGGGCGGCCGCGCCGTCGGTCGAGTGCGGGGGGGACCTCCGGACCCCCGGGGGGTCCCTGACCCTCCGCTGCGACGCCTCCGGCTTCACCCTCAGCGACTACGGCCTGTTCTGGCTCCGTCAGGCCCCCGGGAAGGCCCCTGAGTTCGTGGCGAGTATTCACGGCGATGGCACCACCTGGTACACGTCCTCGGTCAAGGGTCGCTTCACGCTCTCGAGGGACGACGCGCAGAGCTCGGTGACGCTGAGGATGAGCGGCCTCGAGCCCGACGACTCGGCCACCTACTACTGCGCCAAGAGCGCTGATGCTGGTGCGGGTGCTGATGGTGTCCCCAGCCCCAACGCCACGTCCCCAAATCCCGGCATTTCCCCAAATCCCAGCGCGGAGCCTCAAACTCTCAAGGCGAAGCCCCAGCCCTTGGGGCAGCCCCGACCCCGAGCCCTTGGCTCCGGGTGCAATGATGCAGGTTTGGGGCCAGCGCTTGAGGCTCTCAGGGAAAAACTGTTGAGTTTTGGGGTAAAAGTTTCTGGGGTTTGAGGCAATAACGGTTGAGGTCGAACGGGAGAGGTTTGAGACATGAATGAGGGAGGTTTGAGGCCAAACCAGTTGGTGTCTGAGGCCAAACCAGTTGGTGTCTGAGGCCAAACCAGTTGGTGTCTGAGGCCAAACCAGTTGGTGACTGAGGCCAAACCAGTTGGTGTCTGAGGTCAAACCAGTTGGTGACTGAGGCCAAACCAGTTGGTGTCTGAGGTCAAAGCCGTTGAGACTCGAGGTAAAACTCGGCTGAGGTCAGAGCGACCGAGGTTTGAGGCAGAGACGGCCGAGCCGTGAGGTGAAAGGGCTGAAGAATCGGTGTCGGTGGCCGAGATTTGTTGGGGCCTCCCGAGGTTTGGGGCCAGAGGGTGGGTCGGGAGGAAACCAACAACTTTTTGGGCTGGAGGCTCGAGTCGGGAGGGAAACGGCCAAGGCTGGAGGGCAATGCCCGAGGGTTGGGGCAAACAGGCCCTGCCTGGGCCAGAAGGGGTCGAGGGTTGAGCCAAACTCCTGGGAAATGGAGGGAACGGCCGAGGTTTGGGGCAAAAGACGGAGGTTTGAGGCAAGTGAGGGGGGGTCGGGGCAGGATCTGGGCCGGGGGCTGGGTCTGGGAGGGGAGGAAGGGATTGGGGCCGGATCTGTGGGGAGTGTGGGGTGTCAGGCCAGCACCAGCACCACAACAACCAGCAGCACCAGTATAACCACGTTTGGCGCAGTAGTAGGTGGCCGAGTCGTCGGGCTCGAGGCCGCTCATCCTCAGCGTCACCGAGCTCTGCGCATCGTCCCTCGAGAGCGTGAAGCGACCCTCGACCGACGGCGCGTAGCTGGTGTAGCTGTCACTTTTGCTGATCCCTGCGACGTACTCGAGCCCCTTCCCGGGGGCCTGACGGAGCCAGAACAGGCCGTAGTCGCTGAGGGTGAAGCCGGAGGTGTCGCAGCGGAGGGTCAGGGACCCCCCGGGGGTCCGGAGGTCCCCCCCGCACTCGACCGACGGCGCGGCCGCCCGCAGCCCTGGCCGGGAACAGGAAGGACACGGTGGGACACGGTGGCTTTGAACCAAAACCAGTTGAGCTTTGGGGTCAAACTGGCCCAGCCTTGGGGCAGAACTGGCTGAGGCAGAACTGGTTGAGGCTCCGGGTACAACAGGCAGGGTCTGACAGTCGCTGCGTGAGGCAACAACGGCTGAGGCAGAACGGGGGAGGTTTGGGGTAAAACGTGGGAGGTTCAGGGCCTCGTTGGCCTCAACTTGCTCCGTTTTCCCTCCAGCCTTGACCATTTCCCTCCAAACTCAAACTGTTCACTCTGAATCTTGTCGGGTCTCCTCAAACCTTCACTGTTGGCCCCGAACCTCTCAAGGCCAGAACAAACCTCAGCCCTTGACTTGCATTTGTGAGGATTTTACCTCAAACCTCAAACAGTTTGACCTCAAAGCTCGACCATTTCTCCTTCAAAGTGACCTTGTCCCACCGTGTCCTTCCTGTTCCCGGCCAGGGCTGCGGGCGGCCGCGCCGTCGGTCGAGTGCGGGGGGGACCTCCGGACCCCCGGGGGGTCCCTGACCCTCCGCTGCGACGCCTCCGGCTTCACCTTCAGCAACTACCCCATGTTGTGGGTCCGTCAGGCCCCTGGGAAGGCCCTTAAATACGTCGCAGGGATTAGGAACGATGGTGGCAGCACCTACTACGCGCCGTCGGTCGAGGGTCGCTTCACGATCTCAAGGGACGACGCGCAGAGCTCGGTGACGCTGCAGATGAGCGGCCTCGAGCCCGACGACTCGGCCACCTACTACTGCGCCAAAAATGATGATCCTAGTACTTGGGGTGAGGATGTTGATCGTGTCCCCGGCCCCAACAGCAGATTCCCCAAATCCCGGTGTTGCCCCAAACTCTCAACCTGCAGCCCCAGCCCTTGGGGCAGCCCCGACCCCGACCCCGAGCTCCAAACCCGCCGTCGAGCCCAAACCCCGGGATCCTGCCCCAAACCCTCGCCCCGAGTCTCCTCTCACACATCTCGGGCGTCACCTCCTGCAGCGCCGGCGCCTCCTTGGTTGGGTTTGGGGGCCAAGAGTTGAGGTTTGAGGCAGAAACTTGAGATTTCTGCCAAAATGAGTCGAGTTCGTGTGAAATGATGGGAGTTTGGGGCAACACCTGAGAGTTGAGGGAAAAAATGTTGAGGATTAACGTGAAAATCGCCGAGAGTTGA
The DNA here is from genome assembly GCA_020746105.1 of Trogon surrucura. Lineage (NCBI taxonomy): Eukaryota > Metazoa > Chordata > Aves > Trogoniformes > Trogonidae > Trogon > Trogon surrucura. Next base: position 79,635 of record JAJGST010000065.1, read on the forward strand.
GGTGAATCTTGTCAGGGCCTGAGGTAAATGTCGTCGGGCTCTGAGATAAACATCGTTGGGCTTTGAGGCAAATCCTGTCAGTGTTTGTCCTAAAAACACTCAAGACTCGATGAAGTTGTTGGGGTGTGTGGCCATTGGTGCATTTCTGGAGGGAACAGCCAAGGTTTGGGGGGAATGTTCGATGTTTGAGGGAAACCGGGAAGACTCGAGGGCAAAGGGATGGAGCGAGGGGTAAAACCCGTCAGAGCTGGGGCCAAACAGTTGAGAAAGGTCCGTTCTGGAGGGAAAGGGCCGAGGTGTGTGGTCAGACTGGTCGGGGTTTCAGGTTAAATTGTCGGGGCTTGGGGCAAAAGGGCTCCAGACCTGAGGTGACCGGTCGAGATTTGGGTCCAGGCGGGTCCTCTGCAGCGCAGGGCGGGTTGTGGGGTCGGGGTCGGGGTCGGGGCTGCCCCAAGGGCTGGGGCTTCGCGCTGGGACTTTGGGGGGACGCCGGGATTTGGGGACGTGGCGTTGGGGCCGGGGACACCAGCAGCATCAGCGTAACCAGCAGCACTTTTGGCGCAGTAGTAGGTGGCCGAGTCGTCGGGCTCGAGGCCGCTCATCCTCAGCCTCACCGAGCTCTGCGCGTCGTCCCTCGAGAGCGTGAAGCGACCCTTGACCGACGGCGCGTAGTAGGTGCTGCCACCAGCACCAGCGCTGTTAATCCCCGCGACCCACTCGAGGGCCTTCCCGGGGGCATGTCGGACCCAGAACATGCCGAAGCTGCTGAGGGTGAAGCCGGAGGTGTCGCAGCGGAGGGTCAGGGACCCCCCGGGGGTCCGGAGGTCCCCCCCGCACTCGACCGACGGCGCGGCCGCCCGCAGCCCTGGCCGGGAACAGGAAGGACACGGTGGGACAAGGTCACTTTGAACCAAAACCAGTTGAGCTTTGGGGTCAAATCCTCACAAATGCAAGTCAAGGGTTGAGGCTTGTTCTGGCCTTGAGAGGTTCGGGGCCAACAGTGAAGGTTTGAGGAGACCCGACCAGGTTTGGGGCGAACGGTCGAGTTTGGAGGGAAATGGTCAAGGCTGGAGGGAAAACGGAGCAAGTTGAGGCCAACGAGGCCCTGAACCTCCCACGTTTTACCCCAAACCTCCCCCGTTCTGCCTCAGCCGTTGTTGCCTCACGCAGCGACTGTCAGACCCTGCCTGTTGTACCCGGAGCCTCAACCAGTTCTGCCTCAGCCAGTTCTGCCCCAAGGCTGGGCCAGTTTGACCCCAAAGCTCAACTGGTTTTGGTTCAAAGCCACCGTGTCCCACCGTGTCCTTCCTGTTCCCGGCCAGGGCTGCGGGCGGCCGCGCCGTCGGTCGAGTGCGGGGGGGACCTCCGGACCCCCGGGGGGTCCCTGACCCTCCGCTGCGACGCCTCCGGCTTCACCCTCAGCAGCTTCGGCATGAACTGGGTGCGACAGGCCCCCGGGAAGGCCCTCGAGTGGGTCGCAGGGATTGACAACGATGGTGACACCAGCTACGCGCCGTCGGTCAAGGGTCGCTTCACGCTCTCGAGGGACAACGCGCAGAGCTCGGTGACGCTGCAGATGAGCGGCCTCGAGCCCGACGACTCGGCCACCTACTACTGCGCCAAAGATGGTCGCAATAATGGTCGGGCTGTTGCTGGTGGTGGCTCAGCCCCAACTCCGTGCCCCCAAATCCCAGCGTGAAGCCGCAGCCTCGACCCCGACCCCGAGATCCAAACGCGCCCTGGGGTGTCCAGAGCCCACCTTGGACCAAACCTGGATCATCTACATCAACCCTCGACCAGTTTCCCCCCATCCCTCGACCAGTTTCCCCTCCAGCCCTGCCTGGGGGTCCCACCCCTTGGCCACAAAGCTCAACCTCGTGCCACAAACCTCGACCGTTTCCCCCCAAACTCGACCGTTTCCCCCAAGTCTTGGCCCGTCCAGCCCCGACTCGGCCGTTGGCACCGAACCCCGACGGCTCTCGCCAAGCGCCCCCACGGGTTTGGCCCCAGACGGGATCTCTGTGCCCCGAGCCCCCGGGGGCCGGAACGAACCTCAGCCCCTTCCCTCGGCTCTGGGGGATCCGACCTCCAACCCCGACCCCTTTCGCCTCCAGGCTCCGGCACTTTGGCCTCGGGACTCAACAGTTTTTCCCTGAGAGCCTCAAGCGCTGGCCCCAAACCTGCATCATTGCACCCGGAGCCAAGGGCTCGGGCTCGGGGTCGGGGCTGCCCCAAGGGCTGGGGCTTCGCCTTGAGAGTTTGAGGCTTCACAGTGGGATTTGGGGACGGGGCATTGGGCCTGGGGACACCACCACCATGAGCACTATAAGCACCATAATTTTTGGCGCAGTAGTAGGTGGCCGAGTCGTCGGGGATGAGGCCGCTCATCTGCAGCGTCACCGAGCTCTGCGCGTCGTCCCTCGAGAGCGTGAAGCGACCCTTGACCGACGGCGCGTATTTGGTGTAACCGTCACTCTTAATACTCGCGACGTACTCGAGCCCCTTCCCAGGGCTCTGTCGCATCCAGCCCAGGGCGAAGCTGCTGAAGGTGAAGCCGGAGGCGTCGCAGCGGAGGGTCAGGGACCCCCCGGGGGTCCAGAGGTCCCCCCCGCACTCAACCGAAGGAAGGACACGGTGGGACACGGTGGCTTTGACCCAAAAGGGACCGAGCTCAGGGCCAAAAGGGCCCAAGTCTGAGGCAGAGAGTCGAGGGCTGGGACAGAAATGGTCGAGTCTGGCCCAACCCGTTGGGAACGGTCGGGAGGGTCGAGGCCAACGCTGGAGGGTCGAGGCCAAACTGGCTCCGAGGAAGGATCCTCTCCCCGGGACTCGACTGCTCGAGTCGAACCCCTGGTGGGTTCCTGGAGGGGCTGGAGGTGGCACTTGGGGACAGCTCTGGCCCACGTGGGGCTGTCGGGGCGGGGCTGGACGGTCTCCAAGGCCTTTGCCAGCCCCGACGATTCGGGGACTCTGCGACTCCCCAGCGGGTCTCCCTCACACCAGCCCGGCCACCCTTGGCCTCGGCGTCCTCCCAGGGACATCGCAGCCTCCCTTGCGCCGCCACCATCTTGTCTGACTTCCTCCTTCTTCTTCCTCTTCCTCCCAGGGCTGCGGGCGACCGCGCCGTCGGTCGAGTGCGGGGGGGACCTCCGGACCCCCGGGGGGTCCGTGACCCTCCGCTGCGACGCCTCCGGTTTCACCTTCAGCAGCTTCGCTGTGATGTGGGTCCGTCAGACCCCCGGGAAGGGGCTCGAGTTCGTCGCAGGGATTAACAGCGCTGGTGGTTTTGGTGCTGGTTACAGCTACTACGCGCCGTCGGTCAAGGGTCGCTTCACGCTCTCGAGGGACGACGCGCAGAGCTCGGTGACGCTGAGGATGAGCGGCCTCATCCCCGACGACTCGGCCACCTACTACTGCGCCAAATGTGCTTATACTGGTGGTGCTGGTTGGGGTGCTGGTGCTGGTGCTGGCCTGACACCCCACACTCCCCACAGATCTGGCCCCAATCCCTTCCTCCCCTCCCAGACCCAGCCCCCGGCCCAGATCCTGCCCCGACCCCCCTCACTTGCCTCAAAGCTCCGTCTTTTGCCCCGAACCTCGGCCGTTCCCTCCATTTCCCAGGAGTTTGGCTCAACCCTCGACCCCTTCTGGCCCAGGCAGGGCCTGTTTGCCCCAACCCTCGGGCATTGCCCTCCAGCCTTGGCCGTTTCCCTCCCGACTCGAGCCTCCAGCCCAAAAAGTTGTTGGTTTCCTCCCGACCCACCCTCTGGCCCCAAACCTCGGGAGGCCCCAACAAATCTCGGCCACCGACACCGATTCTTCAGCCCTTTCACCTCATGGCTCGGCCGTCTCTGCCTCAAACCTCGGTCGCTCTGACCTCAGCCGAGTTTTACCTCGAGTCTGAGTCGCTTTGACCTCAGACACCAACTGGTTTGACCTCAGACACCAACTGGTTTGACCTCAGTCACCAACTGGTTTGGCCTCAGACACCAACTGGTTTGGCCTCAAACCTCCTGCGTTTGTGTCTCAAACCTCTCCCGTTCGACCTCGACCGTTATTGCCTCAAACCCCCGAAACTTTTACCCCAAAACTCAACAGTTTTTCCCTCAGAGCCTCAAGCGCTGGCCCCAAACCTGCATCATTGCACCTGGAGCCAAGGGTGCACCAAGGGCTGGGGCTTCGCCTTGAGAGTTTGAGGTTTCGCGCTGGGATTTGGGAGAGATGCCGGGATTTGGGGACGTGGCGTTGGGACTGGGGACACCATCAGCACCCGCACCAGCATCAGCGCTTTTGGCGCAGTAGTAGGTGGCCGAGTCGTCGGGCTCGAGGCCGCTCATCTGCAGCGTCACCGAGCTCTGCGCGTCGTCCCTCGAGAGCGTGAAGCGACCCTCGACCGAGGACGTGTACCAGGTGGTGCCATCGCCGTGAATACTCGCCACGAACTCAGGGGCCTTCCCGGGGGCCTGACGGAGCCAGAACAGGCCGTAGCTGCTGAGGGTGAAGCCGGAGGCGTCGCAGTGGAGGGTCAGGGACCCCCCGGGGGTCCGGAGGTCCCCCCCGCACTCGACTTTGACCCAGAACCAGTCGAGGTTTGGGGTAAAAGGGGTCGAGGTTCGGGTCGAGCGGTCGAGTCCCGGGGAGAGGATCCTTCCTCGGAGCCAGTTTGGCCTCGACCCTCCAGCGTTGGCCTCGACCCTCAACCTTTCGCAAACCCTTTGACCAAACTTCGACCACGTTGGCCCCACTCGATTGTTTCCCCCAAATTTTGCCTTTTTTGCCCCAGACTTGCTCCGTTTTCCTTCCAGCCTTGACCATTTCCCCCCAAACTCGACCGTTGAGGCCGAACCTTTTTGGCCCCGAAACTCCAGAGGCCGGAACAAACCTCAACCCTTGGCACCAGTCGCTGAGAATCTTGACCTCAAACCTCAAACGATTTGGCCTCAACCCTCAATCCCTTTTCCCTCAAACCTCCACAGCTTTGGCCTCAAAGCTCCGGCACTTTTACCCCAACACTCAAAGGTTTTTACCCCAAAGTTCGACCATCTTGGCCTCAAACTCGATCGTTTTCCGGGAACAGGAAGGACACGGCTCAGTCCCTCCCTCCTGGGGCAGTCGGTTGGGGTTTGGGCAAATGGTCGACGTCGGGGTCAAGCGGTTGAGTCCCGGGGAAGGGTCTCGGCCTTGTCCTTCCTCCCTCTATTTTGGGCACCACCAATGACACTGTCATGGCCAACGGCCTCCTCCTCCTTCCCGGCCAGGGCTGCGGGCGGCCGCGCCGTCGGTCGAGTGCGGGGGGGACCTCCGGACCCCCGGGGGGTCCCTGACCCTCCGCTGCGACGCCTCCGGCTTCACCTTCAGCGACTACGGCATGGGCTGGATGCGACAGAGCCCTGGGAAGGCCCTCGAGTGGGTCGCAGATATTAGCAGTGGTGGTGCTTTCACCTGGTACGCGCCGTCGGTCGAGGGTCGCTTCACGCTCTCGAGGGACGACGCGCAGAGCTCGGTGACGCTGCAGATGAGCGGCCTCGAGCCCGACGACTCGGTCACCTACTACTGCGCCAAATGTGCTTATGCTGGTGGTGCTGGTGGTGCTCTTGCTGGTGGTGGCCCCAGCCCCAACGCCGCATCCCCAGATCCCGACACGAAGCCCCGGCCTCAGCTCTCATCCAGTTTGGGCTCGAACCTCCAGCCTTTGCCTCAACCCTCTTGACCTTTCCCAAGTGTGTGACCAACATCAACCATTTCTGTCCCAGCCCTCGACTCTTTGCCTCAATCTTTGGCCTCTTTTGGTCCTGAGCTTGGTCAGTTGTGCCTCAAGTCTTGACCGTTTCCCTCCAAACTCGACCTCGTTGGGTTTCGCCAAATCTCCACTGCAGGCCCCAAACCTCCGGAGGGAACCAATCGCAGCCTCTGACATCAGCACGTGGGGATTTGACTTCAGACCTCGACCGTTTGTCCCTCAAACCTCAAACAATTTCCCTGGGGCCTCAGCTCTTGGCTCAAATCCTCAAGCACTGGGGGCGCAGGAGCTGCTGGACGGGGCACCCAAGGGGTTGGGGAGGAGACTCGGGGCGAGGGTTTGGGGCAGGATCCCGGGGTTTGGGCTCGACAGCGGGTTTGGAGCTCGGGGTCGGGGTCGAGGCTGCCCCAAGGGTTGGGGCTTCGCGCCGGGATTTGGGGACGTGGATTTGTGGCCCGGGCCACCACCAGCATATCCACCAACAGCCCAACCAGCAGCAGTTTTGGCGCAGTAGTAGGTGGCCGAGTCGTCGGGCTCAAGGCCGCTCATCCTCAGCGTCACCGAGCTCTGCGCGTTGTCCCTCGAGAGCGTGAAGCGACCCTCGACCGACGGCGCGTACCAGGTGAAAGCACCACCAGCGACGTAAATCTCCGCGACCCACTCGAGGGCTTTCCCAGGGGCCTGACGGACCCACAACATGTTGTAGCTGGTGAAGGAGAAGCCGGAGGCGTCGCAGCGGAGGGTCAGGGACCCCCCGGGGGTCCGGAGGTCCCCCCCGCACTCGACCGACGGCGCGGCCGCCCGCAGCCCTGGCCGGGAACAGGAAGGACGCGGCTCAGTCGCTCCCGGCCCTGCTGCAGCTCGTGGAGGTTTCGGGGCTTCCCCTCCAGCAGCTTCAGCCCGTCCTGGGTGCGACGGGGCCCCGGGAAGGGGCTCGAGTTGGTCGCGGGGATCGGCAGCAGGGCTGGGGGTGGGGGTGGTGGCACCTGGTGGGACTTGGACCTCTCGGATGGGGTCAGTGACGATGGCGGCAGCACCAAGGAGGAGGAGGCGGTTGGACAAGGTGGCGCCATTGGTGGTGCCCGAGACTCAACCGCTTGACCCCGACGTCGACCATTTGCCCCCAACGTCGACTCTTTGCCCAAATCCCAACCGGTCTCCCTTTGAGCTCGACCTGGAACCTTTTTTTTTTCCCTCAAAACACCATTTTTCCCCTCAAAATCCTGGTTTTCCCACCAAATCCCAACTTTTTCCCTCCAAAATATCATTATTTTCCACCAAAATCTCCTTATTTCCCTCAAAAAATCTCATTATTTCCCTCAAAATCTCATTATTTCGCTCAAAATCCCCTTATTTCCCTCAAAAATCTCAATATTTCCCTCAAAAATCTCATTATTTCCCTCAAAATATCATTATTCCCCCACAAATCCCCCCTTTTCCCTCAAAAACCTCATTATTTCCCTCAAAAATCCTCTTTTTTTTTCTCAAAAATCTCATTATTCCCCCCCCAAACCCCCCTTTTCCTTCAAAAATCTCATTATTTCCCTCAAAAATCTCATTATTCACCCCAAAATCTCGATTTTTCCTTCAAAAATCTCATTATTTGCCCCAAAATCCCCCTTTTTCCCTCAAAAATCTCCTTATTCCCCCCCAAACCCCAACTTTTCCCCTCAAAAATCTCATTATTTCCTTCAAAAATCTCATTATTCCCCCCAAAATCTCGATTTTTCCCTCAAAAATCTCATTATTCCCCCCCAAATACCCCTTTCTCCTCAAAAATCTCATTATTTCCCTCAAAAACCTTAATATTTCCCTCAAAAATCTCATTATTCCCCCCAAAATCCCCTTTTTTACCTCAAAAATCTCATTATTTCCCCCCAAAATCCCCTTTTTTTCCCTCAAAAATCTCATTATTTCCCTCAAAAACCTTAATATTTCCCTCAGAATCCCCTTTTTTTACCTCAAAAATGTCATTATTTGCTCCCAAATCCCCTTTTTTACCTCAAAAATCTCATTATTTCCCTCAAAAATCTCATTATTCCCCCCAAAATCCCCCTTTTTCCCTCAAAAATCTCATTATTTCCCCTCAAAAATCTCATTATTCCCCCCCAAACCCCTCTTTTCCCCTCAAAAATCTCATTATTTCCCTCAAAAATCTCCTTATTCCCCCCAAAATCCCCCTTTTTTACCTCAAAAATCTCTTTATTTCCCTCAAAAATCTCAAAAATCTCATTATTTCCCTCAAAAATCTCATTATTTGCCCCCAAAATCCCCCTTTTACCCTCAAAAATCTCATTATTCCCCCCCAAATCCCCCTTTTTCCCTCAAAAATCTCATTATTTCCCCTCAAAAATCTCATTATTCCCCCCCCAACCCCTCTTTTCCCCTCAAAAATCTCATTATTTCCCTCAAAAATCTCATTATTTGCCCCAAAATCCCCCTTTTTTACCTCAAAAATCTCTTTATTTCCCTCAAAAATCTCAAAAATCTCATTATTTCCCTCAAAAATCTCATTATTTGCCCCAAAATCCCCCCTTTTTACCTCAAAAATCTCATTATTTCCCCCCAAATTCCCCTTTTTTACCTCAAAAATCTCTTTATTTCCCTCAAAAATCTCATTATTTCCCTCAAAAATCTCATTATTCCCCCCAAAATCCCCTTTTTTACCTCAAAAATCTCATTATTTCCCTCAAAAATCTCATTATTCACCCCCAAATCCCCCTTTTTTCCCTCAAAAATCTCAATATTTCCCTCAAAAATCTCATTATTCCCCCCCAAACCCCTCTTTTCCCCTCAAAAATCTCATTATTTCCCTCAAAAATCTCATTATTCCCCCCAAAATCCCCCTTTTTTACCTCAAAAATCTCTTTATTTCCCTCAAAAATCTCAATATTTCCCTCAAAAATCCCCTTTTTTCCCTCAAAAATCTCATTATTTCCCCCCAAATCCCCCTTTTTTACCTCAAAAATCCCCTTTTTCCCCTCAAAAATCTCATTATTTCCCCCCAAAATCCCCTTTTTTTTACCTCAAAATTCTCTTTATTTGCCCCAAAATCCCGATTTCCCCCCCCCCCCCCCCCGCGCGGGGGGGGGGGTGGGGGAGGGGCGGCGCGCGCGCGCGCGCTTCCGGGTTTCCCGCCAATAAAAAAAAAACCCGCCAAATGGGGAAATGACGTCATCGACGACGCCACCCCCCCCCCAGGAAGTCAATTAATCAATTAATTAATTAATTCGGCGCCCGCGGCGGCGATTAAGGAGCAATTAATGGGGGGATTGATGATTAATGAGGGATTAATTGGGAAATTAATGATTAATAAGGGGGTAATTAATGAGAAAATGATTAATAAAGGGGTAATTAGCGAAGAAATAATTAATAAAGGGGTAATTAGCGAAGAAATAATTAATAAAGGGGTAATTAGCGGAGAAATAATTAATAAAGGGGTAATTGATGAGGAAATAATTGATAAAGGGGTAATTAATGAAGAAATAATTAATGAAGGAACCGTTAATAAGGGATTAATAAAGGAGTAATTAATGAAGAAATGATTAATAAAGGGGTAATTAGTGAAGAAATGATTAATAAAGGGGTAATTAATAAAGAAATGATTAATAAAGGAATAATTAATAAAGAAATAATTGATAAAGGGGTGATTAATGGAGAAATAATTAATAAAGGAACCGTTAATAAGGGATTAATAAAGGGGTAATTAATGAAGAAATGATTAATAAAGGGGTAATTAATGAAGAAATTATTAATAAAGGAATAATTAATAAAAAATTATTAATAAAGGAATAATTAATAAAGAAATGATTGATAAAGGGGTAATTAATGAAGAAATAATTAATGAAGGAACCGTTAATAAGGGATTAATAAGGGGATAATTAGCGAAGAAATAATTAATAAAGGGGTAATTGATGAAGAAATAATTAATAAAGGGATAATTAATAAAGAAATGATTAATAAAGGAATAATTAATAAAGAAATGATTGATAAAGGGGTAATTAATGAAGAAATAATTAATAAAGGAACCTTTAATAAGGGATTAATAAGGGGATAATTAGCGAAGAAATAATTAATAAAGGGGTAATTGATGAGGAAATGATTGATAAAGGGGTAATTAATGAGGAAATAATTGATAAAGGGGTAATTAATGAAGAAATAATTGATAAAGGAACCGTTAATAAGGGATTAATAAAGGGATAAACAAAAAAAAAGGGGGGAAACAATTAATTGAGGCAATTGGGGAACTAATAATTAATTAATAATCCTAACAATTGGTTGGAGGGGCTCATCCCGAGTTGAATTAATTAATTAATCAATTAATAATCGATGGAAATAAATAATTAATTGGCTCGGTGGTTAATTACGATTAGTTAATTGTTGGTCGACGACCTGGATGTTAATTAATTTACTCCTCTTGCCTGCAATTAATTAATTAATGTCTGTAATTAACTCCCTGGAGGCTTCACCATTAATTAATCGACTCCGATTAATTAATTAATGCCATTAATTAAGCCCCAGGGGACCTTAAACTTAATTAATCGACCCCTCACGGTGCCAAATAATTAATTAATGACAGTAATTAAGCCCCTGGAGCCTTCTCCATTAATTAATCGACCCTTTATGGTGCCAATTAATTAATTGACGCCACTAATTAACCCCCTGGGGACCTTCAAATTAATTAACCGACCCCTAATCAATCACTTTATTGGCATCGAACCCCTTTAATTAATTAATTTCCTCCCTTTGTGGCCCCTTAATTAACTCCAAATGTCCTTAATTAACTCCAACCCCCCCCCCCGGGATTAATTAATCCCCCCTAAACCCTTAATTAACGAGGAATAACCTTCGTTAACGACTAAACAAGCCCTAAAACCCCTCCTGGGGTTAATTAATCCCTCCTAAAACCTTAATTAACGAGGAAAAACCTTCGTTAACGACCAAACAAGCCCTAAACCCCCCCCCCCGGGATTAATTAATTCCCTCTAAACCCTTAATTAACGAGGAAAAACCTTCGTTAATGACCAAAGCAACCCCCAACCCCCCCCTGGGATTAATTAATTCCCTGTAAACCCTTCGTTAACGAGAAAAAACCTTCGTTAATGACCAAAACAACTCCAAACCCCCCCCCAGGATTAATTAATTCCCTGTAAACCCTTAATTAACAAGGAAAAACCTTCGTTAACGACCAAACAAGCCCTAAAACCCCTCCTGGGGTTAATTAATTACCCCTAATCCCTTCGTTAACGAGAAAAAACCTTCGTTAATGACCAAACAAGCCCTAAAACCCCTCCTGGGATTAATTAATTCCCCCTAAACCCTTAATTAACGACAAAACACCTTCGTTAACGACCCAAACAACCTTCAAAACCCCCCTTGGGATTAATTAATTCCTTTTAAACCCTTAATTAACGACCAAACACCTTCGTTAACGACAAAACACCTTCGTTAAAACCAAAACAACCCCCAACCCCCCCCCCCGGATTAATTAATTCCCTCTAAACCCTTAATTAACGAGGAAAAACCTTCGTTAATGACCAAACAAGCCCTAAAACCCCTCCTGGGATTAATTAATTACCCCTAAACCCTTCGTTAACAAGAAAAAACCTTCGTTAACGACCAAACAAGCCCTAAAACCCCTCCTGGGATTAATTAATCCCCCCTAAACCCTTAATTAATGAGGAAAAACCTTCGTTAATGACCAAACAAGCCCTAAAACCCCTCCTGGGATTAATTAATTCCCTGTAAACCCTTCATTAACGAGAAAAAACCTTCGTTAACGACCAAAACAACCCCCAACCCCCCCCTGGGATTAATTAATTCCCTTTAAACCCTTAATTAACGACCAAACACCTTCGTTAACGACAAAACACCTTCGTTAAGACCAAAACAACCCCCAACCCCCCCCCCCAGGATTAATTAATTCCCTCTAAACCCTTAATTAATGAGGAAAAACCTTCATTAACGACTAAACAAGCCCTAAAACCCCTCCTGGGATTAATTAATTCCCTGTAAACCCTTAATTAACGAGAAAAAACCTTCGTTAACGACCAAAGAACCTCTAAAACCCTCCCTGGGATTAATTAATTCCCTTTAAACCCTTAATTAACGAGGAAAAAAGCTTCATTAACAACCAAACAAGCCCTAAAACCCCTCCTGGGGTTAATTAATTACCCCTAAACCCTTCGTTAACGAGGAAAAACCTTCGTTAACGACCAAAGAACCTCTAAAATCCCTCCTGAGATTAATTAATCCCCTCTAAACCCTTCATTAACGAGAAAAAACCTTCGTTAACAACTAAACAAGCCCTAAAACCCCTCCTGGGATTAATTAATTCCCCCTAAACCCTTAATTAACGACAAAACACCTTCGTTAACGACCCAAACAACCTTCAAACCCCCCCCTTGGGATTAATTAATCAACTGTAAACACTTCGTTAACGACCAAACACCTTCGTTACCGACAAAACACCTTCGTTAAGACCAAAACAACCCCCAAAAACCCCCCCTGGGATTAATTAATCCCCCCGTAACCGCTTCGTTAACGACCAAACCCCTTCGTTAACGAGCAAACCTCCCTCCCCCTCCCCCCACCCCGGAAGTGGGCGGGGCCCAAACCCTTAATTATGCAAATCCTAACGAGCCCCGACGCCGTTAAGAGCCCGGCGGCGCCTCCGTGGCCCCACATCCCCTCTTCCTCCTCCTCTTCCTCCGTCATGGCGGCCATCTTGCTCCTCTTCCTCGCCGCCCTGCCCGGTAGGTCGCGGCGCCGGCGCCACCGCCATCTTGGCCGCCATCTTGGCCGCCATCTTGACTGACTTTCTCCTTCTCCTTCTTCTTCCTCCCCAGGGCTGCGGGCGGCCCCGCAATTGGTCGAGTCCGGCGGCGACCTCCGGACCCCCGGGGGGTCCCTGACCCTCCGCTGCGACGCCTCCGGCTTCGCCTCCGCCGCCATCTTGGGGGGCGGAGGAGGGGCTCGGGGAGGGCGGCGGCGGCGGCGGCGGCGGCGGCTGCGCCGCGGTGGCACGGAGGGAGCGGCGCGACGGCGAGGGCGGCGGAAAAGCGCGGGGGGGGAAGTCGGGGGCGACGGAGCGTTGGGGCGTGGAGGTTGGGGGGGGGGGGGTGTGTGTGTGTGTTTCCTGTGGGGCCCTGACCCACAAAATGGAGGTTGAGGAGGGCTCTGGAGTCACAAAATGGCGGTTGAGGAGTCTCTCGAGCCACAAAATGGCGGTTGAGGAGTGTCTGGAGTCACAAAATGGCGGTTGAGGAAGTTCCTGAGAGGTCCAGACCCAAAAAATGGCAGTTGAGGAGGTTCCTGTGAGGCCCAGACCCACAAAATGGAGGTTGAGGAGGGCTCTGGAGTCACAAAATGGCGGTTGAGGAGGTTCCTGAGAGGTCCAGACCCACAAAATGGAGGTTGAGGAGTGTCTGGAGTCACAAAATGGCGGTTGAGGAGGTTCCTGAGAGGTCCAGACCCACAAAATGGCGGTTGAGGAGGTTGATGTGGGGCCAAGGTGCACAAAATGGAGGTTGAGGAGGTTCCTGGAGCCACAAAATGGCGGTTGAGGACTCTCTGGACCCACAAAATGGCGGTTGAGGAGTCTCTCGAGCCACAAAATGGCGGTTGAGGAGGTTGATGTGGCACCAAGATGCACAAAATGGAGGATGAGGAGGGTCCTGGACCCACAAAATGGAGGTTGAGGAGGTCCCTGGAGTCACAAAATGGCGGTTGAGGAGGTCTCTGGAGTCACAAAATGGCGGTTGAGGAGGTTCCTGTGAGGCCTGGACCCACAAAATGGTGGTTGAGGAGTCTCTGGACCCACAAAATGGAGGACGAGGAGGTCCCTGTGAGGCCCAGACCCACAAAATGGAGGATGAGGAGGTCTCTGGAGTCACAAAATGGAGGATGAGGAGGTTCCTGTGGGGCCCTGACCCACAAAATGGCGGTTGAGGTGTCTCTGGAGTCACAAAATGGCGGTTGAGGAGGTTCCCGTGGGGCCCAGACCCACAAAATGGAGGTTGAGGAGGTCTCCAGAGTCACAAAATGGCAGTTGAGGAGTCTCTTAAGCCACAAAATGGTGGTTGAGGAGGTTCCAGTGGGGCCCAGACCCACAAAATGGCGGTTGAGGAGTTTCTCGAGCCACAAAATGGAGGTTGAGGAGTGTCTAGAGCCACAAAATGGCGGCTGAGGAGGTTGATGTGGGGCCCAGACCCACAAAATGGAGGATGAGGAGGTTCCTGAACCCACAAAATGGCGGTTGAGGAGCCTCTCGAGCCACAAAATGGCGGTTGAGGAGTCTCTGGACCCACAAAATGGCGGTTGAGGAGTCTCTGGACCCACAAAATGGCGGCCGAGGAGGCCTCTGAGGGGCCCGGCCCCACAAAATGGCGGCCGGAGCCATTTTGCCCCTGAATCTCCTCCCGATTTGCCCTTTTCTGCCCCAAATCTCACCAGTTTTGCCCCTTTCGGCCCCGATTTCCCCCCAATTTTCCCTTTTTTTCCCTCCTTCCGCCTTTTTTCCCCCCAATTTCCTCCCTTTTTCCCTCAAATCTTCCTCTTTCCTGCCTTTTTCCCGCCTTTTCCCACCATTTTCCTCCCCTTTTCCTCCATTTTCCCCCCATTTCCCGCCATTTTCCCTGCATTTCCCGCCCTTTTCCTCCATTTTCCCCCCATTTCCCGCCATTTTTCCTGCATTTCCCGCCCTTTTCCTCCATTTTCCCCCCATTTCCCGCCATTTTTCCACCATTTTCCTCCCCTTTTCCTCCATTTCCCCCCCATTTCCCGCCATTTTCCCTGCATTTCCCACCCTTTTCCTCCATTTCCCCCCCATTTCCCGCCTTTTTCCACCATTTTCCTGCCCTTTTCCTCCATTTCCCCCCCATTTCCTGCCTTTTTCCACCATTTTCCTGCCCTTTTCCTCCATTTTCCCCCCATTTCCCGCCATTTTCCCTGCATTTCCCGCCCTTTTCCTCCATTTTCCCTCCTTTTTCCCACCTTTCCCCCCGTTTCCTGATGTTTTCCCACCATTTCCCACCTTTTTCCGCCATTTCCCACCATTTTCCCGCCGTTTCCTCACCATTTCCTGCCATTTTCTTGCCCTTTTCCGCCATTTCCCACCTTTTTCCTGCCATTTTCTCGCCCTTTTCCGCCATTTCCCCCCTTTTCCCACCGTTTCCTGCTATTTTTCCACCATTTCCTGATGTTTTACTCTCGTTTCCCACCTTTTTCTGCCATTTCCCGCCTTTTTTCCCACCATTTCCCACCTTTCCCCACCATTTTCCTGCTCTTTTCCTCCATTTCCCCTCCATTTCCCCCCCTTTTCCCACCATTTCCTGCCCTTTTCCTCCATTTCCCCTCCATTTCCCCACCCTTTTCCCTCCATTTCCCCCATTTTCCTGCCACTTCCTGCCCTTTTCCCACCTTTTCCCACCATTTTTCCCACCTTTTCCTCCATTTCCCACCTTTTTTCCACCATTTCCCACCTTTTTCCTTCCTTTTCCCGCCATTTCCCACCTGTTTCCTCCATTTTCCTGCATTTTCCCGCCATTTTTCCACCTTTTCCCGCCATTTTTCCACCTTTTCCCGCCATTTTTCCACCTTTTCCCGCCATTTTTCCACCTTTTCCCGCCATTTTCCTGCCATTTCCTCACCATTTCCCGCCATTTTTCCCCCTTTTTCTCCATTTTTAACCCCAAAATTGACATTTTTCCCCCCTTTTTCTCCATTTTTAACCCAAAAAATTGACATTTTTCCCCCTTTTTCTCCATTTTTAACCCCAAAATTGACATTTTTCCCCCTTTTTGTCCATTTTTAACCCAAAAATTGACATTTTTTCCCCATTTACATCCATTTTTAACCTAAAAATGAAGTTTTCTCCCCTTTCTGTTCATTTTTAACCCCAAAATTGACATTTTTCCCCCTTTTTGTCCATTTTTAACCCCAAAATTGACATTTTTCCCCCTTTTTGTCCATTTTTAACCCAAAAATTGACATTTTTCCCCCCTTTTTTCTCCATTTTTAACCCCAAAATTGACATTTTCCCCCCTTTTTTCTCCATTTTTAACCCCAAAATTGACATTTTCCCCCCTTTTTCTCCATTTTTAACCCCAAAATTGACATTTTTCCCACTTTTTGTCCATTTTTAACCCCAAAAATTGACATTTTTCCCTTTTTCTCCATTTTTAACCCCAAAATTGACATTTTCCCCCCCTTTTTCCCCATTTTTAACCCCAAAATTGACATTTTTCTCCCTTTTGGTCCATTTTTAACCCCAAAATTGACATTTTCCCCCCTTTTTCTCCATTTTTAACCCCAAAATTGACATTTTTCCCCCTTTTTCTCCATTTTTAACCCCAAAAATTGACATTTTTCCCCCTTTTTGTCCATTTTTAACCCCAAAAATTGACATTTTTCCCCCTTTTTGTCCATTTTTAACCCCAAAATTGACATTTTTCCCCCTTTTTGTCCATTTTTAACCCCAAAATTGACATTTTCCCCCTTTTTCTCCACTTTTAACCCCAAAATTGACATTTTTCCCCCTTTTTGTCCATTTTTAACCCCAAAATTGACATTTTTCCCCCTTTTTGTCCATTTTTAACCCAAAAATTGACATTTTCCCCCCTTTTTGTCCATTTTTAACCCAAAAATTGACATTTTTCCCCCTTTTTGTCCATTTTTAACCCCAAAATTGACATTTTTCCCCCCTTTTTGTCCATTTTTAACCCCAAAAATGACATTTCCCCCCCTTTTCTCCGTTTTTATCCCAAAAATAGACATTTTTCCCCAATTTATGTCCATTTTAACCCAAAAATTGACATTTTTTCCCCATTTACATCCATTTTTAACCTAAAAATGAAGTTTTCTCCCCTTTCTGTTCATTTTTAACCCCAAAATTGACATTTTTCCCCTTTTTCTCCATTTTTAACCCCAAAAATTGACATTTTTCCCCCTTTTTCTCCATTTTTATCCCCAAAATTGACATTTTTCCCCCTTTTTCTCCATTTTTAACCCCAAAAATTGACATTTTTCCCCTTTTCTGTCCATTTTTAACCCCAAAATTGACATTTTTTCCCATTTTTCTCCATTTTTAACCCCAAAATTGACATTTTCCCCCCTTTTTGTCCATTTTTAACCCCAAAATTGACATTTTTCCCCCTTTTTGTCCATTTTTAACCCCAAAATTGACATTTTTCCCCCTTTTTCTCCATTTTTAACCCCAAAATTGACATTTTTTCCCCTTTTTGTCCATTTTTAACCCCAAAATTGACATTTTTCCCCCTTTTTGTCCATTTTTAACCCCAAAATTGACATTTTTCCCCCCTTTTGTCCATTTTTAACCCCAAAATTGACATTTTTCCCCCTTTTTCTCCATTTTTAACCCCAAAAATTGACATTTTTCCCCTTTTCTGTCCATTTTTAACCCCAAAATTGACATTTTTTCCCATTTTTCTCCATTTTTAACCCCAAAATTGACATTTTCCCCCCTTTTTGTCCATTTTTAACCCCAAAATTGACATTTTTCCCCCTTTTTGTCCATTTTTAACCCCAAAATTGACATTTTTCCCCCTTTTTCTCCATTTTTATCCCAAAAATTGTCATTTTCCCCCAATTTATGTCCATTTTTAACCCAAAAATTGACATTTTTTTCCCCATTTACATCCATTTTTAACCTAAAAATTAAGTTTTTTCCCCTTTTTTTCCATTTTTAACCCAAAAAATTGACATTTTCCCCCCTTTTTGTCCATTTTTAACCCCAAAATTGACATTTTCCCCCTTTTTCTCCATTTTTATCCCAAAATTTTACATTTTTCCCCAATTTATGTCCATTTTAACCCTAAATTTGACATTTTTTTCCCCATTTACATCCATTTTTAACCTAAAAATGAAGTTTTTTCCCCCCTTTTTGTCCATTTTTAACCCTAAAATTGACATTTTTCCCCCTTTTTCTCCATTTTTAACCCCAAAATTGACATTTTTCCCCCTTTTTCTCCATTTTTAACCCCAAAATTGACATTTTCCCCCCTTTTTCTCCATTTTTAACCCAAAAATTGACATTTTCCCCCCTTTTTCTCCATTTTTAACCCCAAAATTGACATTTTTCCCCCTTTTTGTCCATTTTTAACCCCAAAATTGATATTTTTCCCCTTTTCTGTCCATTTTTAACCCCAAAATTGACATTTTTCCCCCTTTTGGTCCATTTTTAACCCCAAAATTGACATTTTCCCCCCTTTTTGTCCATTTTTAACCCCAAAATTGACATTTTTCCCCCTTTTTCTCCATTTTTAACCCCAAAATTGACATTTTTCCCCCTTTTTGCCCATTTTTAACCCCAAAATTGACATTTTTCCCCCTTTTTCTCCATTTTTAACCCCAAAATTGACATTTTTCCCCCTTTTTGTCCATTTTTAACCCCAAAATTGACATTTTTCCCCCTTTTTGTCCATTTTTAACCCCAAAATTGACATTTTTCCCCCCTTTTGTCCATTTTTAACCCCAAAATTGACATTTTTTCCCCCTTTTTGTCCATTTTTAACCCCAAAATTGACATTTTTCCCCCTTTTTCTCCATTTTTAACCCCAAAATTGACATTTTTCCCCCCTTTTTGTCCATTTTTAACCCAAAAATTGACATTTTTCCCCCTTTTTGTCCATTTTTCACCCCAAAATTGACATTTTTCCCCCTTTTTGTCCATTTTTAACCCCAGAATTGACATTTTTCCCCCTTTTTCTCCATTTTTAACCCCAAAATTGACATTTTTCCCCCTTTTGGTCCATTTTTAACCCCAAAATTGACATTTTTCCCCCTTTTTCTCCATTTTAACCCCAAAATTGACATTTTTCCCCCTTTTTCTCCATTTTTAACCCCAAAATTGACATTTTCCCCCCTTTTTGTCCATTTTTAACCCCAAAATTGACATTTTTCCCCCTTTTTGTCCATTTTTAACCCCAAAATTGACATTTTCCCCCCTTTTTGTCCTTTTTGAACCCCAAAATTGACATTTTTCCCCCTTTTTGTCCATTTTTAACCCCAAAATTGACATTTTCCCCCCTTTTTGTCCATTTTTAACCCCAAAATTGACATTTTTCCCCCTTTTTGTCCATTTTTAACCCCAAAATTGACATTTTTCCCCCCTTTTTGTCCATTTTTAACCCCAAAATTGACATTTTCCCCCCTTTTTGTCCATTTTTAACCCCAAAATTGACATTTTCCCCCCTTTTTGTCCATTTTTAACCCCAAAATTGACATTTTTCCCCCCTTTTGTCCATTTTTAACCCAAAAAATTGACATTTTTCCCCCTTTTTGTCCATTTTTAACCCCAAAATTGACATTTCCCCCCCATTTTTCTCCATTTTTAACCCCAAAATTGACATTTTCC
Organism: Trogon surrucura; assembly: GCA_020746105.1. NCBI lineage: Eukaryota > Metazoa > Chordata > Aves > Trogoniformes > Trogonidae > Trogon > Trogon surrucura. The sequence goes on from JAJGST010000065.1 coordinate 98,750, forward strand.
CCCCTTTTTGTCCATTTTTAACCCCAAAATTGACATTTTTCACCCTTTTTGTCCATTTTTTAACTCCAAAATTGACATTTTTCCCCCTTTTTGTCCATTTTTAACCCCAAAATTGACATTTTTCCCCCTTTTTGTCCATTTTTAACCCCAAAATTGACATTTTTCCCCGTTTTTCTCCATTTTTAACCCCAAAATTGACATTTTTCCCCCTTTTTGTCCATTTTTAACCCCAAAATTGACATTTTTCCCCCTTTTTCTCCATTTTTAACCCCAAAATTGACATTTTTCCCCCTTTTTGTCCATTTTTAACCCCAAAATTGACATTTTTCCCCCTTTTTGTCCATTTTTAACCCCAAAATTGACATTTTTCCCCCTTTTTGTCCATTTTTAACCCCAAAATTGACATTTTCCCCCCTTTTTGTCCATTTTTAACCCCAAAATTGACATTTTTCCCCCTTTTTGTCCATTTTTAACCCCAAAATTGACATTTTTCCCCCTTTATGTCCATTTTTAACCCCAAAAATTGACATTTTCCCCCCTTTTTCTCCATTTTTAACCCCAAAAATTGACATTTTTCCCCCTTTTTGTCCATTTTTGACCCCAAAATTGACATTTTTCCCCCTTTTTGTCCATTTTTAACCCCAAAATTGACATTTTCCCCCTTTTTCTCCATTTTTAACCCCAAAATTGACATTTTTTCCCTTTTTGTCCATTTTAACCCCAAAATTGACATTTTTCCCCTTTTTGTCCATTTTTAACCCCAAAATTGACATTTTTCCCCCTTTTTGTCCATTTTTAACCCCAAAATTGACATTTTTCGCCCTTTTTGTCCTTTTTTAACCCCAAAATTGACATTTTTCCCCCTTTTTGTCCATTTTTAACCCCAGAATTGACATTTTCCCCCCTTTTTCTCCATTTTTAACCCCAAAATTGACATTTTTCCCCCTTTTTCTCCATTTTTAACCCCAAAAATTGACATTTTTTCCCCTTTTTGTCCATTTTTAACCCAAAAATTGACATTTTTCCCCCTTTTTGTCCATTTTTAACCCCAAAATTGACATTTTTCCCCCTTTTTCTCCATTTTTAACCCCAAAATTGACATTTTTCCCCCTTTTTGTCCATTTTTAACCCAAAAATTGACATTTTTCCCCCTTTTTGTCCATTTTTAACCCCAAAATTGACATTTTTCCCCCTTTTTCTCCATTTTTAACCCCAAAAATTGACATTTTTTCCCCTTTTTGTCCATTTTTAACCCCAAAATTGACATTTTTCCCCCTTTTTGTCCATTTTTAACCCCAAAATTGACATTTTTCCCCCTTTTTGTCCATTTTTAACCCCAAAATTGACATTTTTCCCCCTTTTTGTCCATTTTTAACCCCAAAATTGACATTTTTCCCCCTTTTTGTCCATTTTTAACCCCAAAATTGACATTTTTCCCCCCTTTTTGTCCATTTTTAACCCCAAAAATGACATTTCCCCCCCTTTTCTCCGTTTTTATCCCAAAAATAGACATTTTTCCCCAATTTATGTCCATTTTAACTCAAAAATTGACATTTTTTCCCCATTTACATCCATTTTTAACCTAAAAATGAAGTTTTCTCCCCTTTCTGTTCATTTTTAACCCCAAAATTGACATTTTCCCCCTTTTTCTCCATTTTTAACCCCAAAATTGACATTTTCCCCCAATTTATGTCCATTTTTAACCCAAAAAATTGACATTTTTTCCCCTTTTTGTCCATTTTTAACCCAAAAAATTGACATTTTTCCCCCTTTATGTCCATTTTTAACCCAAAAAAATGACATTTTCCCCCCTTTTTCTCCATTTTTAACCCCAAAAATTGACATTTTTCCCCCTTTTTCTCCATTTTTGACCCCAAAATTGACATTTTTCCCCCCTTTTTGTCGATTTTTGACCCCAAAACGCCGTTTTTCGGGGCCGCTCGGCCGCCGCGGGGGGGATTTTGCGCCCCCCTGTATCACCGTGGGTTGTACTGGTGCGTACTGGGGTGCTGCTGCTTATCACGGTGACACACGCCGTGACAAAAACGGGGACAAAAAACCACCCGGCGCCCTCCCCCCCGCGCGGCCTCTTCCCCTTCCTGCCCCGTTTCCGCCCCAAAAATTCAATTTTTTTAACCTTCTCTCACAATTTTTGCCTCAAACTCCGTTTTTTTTCCCTCAAATCTGAGCGGTTTTGACCTTTTTTTGCCAGTTTTTAATCAAAATTTGGGGTTTTTTTTAACTCTTTGGGGCTTGCTTGATTTGATTCCGTCAAATTTTACCCCTTTCAGACATTTTTCGCCCCAAATTTTATTAAATTTTGCCTCTTTGGGCCTTTTTTGACCCAAATCTGGACAAATTTTGGACCTTTGGGACGTTTTTGACCCAAATCTGGTCAAATTTTGCCTCTTTGGGCCTTTTTTGACCCAAATCTGGGCACATTTTACCATTTTGGGACATTTTTGACCCAAATTTGGGCTCATTTTACCCCTTTCAGACTTTTTTTGCCCCAAATTTTATCAAATTTTGCCTCTTTGGGACGTTTTTGACCCAAATTTTATCAAATTTTACCATTTGGGGCCTTTTTTTGACCCAAATTTTATCAAATTTTACCATTTGGGGCCTTTTTTGACCCAAATCTGAACAAATTTTGGACCTTTGGGACGTTTTTGACTCAAATTTTATCAAATTTTGCCTCTTTGGGCCTTTTTTGACCCAAATCTGGACAAATTTTACCATTTTGTGACATTTTTCACCCAAATGTGGACAAATGTTACCATTTTGGGACATTTTTGACCCAAATCTGGACAAATTTTACCCCTTTCAGACATTTTTTGACCCAAATTTTATCAATTTTTGCCTCTTTGGGCCTTTTTTTGACCCAAATTTTATCAAATTTTGGCCCTTTGGGACGGTTTTGACCCAAATCTGGACAAATTTTACCATTTTGGGACATTTTTGACCCAAATCTGAACAAATTTTGGCCCTTTGGGATGTTTTTGACCCAAATCTGGACAAGTTTTATCCCTTTCAGACATTTTTTGACCCAAATTTTATCAAATTTTGCCTCTTTGGGCCTTTTTTTTGACCCAAATTTTATCAAATTTTGGCCCTTTGGGACGTTTTTGACCCAAATCTGGACAAATTTTACCATTTGGGGATATTTTTGACCCAAATCTGAACAAATTTTGGAACTTTGGGACTTTTTTGACCCAAATTTTATCAAATTTTGCCTCTTTGGGCCTTTTTTGCCCCAAATCTGGACAAAATTTACCATTTTGAGACATTTTTGACCCAAATCTGAACAAATTTTGCCTCTTTGGGCCTTTTTTTTACCCCATTTTGGGCCTTTTTTTACCCCATTTTGGGCATTTTTGACCCAAATCTGGACAAATTTTGGCCCTTTGGGCCTTTTTCGACCCAAATTTTATCAAATTTTGCCGCTTTGGGACATTTTTAACCCAAATCTGAACAAATTTTACCAGTTTGGGCCTTTTTTGACCCAAATCTGGACAAATTTTCCCTCTTTGGGCCTTTTTTGACCCCATTTTGGGCCTTTTTTGACCCAAATCTCATCAAATTTTGGCCCTTTGAGCCTGTTTTGACTAAAATTTTATCAAATTTTGCCTCTTTGGGCTGTTTTTGACCCAAATCTGGACAAATTTTACCATTTTGGGATATTTTTCACCCAAATCTCATCACATTTTGGCCCTTTGGGCCTTTTTTTGACCCAAATCGGGACATATTTTACCATTTGGGGACATTTTTGACCCAAAACTGAACAAATTTTGGCCCTTTGGAATGTTTTTGACCCAAATTTTATCCAATTTTGCCTCTTTGGGCCTTTTTTGACCCAAATCTGGACAAATTTTACCATTTTGGGACATTTTTGACCCTAATCTGGACAAATTTTGCCTCTTTGGGCCTTTTTTGACCCAAATCTGGACAAATTTTACCATTTTGGGACATTTTTCACCCAAATCTGGACAAATTTTACCATTTTGGGACATTTTTCACCCAAATCTGGACAAATTTTGCCTCTTTGGGCCTTTTTTGATCCAATTTTGGGCCTTTTTTGACCCAAATCTGGACAAATTTTACCATTTTGGGACATTTTTGACCCAAATCTGGACAAATTTTACCTCTTTGGGCTTTTTTTGACCCAAATTTTATCAGATTTTGCCGCTTTGGGCCTTTTTTTGACCCCATTTTGGGCCTTTTTTGACCCAAATCTTAAGAAATTTTGGCCCTTTGGGCCTTTTTTGACCCAAATCTGGACAAATTTTGGCCCTTTGGACCATTTTTGACCCAAATTTTATCAATTTTTGCCTCTTTGGGACGTTTTTGACCCAAATCTCATCAAATTTTCCCTCTTTGTGACTTTTTTTACCTCATTTTGGGCCTTTTTTGACCCAAATCTGGACAAATTTTGGCCCTTTGGGCCTTTTTTGACCCAAATCTGGACAAATTTTCCCTTTTCTCACCATTTTTCCCCAAAATATTTCATTTTTTTCACCTTTTTTTATGTCATTCTTACCCCAACTCTGTGAATTTTCCACCTCAAAATCCCCAAAATTATAATTTTTTCCCCCTTTTTTACCTCAAATTCACGTTTTTCCTCCTCCGCCATCTTGGAAAAATGAAAAATCCTGAATGTCCCGCCTCAAAATCCCTCAAAAAACTCATTTTTTGGTCAAATTTTCCACCTTTTTACCCCAAATCTGAGCATTTTCCACCCCAAAATTCCCAAAATTCTAATTTTTTCCCCCTTTCTTACCTCAAATTCACATTTTTCCTCCTCCACCATCTTGGAAACACAAGAAATCCTGAATTTCCCACCTCAAAATCCCTCAAAAACCACAATTTTTGGTGTTTTTTTTTCTCTTTTTTAGCCCAAATCTGAGCATTTTCCACCTCAAAATCCCCAAAATTCTAATTTTTCCCCCTTTTTAACCTCAAATTCACATTTTTCCTCCTCTGCCATCTTCGAAACACAAGAAATCCTGAATTTCCCACCTCAAAATCCCTCAAAACCCACAATTTTTGGTGTTTTTTCCCTTTTTTACCCCAAATCTGAGCATTTTCCACCTCAAAATTCCCAAAATTCTAATTTTTCTCCCTTTTTTACCTCAAATTCACATTTTTCCTCCTCTGCCATCTTGGAAACACAAGAAATCCTGAATTTCCCACCTCAAAATCCCTCAAAACCCACAATTTTCGGTGTTTTTTTCCCTTTTTTACCCCAAATCTGAGCATTTTCCACCTCAAAATCCCAAAAATTCTAATTTTTTCCCCCTTTTTCACCTCAAATTCACATTTTTCCTCCTCCGCCATCTTGGAAACACAAGAAATCCTGAATTTCCCACCTCAAAATCCCTCAAAAACCACAATTTTTGGTGTTTTTTTTCTCTTTTTTACCCCAAATCTGAGCATTTTCCACCTCAAAATCCCCAAAATTATAATTTTTCCCCCTTTTTTACCTCAAATTCACATTTTTCCTCCTCTGCCATCTTGGAAACACGAGAAATCCTGAATTTCCCACCTCAAAAACCACAATTTTTGGTGTTTTTTTTCCTTTTTTACCCCAAATCTGAACATTTTTCCACCTAAAAATCCCCAAAATTCTAATTTTTTCCCCCTTTTTCACCTCAAATTCACATTTTTCCTCCTCCGCCATCTTGGAAACACAAGAAATCCTGAATTTCCCACCTCAAAATCCCTCAAAACCCACAATTTTTGGTGTTTTTTTCTCTTTTTTACCCCAAATCTGAGCATTTTCCACCTCAAAATCCCCAAAATTATAATTTTTTCCCCCTTTTTTACCTCAAACTCAAGTTTTTCCTCCTCCATCATCTTGGAAACACAAGAAATCCTGAATTTCCCACCTCAAAAACCACAATTTTTGGGGGTTTTTTCTCTTTTTTACCCCAAATCTGAACATTTTCCACCTCAAAATCCCCAAAATTCTAATTTTTTCCCCTTTTTTCACCTCAAATTCACATTTTTCCTCCTCTGCCATCTTGGAAACGCGAAGAATCTTGAATTTCCCGCCCAAAAATCCCCCAAAAATCTCATTTTTGGTCGATTTTTCAGCCGAAAACGCCCCGAACCCGACGTTTTTCTCCCCAAAACGGCGGCAGGAAGTGGTTTTTGCGCGGCAGGAAGCGGGCGGCGCGCCGCCGTGCCCGCTGGTGCTATCGACCTGTGGGGGCAAGGAACCGTCGTCACCGTCTCGTCCGGTAAGTCCCGACCTCTCGCGACCAATTTCGGGCTTTTTCGCCCCAAAATTTCGCCCCCCGGGGTCAAAAATTCACATTTTTCGACCTCCCCGGCCCCAAATTTGGGGGAAATTCGCCCAAAATGGCGGCCGGCGCCTCAAAATGGCCGCCGGAGGGTGAAAAATGTGAATTTTTCCCGTCGAAAACGGCCAATTTTAGGTCAAAAATTTGATTTTTTGGGAGTTTTGGGGCGAAAAATTTTAATTTTGGGGGCTTTGTTTATGGGAAATTAAATTTTGAGGGGATTTCGTGGCAATTTGGGCAAAAAATTTCAAATTTAGGGACTTTTTTGGGGGAAAAATTTAAATTTAAGGTGATTTTGTGGCAGGTTTGGGCAAAAAAATTTCAATTTTAGGGATTTTTTTGGGAAAAAATTAAATTTAAGGTGATTTTATGGCAGGTTTGGGGAAAAAAAATCGATTTAGGTCATTTCGTGAGGAAAAATTTAAATTTTAAGTGATTTTGTGGATGTTTGGGCAAAAAATTTCAATTTTAGGGTCTTTTTTGAGGAAAAAAAATGAATTTAAAGTGATTTTGTGGCAAAAAAAATCGATTTTAGGATTTTTCTGAGGAAAAAATTAAATTTTAAGAGAATTAGTGGCAATTTGGGCAAAAAAAATCAATTTTAGGGACTTTTTGGGAGGAAAAAATTAAATTTTAAGTGATTTTGTGGCAAATTTGGGCAAAATATTTCAATTTTAGGGACTTTTTTGGGGGAAAAAAATTTAAATTTAAGGTGCTTTTGTGGCAGGTTTGGGGGAAAATTTCAATTTTAGTGTCTTTTTGTGAGGAAAAATCTAAATTTTAAGAGATTTTGTGGCAAAAAATTTTCAATTTTAGGATTTTTGTGAGAAAAATTTAAATTTTAAGGGATTTTGTGGCAGGTTTGGGCAAAAAATTTCAATTTTAGGGTCTTTGTGTGAGGAAAACTTTAAATTTTAAGTGATTTTGTGGCAATTTGGGCAAAATAATTTAATTTTAGGGTCTTTTTTGAGGAAAAATTTAAATTTTAAGGGATTTTGTGGCAGGTTTGGGCAAAAAATTTCAATTTTAGGTCTTTTTTGTGAGGAAAAATTGAATTTTTGAGGCAAATTTGTGGCAGATTTGGGCAAAAAGTGATATTTTGAAGGTAAAAAAGTGATTTTTTTGGGTCAAATTTGAGCGATTTCAGGCTCAGACCGTGAATTTTAATGTTATTTTTTTTAGATATTTAGAGAAAAAATCAAAATAGAGAGGAGAGAGGAAAAAAATTATTAAATGTAGGAAATATATTAAATATATTGAAGATATTAAATATCTTAAATATATTTTTATTTAAAATATCAAATATTTTATTTAAATATCTAATTTATTTGCTGAAATCTTGACTTTCTTCCTTAAATTCATAATTTTATGTTTATATTTATATTTATATTTGATTTAATGGAAGAAATTGATTAAATAAATTAAATCTAATTGATTTAATAGAAGAAATCGATTAAATAAATTAAATTAAATTGATTTAAGGGAAGAAATTGGTTAAATAAATTAGATTAAATTGATTTAATTGAGTAAATTGATTAAATAAATTAGATTTAATTGATTTAATGGAAGAACTTGATTAAATAAGTTAAATTTAATTGGTTTAAGGGAAGAAATTGATTAAATAAGTTAAATTTAATTGATTTAATGGGAGAAATCGATTAAATAAATTAGATTTAATTGATTTAGTAGAAGAAATTGATTAAATAAATTAAATTAAATTGATTTAAGGGAAGAAATTGATTAAATAAATTAGATTTAATTGATTTAATTGAAGAAATCGATTAAAGAAAATAGATTAAATTGATTTAATAGATTAAATTGATTAAATAAATCCAAAGGATTAAAGAAATTAATTAATAGATTCTATAAATATATTAATGGATGGATTAAATTAATTAAATTTCTCGATATCCAATAAATTCGGGAATAAATCCATTAAATCTCCGCGATCGCTTTAATAAAATTAATGAATTAATCCATAAAAACGAGACAAACCTTAAATTAAATGTGAATTTATTTAAAAATCATCAATATTTTCCTCTTTTTCGATTTTTTGGGGATAAAATATTGAATTTTTCAAGGGGAAAAAAGAGCCAGAATATTTAAAATATCCTCAAACCCTTTAAAAATTCATCAATAAATCAATTTATTTCCTATTAATTAAGGATAAAACCATTAAATTCCGATTTTTTGTGCATTTTTCCTCCATAAAAATCAACTTTTTTGCCCCAAAAGAGACTTTTTTGCCTGAAAAATCGTATTTTTCACTGTAAAAAAATATATTTTCACCCTTAAAAATAATATTTTCACGCTAAAACTAAATATTTTCACACTAAAAAAAATATTTTAATGGTAAAATCAAATATTTTAACGCTAAAATCAAATATTTTAACACTAAAATCAAATTTTTTAACGGTAAAATCAAATAATTTAACACTAAAATCAAATAATTTAACACTAAAATCAAATATTTTAACGCTAAAATAAAATATTTTGACACTAAAATATTTTGACACTAAAATATTTTAACACTAAAATATTTTAACACTAAAATCAAATTTTTTAACATTAAATCCCCCAAAAATTAATTATTTACCCCCCAAAAAATGGCAAAAATGGCCCAAAAAATCCATTTTTTTACCATTTCTGCCCAAAATATATTTAAAAAAATTAAATTTTAAGTGGTTTTTTATGGAAAAAAAATTCTTTGGGGGCTGCAGCTGCTTCATTTGAATATTTTTAAATTTTTTTGACCAAATTAACGAATTTTCAGTTTCGAAAAAAGCAAAAAAAAGGAGAAGTCGGGGCTTGTTCTTCCCCTTTTTCGCTTATTTTTGGGTCCAAAAACAGGAAAAATAAAAAAAAAAAAAAGAAGAAGAAGTTTTGGAGCGAAAAAAAACAAATTTTGGGGCAAAAAAATAAGTTTTGGGGGAAAAAAATAAGTTTTGGGGCGAAAAAATAAGTTTTGGGGGAAAAAAATAAGTTTTGGGGCGAAAAAATCAAGTTTTGGGGCAAAAAAAAGAGAGAAAAATCAGATTTTTTGAGGGAAAATGTCAAATATTTGGGGGGTTTGGGTGGGAGAGGGTGAAAAATCTCATTTTTTAGTGGTTTTTCGGGGAAATAGTTGTTGGAAATCTTAAATATTGGCTGATTTGGGGAGGTTGGGGTTAAGTGATTCATTAATATGTTGGATTAATACTGGAAATTAATAGAATTAATTAATATATTGACTTAATATATTGGATTAATACATTAAATTAATAGAAAAAATAATATATTGGCTTAATCTATTGGATTAATACAGGAAATCAATACAAAAAATAATAAAATAATATATTGAATTAATATATAAAATTAATACAAAAATTAATAAACTAAATTAATATATTGAATTAATATATAAAATTAACACAAGAAATTAATAAAATAATTTAATATATTGACTTAATATCTAAAATTAACACAAGAAATTAATAAAATAATTTAATATATTGACTTAATATATAAAATTAACACAAGAAATTAATAAAATAATTTAATATATTGACTTAATATATAAAATTAATACAAGAAATTAATAAAATAAATTAATATATTGGATTAATATATAAAATTAATACAAGAAATTAATAAAATAAATTAATATATTGAATTAATATATGAAATTAATACAAGAAATTAATAAAATAAATTAATATATTGACTTAATATATGAAATTATTACAGGAAATTAATAAAATAAATTAATATATTGACTTAATATATAAAATTATTACAGGAAATTAATAAAATAAATTAGTATATTGACTTAATATCTAAAATTAACACAAGAAATTAATAAAATAATTTAATATATTGACTTAATATATAAAATTATTACAAGAAATTAATAAAATAAATTAATTTATTGACTTAATATAGAATTACTATGATGAATTCATAAAATAAATTAATATATTGGATTAATAGACGAAATTAATACAAGAAATTAATAGAATTAATTAATATATTGGATTAATACATGAAATTAATAGGATAATTTAATATATTGGCTTAATATATTAGATTAATACAAGAAATTAACACAATAAATTGATATATTGGATTAATATATGAGATTAAGACATAAAATTAATAGAATAAATTAATATATCGACTTAATAGATGAAATTAATACTTTAAATTAACAGAATAAATTAATATGTTGGATTAATATAAGAAATTAATACAATAAATTAATAGAATTAATTAATATATCGGATTAACATGTGAAATTAGTACACGAAATTAATAAAATAATTTAATATATTGGATTAATAGATGAGATTAATACAAGAAATTAATAGGATAAATTAATATATTGGGTCACTATATGAAATTAATATGTTAAATAAATAGAAAAAAAATAATATATTGGATTAATAGATGGAAAGAAAACAGTAAATTAATAAAATTAATTAATATATTGGATTAATACATGACATTAATACAATAAAATAATGAAATAAATCAACATATTGACTTAATAGATGAAATTAATACATTAAATTAATATAATATATTAATAAATTATTGAATTAATACGTTACATTAGGACAATAAATTAATATATTAGTTTAATAAATTAACTTAATGCGCTAAATTAAGGGGATATATTCGATTAAATTATTAAATTTATCGGATTAATGCGTTGAATTCACGCCGTGAATTAATTTAATCGAGTAAATTAATACATTGGATTAATATATTAAATTAAGACAATAAATCAATTGAATGTATTCGATCGATTTATTAAATGAATAATAATACAACGAATTAATTTAATATATTAATTTAATTTGATTAATTTGATGTATTTAATTAATTTAATTAATTAATTTAATTTAATTTAATACATTAAAGTAATTTGATTAATTTAATTTAATTAATTTAATTAAATATATTAAATTAATTTAATACATTAAATTAATTTAATTAATTTAATTTATTTAATTAATTTAATTTAATTTAATTAATTAATCGAATACATTAAATTAATTTAATAAATTAACACCTTAAATCACCCCAATAAATCAAGATATTCAATTAAAATCCTCAATTAAAGCCCCGAATATATTGAATTAATATGATAAATGCGATTAATATTAAATTATATTAATATAAAATCCAAGAAATCTAATTAAAATGAATAATTGATGAGAAAATTAACGTAATTAATGGGTTATTTAACACGTAAAACCGCCCAATATTCAATTAATTAAATCAATTAAGGGAATTTTAATGGTTTTAACACCTTTAATCTCTTTAATATCTTTAATATTTTTAATTAAAACGCCTCCGGTAAATTTAATAAGACTTAATTAGCAGAGAAAAAAACTTAATTAGGGCCAATTAATTAACGGATTAGGGCCGATCTCTTGCCCCACCCAATTGCCACGAAGTATTTAATTAATATTTTTAATTAATAATCGATTAATCAGCCCCGCGGGCACTGAGTTAAGGGGATTTATTGATTATTTATTGATTATTTTCATTAATTAATCAGGTTTTTTAACGAGTTTGGGTCAATTAATTGGGTTTAACGCCGGGTTTTGCTTTAATTAATGGGGTTTAATTAATTAGTTGGGTTAACTAATCAGGTTAATTAATTTATTTGATCGGATTAATTCGATTAATTGATTAATTCGATTAATTGATTAATTCGATTAATTGATCAATTCGATTAATTGATTAATTGATTGGTTGGATTCGCTCCAACAAGTTGATTAAGGAGGGTTAATTAGAGGCATCGGATTAATTAATTGGGAGATTCATTAATTATACTGGGCTGGGCGGGTTTATACTGGTTTGTGCTGGGCCTGTAGGAGCTGCTGGGGGTCTGTACTGGTCTGTACTGGTCTGTACTGGTTTATACTGGTCTGCACTGGTACTATAGGAGCAGCTATGGGGCAGCTGTGGGGTCTGTACTGGTCTATACTGGTCTATACTGGTGTATACTGGTAATGTAGGAGCAGCTATAGGGCAGCTGTGGGGTCTGTACTGGTCTGTACTGGTATATACTGGTGTATACTGGTAGTGTAGGAGCAGCTATAGGGCAGCTGGGGAGCTCCGGTACTGGTCTGTACTGGTCCCAGTACCGGTACTGGTCTGTACTGGTCTGTACTGGTACTACAGGAGCAGCTATGGGGCAGCTGGGGGGTCTGTACTGGTCTATACTGGTCTATACTGGTGTATACTGGTACTGTAGAAGCAGCTCTAGGGCAGCTGTGGGGTCTGTACTGGTCTGTACTGGTCTATACTGGTCTATACTGGTGTATACTGGTAATGTAGGAGCAGCTATAGGGCAGCTGTGGGATCCGTACTGGTCTGTACTGGTATATACTGGTGTATACTGGTACTGCAGAAGCAGCTATAGGGCAGCTGTGGGGTCTGTACTGGTCTATACTGGTCTATACTGGTGTATACTGGTAGTGTAGGAGCAGCTATAGGGCAGCTGGGGAGCTCCGGTACTGGTCTGTACTGGTCCCAGTACCGGTACTGGTCTGTACTGGTCTGTACTGGTACTACAGGAGCAGCTATAGGGCAGCTGTGGGGTCTGTACTGGTCTGTACTGGTCTGTACTGGTGTATACTGGTACTGCAGAAGCAGCTATAGGGCAGCCGGGGGCCTCCGGTACTGGTCCCAGTACCGGTACTGGTCTGTACTGGTCTATACTGGTACTGTAGGAGCAGCTCTAGGGCAGCTGTGGGGTCTGTACTGGTCTATACTGGTGTATACTGGTACTGCAGAAGCAGCTATAGGGCGGCTGGGGGGCTCCGGTGCTGGTTCCAGTACCGGTACTGGTCTGTACTGGTCTATACTGGTACTGTAGGAGCAGCTATAGGGCAGCTGGGGGGTCTGTACTGGTCTATACTGGTCTATACTGGTACTGTAGGAGCAGCTATAGGGCAGCTGGGGGGCTCCGGTACTGGTCTGTACTGGTCCCAGTATCAGTACTGGTCTTTACTGGTCTGTACTGGTACTACAGGAGCAGCTATAGGGCAGCTGTGGAGTCTGTACTGGTCTGTACTGGTCTATACTGGTGTATACTGGTACTGCAGAAGCAGCTATAGGGCAACTGGGGGGCTCCGGTACTGGTCTGTACTGGTCCCAGTACCAGTACTGGTCTGTACTGGTCTGTACTGGTACTACAGGAGCAGCTATAGGGCAGCTGTGGAGTCTGTACTGGTCTATACTGGTCTATACTGGTGTATACTGGTACTGTAGAAGCAGCTCTAGGGCAGCTGTGGGGTCTGTACTGGTCTGTACTGGTGTATACTGGTACTGTAGAAGCAGCTATAGGGCGGCTAGGGGCCTCCGGTACTGGTCCCAGTACTGGTACTGGTCGGTACTGGTCTGTACTGGTCCTACAGGGGCAGCTATAGGGCAGCTGTGGGGTCTGTACTGGTCTGTACTGGTGTATACTGGTCTATACTGGTACTGTAGGAGCAGCTATAGGGCAGCTGGGGAGCTCCGGTACTGGTCTGTACTGGTCTGTACTGGTACTGTAGGAGCAGCTATAGGGCAGCTGTGGGGTCTGTACTGGTCTGTACTGGTCTATACTGGTGTATACTGGTACTGTAGGAGCAGCTATAGGGCAGCTGGGGGGCTCCGGTACTGGTCTGTACTGGTCCCAGTACCGGTACTGGTCTGTACTGGTCTGTACTGGTACTACAGGAGCAGCTATAGGGCAGCTGTGGGGTCTGTACTGGTCTGTACTGGTGTATACTGGTCTATACTGGTACTGTAGGAGCAGCTATAGGGCAGCTGGGGGGCTCCGGTACTGGTCCCAGTATCGGTACTGGTCTGTACTGGTCTATACTGGTCCCGTAGAAGCAGCTATAGGGCAGCTGGGGGGTCTGTACTGGTCTATACTGGTCTATACTGGTGCTGTAGAAGCAGCTATAGGGCAGCTGGAGGGCTCCGGTACCGGTCCCAGTACTGGTACTGGTCTGTACTGGTCTGTACTGGTACTACAGGAGCAGCTATGGGGCAGCTGTGGGGTCTGTACTGGTCTATACTGGTGTATACTGGTACTGCAGAAGCAGCTATGGGGCAGCTGGGGGGCTCCGGTACTGGTCTGTACTGGTCTATACTGGTGTATACTGGTACTGTAGGAGCAGCTATAGGGGAGCTGGGGGGTCTGTACTGGTCTGTACTGGCCTATACTGGTCTATACTGGTGTCTACTGGTACTGCAGAAGCAGCTATAGGGCAGCTGGGGGGCTCCGGTACTGGTCTGTACTGGTCCCAGTACCGGTACTGGTCTGTACTGGTACTACAGGAGCAGCTATAGGGCAGCCGTGGGGTCTGTACTGGTCTGTACTGGTGTATACTGGTCTATACTGGTACTGTAGGAGCAGCTATAGGGCAGCTGGGGGGCTCCGGTACTGGTCCCAGTATCGGTACTGGTCTGTACTGGTCTATACTGGTGCTGTAGAAGCAGCTATAGGGCAGCTGGGGGGGTCTGTACTGGTCTATACTGGTCTATACTGGTGCTGTAGAAGCAGCTATAGGGCAGCTGGAGGGCTCCGGTACCGGTCCCAGTACTGGTACTGGTCTGTACTGGTCTGTACTGGTACTACAGGAGCAGCTATGGGGCAGCTGTGGGGTCTGTACTGGTCTGAACTGGTCTCTACTGGTCTGTACTGGTCGGTACTGGATTGTACTGGTCCTGCAGAAGCAGGGAGGGGCCCAAAATGTCAGGTTTTGCCTCAAAATGCCGTGTTTTCCCCCCAAAATTCCAAATTTTCCCTCAAAATTCCAAATTTCCCCTCAAAATTTCCAGTTTTCCTTCCCAAATTTCAAATTTCCACCTCCAAATTTCCCCTCAAAACTTCAATTTTCCCCTCAGAATTCCAAATTTCCCCCAAAATTTCCCATTTTCCTCCCCAAACTTCAAATTTCCACCTCCAAATTCCACATTTCCCCTCACAAGTTCAAATTTTCCCTCAAAATTGCCCATTTTCCTCCCCAAATTTTGAATTTCCCCCTCAAAATTTCCCATTTTCCTTCCCGAATTTCACATGTCCTCCTCCAAATTTCAGATTTCCCCTCCAAATTTCAAAATTTTCCTTCCCATTTCAGATTTCCATTCCAAATTTCCCATTTTCCTTCCCAAATTTCAAATTTTACCCCCGATTTTCCCATTTCCCTTCCCAAATTCCGAATTTCCCCTCAAAATTCCGAATTTTCCCTCAACATTTCCCATTTTCCTCCCCAAACTTCACATTTCCACCTCCAAATTTCCCAATTTCCCCTCCAAATTTCAATTTTTACCCCCGATTTTCCCATTTCCCTTCCCAAATTCCAAATTTCCCCTCAAAATTCCGAATTTTCCCCCAACATTGCCCATTTTCCTCCCCAAACTTCACATTTCCACCTCCAAATTTCCCAATTTCCCCCAAAATTTCAATTTTTACCCCCGATTTTCCCATTTCCCTTCCCAAATTCCGAATTTCCCCTCAAAATTCCGGATTTTCCCTCAAAATTTCCCATTTTCCTCCCTGAACTTCAAATTTCCACCTCGAAATTTCCCAATTTCCCCTCCAAATTTCAATTTTCCCCCCAAAATTTCCCATTTTCCCCCCCAAATTCCCCAATTTCCCCCCAAATTTCCCCTTTTCTCACCCCGTCCGCCATCTTTTTTCCCCCCCCGCAGCCCCGGCCCGCGCCCCCGCCCTCTTCCCGCTGGTTTCCTGCGCCCCCTCGGCCGCGCCGACCCTCTACGCCGTGGGCTGCGTCGCCATTGGCTTCCTCCCCGACGACCTCGCCTTCGACTGGAGCGACTCGGCCAATGGGAGCGCGGCGGCGCGGGCCTACCCGTCGGCGCGGGCGCGCGACGGCTCCAACATGGCCGCCGCGCGCCTCAGCCTCCCCGCCGGCGAAGGGAAGAGCCAGCAGCCATTTTTCTGCCGCGCCCGGCACCCGCGGGGGACGCGCGTCGTCCGCGTCACCAATCCCGGTGAGTGGGCAAGATGGCGGCGCCAAGATGGCGGAGGTTGGGCGGCGCCAAGATGGCGGCGGGAGGCGGGGCGGGGGGCAAGATGGCGGAGGTTGGGGGGGGGAAATGGGGGTTCAAGATGGCGGAGCGGGCGGTTGGGTGTGGGGGCGGCCGTGGCGGAGGCCAAGATGGCCGCCAAGATGGCGGTCGGGTTGGTCGGCCAAGATGGCGGTTGGGTTGGTCGGCCAAGATGGCGGCCGGGTTGGTCGGCCATGATGATGGTTGGCCAAGATGGCGGCCGTAGTGGTTGGCCAAGACCTCGGCCATGGCGGTTGGCCATGATGGCGGCCATATTGGTCGGCCAAGATGGCGGCCGGGTTGGTCAGCCATGATGGTGACCATGACGGTTGGCCATATTGGTCAGCCACGGTGTCAGCCATATTGGTTGGCCATGATGTCGGCCACGATGGCGGTCATATTGGTCGGCCATGATGGTTGGCCATGATGTCGGCCACGATGGCGGCCATATTGGTCGGCCATGCTGTCGGCCATGCCGTCGGCCATATTGGTCCGCCATGCTGTCGGCCATATTGGTTGGCCATGGTGTCGGCCATATTGGTCAGCCACGGTGTCGGCCATATTGGTTGGCCAAGACATCGGTCATGACGGTTGGCCATGACAGTTGACCATGATGGCGGCCATGACGGTTGGCCCTGACGTCGGCCATGATGGCGGCCATATTGGTTGCCCAAGACGTCGGCCACGACGGTCAACCATGATGTCGGCCATGACGGTTGGCCAAGACGCCGGCCATATTGGTCAGCCATGATGTCGGCCATGATGGTCAGTCAAGATGTCAGCCATATTGGTCGGCCAAGCCGTCGGCCATATTGCTCGACCACGCCTCCCGCCACGCCGTCGGCCATATTGCCCACCCCTAACCCCCCCCCCCGCCCCTCTCTCCCCGCAGGCCCCGCCCCTCCGCCCTCCCCCCCCTCGCTGACCCTCCACCCGCCGGCCCGCGACGACTTCCAAGGCCCCTTCCGCAACGCCACCGTCCTCTGCCGCGTCGCCGGCGCCCGCGCGCCGCCGCGCTGGTTCAAGGACGGCGCCCCCGCCCCCGCCGCCGACGTCACCGCCGAGCCGCCCGCCCCCGGCGGCCTCGCCGCCTCCCGATTGGTCGTCACCGAGGCCGAGTGGGACGCCGGCGTGGTGGTGACGTGCCGGGCGGGCGACGCCGCCAGGAACACCAGCAAGGCCGCCGAGTGCGGATGTGAGTGCGGCGGCCATCTTGGGGGGGGGTGGGGGGGGGGGTTATGGGGGGGGGGAGGGGGGTCAAGATGGCGGATTGGGGGGGAATGGGGAGGGAATTGGGAGGGGAAGGGGGGATTTGGGGGGGGAAATTTGGAATTTTTAGACAGGAAATGGGAAATTTCGAGGGAAATCGGAAATTTCGGAAGGGAAATTTGGAATTTTGAAGGGAAATTTGGAATTTTGGAAGGGAAACTTGAAATTTTGAAGGGCAATTGGAAATTTTGGAAGGAAAACTTGGAATTTTGAGGGAAAATGGGGCATTCAAGGGGGAAATCTGGAATTTGAGAAAGGAAATGGGAAATTTTGAGGGAAATTGGAAGTTTTGGAAGGAGAATTTGGAATTTTGAGGGGAAATTTGGAATTTTTGGAAAGGAAATGGGAAATTTGGGAGGAAAATTTGGGATTTTGAGGGGAAATCTGGAATTTGAGGAAGGGAATGGGAAATTTGGGAGGAAAATTTGGGATTTGGAGGGGAAATTTGGAATTCTTAGAAAGGAAATGGGAAACTTTGAGGGGAAATGGGAAATTTTGAGGGGAAAATTTGGGATTTTGAGGGGAAATTTGGAATTTGAGGAAGGAAATGGGAAATTTGGGAGGAAAATTTGGGATTTTGAGGGGAAATGTGGAATTTGAGGAAGGAAATGGGAAATTTGGGAGGAAAATTTGGGATTTGGAGGGGAAATCTGGAATTTGAGGAAGGAAATGGGAAATTTGGGAGGAAAATTTGGGATTTTGAAGGGAAATCTGGAATTTGAGGAAGGAAATGGGAAATTTGGGAGGAAAATTTGGGATTTTGAGGGGAAATTTGGAATTTGAGGAAGGAAATGGGAAATTTGGGAGGAAAATTTGGGATTTGGAGGGGAAATCTGGAATTTGAGGAAGGGAATGGGAAATTTGGGAGGAAAATTTGGGATTTTGAGGGGAAATTTGGAATTTTTGGAAAGGAAATGGGAAATTTGGGAGGAAAATTTGGGATTTTGAGGGGAAATCTGGAATTTGAGGAAGGAAATGGGAAATTTGGGAGGAAAATTTGGGATTTGGAGGGGAAATCTGGAATTTGAGGAAGGAAATGGGAAATTTGGGAGGAAAATTTGGGATTTGGAGGGGAAATTTGGAATTTGAGGAAGGGAATGGGAAATTTGGGAGGAAAATTTGGGATTTGGAGGGGAAATCTGGAATTTGAGGAAGGAAATGGGAAATTTGGGAGGAAAATTTGGGATTTTGAGGGGAAATCTGGAATTTGAGGAAGGAAATGGGAAATTTGGGAGGAAAATTTGGGATTTTGAGGGGAAATTTGGAATTCTTAGAAAGGAAATGGGAAACTTTGAGGGGAAATGGGAAATTTTGAGGGGAAATTTGGAATTTTGGAAGGAGAATTGGGAATTTTGAGGGAAAATGGGGCGTTCGAAGGGGAAATCTGGAAGTTGAGAAAGGAAATGGGAAATGTTGAGGGAAATTGGAAATTCCGGAAGGAGCATTTGGAATTTTGGAAGGAGAATCGGAAATTTTGGAGGGAGGGCTTGGAATTTTGAGGGGAAAAGGGGACATTTTGGAAGGAAACTGTGAGATTTGGAGGGAAATCTGGGGTTTTAGGGGAAAATTTGGAATTTGGAGGGGAAATCTGAAATTTCTAGAAAGGAAACGGGGAGATTTGGGAGGGAAACGTGAAATTTTGGAAGGAAAATGAGGAATTGTGAGGGGAAATTTGGAATTTTGAGGTGGAAATGTGGGAATTTGAGGGAAAATGTGAAATCTTGAGGGAAAAAAGGGGAAATTTTAGAAGGCAAATTTGAAATTTAGAGGGAAAGGGGGAAATTTCGGATGGAAAATGTGAAATTTTGAGGTTAAATGTGAAACTTTAGGCGGGAAATGTGGAATTTTGAAGGGAAAATTGGGAATTTTGGAAGGCACATGTGGAATTTTGAGGGGGAAGTGGAAATTTTGGAAGGAAAACTTGGAATTTTGAGGTTAACTGTGAAATTTTAGAAGGAAAACGTGGAATTCGGAGGGCAAACGGGAAAATTGAGAAAGGAAAGGTCAAGTTTTAGAAGGAAACTGTGAAATTTTAGAAAGGAAAATCTGAAATTTTGAGATTAAATGGGAAATTTTCGTAGGAAAATGTGAAATTTGGCAGGAAAATGTGAAATTTGGAGGGAGAACTTGAAATTTTGGACGGAACACTTGAAATTTTCAGGGGAAAAGGGGAAATTTTGTTGGAAAACTTGAAATTTTGCGGGGAAAATTCCAAATTTGGCCGGGAAAATGGGAAATTTTGCGGGAAAACTCCCAAATTTTGCGGGAAAACTCCCAAATTTTGCGGGGAAACCCCCCCGATTTGGAGGCTTCCAACATGGCGTCCCTTGCAGACGTGGCGGCCGGCGACGCGGGCGGCGACGACATCACGGTGCGGGTGGTGGCGCCGCCCTTCGCCGAGGTGTTCTCGGCGCAGGCGGCGAAGCTCCGCTGCGAGGTGGCCAACCTGCCCTCGGCCGCCGGCCTCGAGGTGGCCTGGATCCAAGATGGCGGCCGGAAGCTGGAGACGCGGGTGGCGGCGCCGACGCTGCAGCCCAACGGGCTCTTCCGGGCGGTGGGCGTGGCCAGCGTGTGCCTCGACGAATGGGAGAAGGGCGAGGGCTACGCCTGCCGGGTGGCCCACCCGGAGCTGCTCTTCCCCGTGGAGGAGAGGCTGCAGAGGGTTGTGGGTAAGCGGGGGGGGGAGGGGCTTGGGGGGGGGTGGGGGGAGGGGGGGGTGAAGATTTTGGAAATTTGGGGGGGGAAAAGTGGAAGGTTGGGGGGGGAAAATGGAGATTTAGGGGGAAAAATTGGAAATTTCGGGGGAAATTTGGAAATTTTGGGGGAAAATTTGGAAATTTCGGGGGAAAATTTGGAAATTTAGGGGGGAAATTTGGGATTTGGAGGTTGGAATTTGGGATTTCGGGGGAAATGTGGAAATTTAGGGGGAAAATTTGGAAATTTAGGGGAGAAATTTGGGATTTGGGGGAAAATGTGGGATTTGGAGGTTGGATTTTGAAATTTAGGGGGGAAATTTGGGATTTGGAGGTTGGAATTTGGGATTTCGGGGGAAATTTGGAAATTTAGGGGGAAAATTTGGAAATTTAGGGGGGGAAATTTGGGATTTGGAGGTTGGAATTTGGAAATTTAGGGGGAAATTTGGAAATTTGGGGGAAAAATTGGAATTTGGGGGGAAATTTGGGATTTGGAGGTTGGAATTTGGGATTTCGGGGGAAATGTGGAAATTTAGGGGAAAAATTGGAAATTTAGGGGAGAAATTTGGGATTTGGAGGTTGGATTTTGAAATTTAGGGGGGAAATTTGGGATTTGGAGGCTGGAATTTGGAATTTAGGGGGGAAATTTGGGATTTGGAGGTTGAAATTTGGAATTTAGGGGGAAATTTGGGATTTGGAGGTTGGAATTTGGAATTTAGGGGGGAAATTTGGGATTTGGAGGTTGAAATTGGAAATTTGGGGGGAAATTTGAAATTTGGAGGTGGAAATTGGAAATTTTGGGGGAAAAAATGAAATTTGGATGTGGAAATTGGAAATTTGGAGGGGAAAAATGAAATTTGGATGTGGGAATTTTCAAATTTGGGGGAAATTTGGGATTTGGAGGTTGAAATTTGGGCAGAATTTGGAATTTGGAGGTGGGAATTTGAAATTTTGGGGAGAAATTGGAAATTTCGGGGGGAAAATTTGGAACTTGGAGGTTGAAATTCGAAATTGGGAGGTTGAAATTTGGGGAAAAATTTTGAATTTGGGGGAAATTGGAAATGTGGCGGCCATATTGCTTCTCCCCCTCCACTTCCTCCACCCCTGGCAGCCATATTGCTTCTCCCCCTCCCTTCCCTCCACTTCCAGCGGCCATATTGCTTCTCCCCCTCCATTCCCTCCACTTCCAGCGGCCATATTGCTTCTCCCCCTCCATTCCCTCCACTTCCGGCGGCCATATTGCTTCTCCTCCTCCATTCCCTCCACTTCTGGCGGCCATATTGCTTCTCCCCCTCCACTTCCTCCACTTCTGTCGGCCATATTGCTTCTCCCCCACCCTCCTATCCCTCCTCCGTCGGCCATATTGCTTCTCCCCCTCCCTTTCCTCCACTTCTGGCGGCCATATTGCTTCTCCCCCTTCCACTTCCCCTTCTTCCCTCCGTCCCCTGGCGGCCATATTGCTTCTCCCCCTCCCTTTCCTCCACCCCCGGCGGCCATATTGCTTCTCCCCCTCCACTTCCTCCACTTCCAGCGACCATATTGCTCCTCCCCCTCCATTCCCTCCACCCCCGGCGGCCATATTGCTTCTCTCCCTCCACTTCCTCCACTTCTGGCGGCCATATTGCTTCTCCCCCTCCACTTCCCCTTCTTCCCTCCGTCCCCCGGTGGCCATATTGCTTCTCCCCCTCCATTTCCTCCACTTCTGGCAGCCATATTGCTTCTCCCTCCCACCTTGGCGGCCATATTGCTCCTCCCCCTCCATTCCCTCCACCCCCGGCGGCCATATTGCTCCTCCCCCTCCCCTCCCACCTCACCCACCCCCTTTTTTTTTTCACACCCCCCCCCCTCCAGGCCCCGCCGCCCGCCCTCCCACCATCTACGTCCTCCCGCCGGCCCCCGAGGAAGCGGCCGCCGGCGAGTGGGTCACCGTCACCTGCCTGGCCAAAGGGTTCAACCCGGCGGACATCTTCGTGCGGTGGCTGCGCGACGGCGAGCCCCTCCCCGAGGACTCGTGGGCCACGGCGGCGCCGGTGGCGTGGCCGGGGGGTTTCGTGGCGTCGAGCTGGCTGCGGGCGCGCGGCGAGGAGTGGGCGGGCGGCGCCGTGTTCACGTGCGTGGTCGGGCACCCGCGGCTGCCCTGGCGCCTGGCGCAGAAGTCCGCCGACCGGCACTCGGGTAAAGCGGCCGCCCTCAACGTCTCGCTCGTGCTGGCCGACGGCGCCGGCGCCTGCTTCTGAGCCCCCGGGGTGGGGTGGGTGGGGGGAAATAGGGGGGGAAATGAGGAGAAATGGGGAAAAAATGAGGAAAAATGGGGGAAAAATGAGAAAAAATGAGGAAAAAATGAGGGAAAAATGAGGGAAAATGAGGAAAAATGGGGAGAAAAGGGGAATAAATGAGGAAAAAATGACCAAAAATGAGGAAAAAATGAGAAAAAATGGGGGGAAAATGAGAAAAAATGAGGGAAAATGGGGGGAAAATGAGAAAAAATGAGGGAAAATGGGGGAAAATGAGGAAAAATGGGGGAAAAATGAGGGAAAATGGGGGGAAATGAGGAAAAATGGGGGAAAATGGGGGAAAATGAGGAAAAAATGAGGGAAAATGAGAAAAAATGGGGAGAAAAGGGGAATAAATGAGGAAAAAATGACCAAAAATGAGGAAAAAATGAGAAAAAATGGGGGAAAATGGGGGGAAAATGAGAAAAAATGAGGGAAAATGGGGGGAAATGAGGGAAAATGGGGGGAAATGAGGAAAAATGGGGGGGAATGAGGGAAAATGGGGGGAAAATGAGGAAAAATGGGGGGAAAAGGGGAAAAAATGAGGAAAAATGGGGGAAATGAGGGGAAATGGGGGAAAATGGGGGGAAATGAGGAAAAAATGAGGGAAAATGAGGAAAAATGGGGAGAAAAGGGGAATAAATGAGGAAAAAATGACCAAAAATGAGGAAAAAATGAGAAAAAATGGGGGGAAATGGGGGGAAAATGAGAAAAAATGAGGGAAAATGGGGGGAAATGAGGAAAAATGGGGGGAAATGAGGAAAAATGGGGGGGAAATGAGGGAAAATGGGGGGGAAATGAGGAAAAATGGGGGGAAATGAGGAAAAAATGAGGAAAAATGAGGAAAAATGGGGGGAAATGAGGAAAAATGGGGAGAAAAGGGGAAAAAATGAGGAAAAATGGGGGAAATGGGGAAAAAATGAGGAAAAATGGAGGGAAATGAGAAAGAATGAGGAAAAATGGGGGGAAAATGAGGAAAAATGGGGGGAAAATGAGGAAAAATGAGGGAAAATGGGGGAAAAATGAGGGAAAATGGGGCGAAAATGAGGAAAAATGAGGGAAAATGGGGGGGAAATGAGGAAAAAATGAGGAAAAATGGGGGAAATGAGGGAAAATGGGGGGAAAATGAGGAAAAATGAGGAAAAATGGGGGGAAATGAGGGAAAATGGGGGGAAAATGAGGAAAAATGGGGGGAAATGAGGGAAAATGAGGAAAAATTAGGGGGAAATGAGAAAAAATGAGAAAGAATGAGGAAAAATGGGGGGAAATGAGGAAAAAATTAGGAAAAATTAGGGGAAAATGAGAAAAAATGGGGGAAAAATGAGGGGAAATGAGGGAAAATGAGGGGAAATGGGGAAAAATGAGAAAAAAATGAGAAAAAGTGGGGGAAAAATGAGGAAAAATGGGGGAAGTGAGAGGAAAATGAGGGGAAATGGGGGGGAAATGAGGGGAAAATGAGGGAAAATGGGGAAAAAATGGAAAAAATGGAAGAAACTGAGGGAAGAATTAAAAAAAAGGAGGAAAAAGTCAAAAAATGAGGAAAGAATGGAAGAAAATGAGGGAAGAATGGAAAAAAAATGAGGGAGGAATGGAAAAAATGAGGAAAGAATAAAAAAAAGGAGGAAATAATCAAAGAGAAAGGAGGAAAAAGTCAAAAAATGGGGAGAGAATTGAAAAAAAGGAGGAAAAAAACAAAAAAAATGAAGGGAAATGTCAAAAAAATGAGGGAAAAATCCCCAAAGAGAAGGAAAGAATCGAAAAAAAAATAAAAAATAAGAGAAAATTAAAAAAAATAAGGAAGGATTTGAAGAAATAAGGAGAAAATTGCCCCAAATAAGAAAGAATTCGGGGAAAAAATCAAGAAACAATACTAAAAAATGAAAAAAATCCCCCAAAATAATGTGGAATTTTGAGAGGAAAGGATGAAACAGTCAAAACCATCAAATTTTCCTCCAGATTTTGAAAAAAAGTCTGAATTTTCCTGCAAATTTTGAAGAAACTTCTGAATTTTCCTCCCAATTTCACATAAACTTCTGAATTTTCCTCCAAATTTCAAATAAACTTCTGAATTTTCCTCCAAATTTTGATAAAACTTCTGAATTTTCCTTCAAATTTTGGAAAAACTTCTGAATTTTCCTCCAAATTTTGAAGAAACTTCTAAATTTTCCTCCAGATTTCAAAAAACCTCCAAATTTCCCTCAAAATTTCTAAAAAACTTTCAAATTTTTTGTCCAAATTTTGAAGAAACTTCTGAATTTTCCTCCAAATTTTCCTTCAAATTCCAAAAAAAATCAAATTTTCCTTCAAATTTCAAAAAAACCACAAATTTTCCACCAAATTTTGAAAAAACTTGTGAATTTTCCTCCAAATTTCACCCAAAAAATCCGAATTTTCCTCCAAATTTCAAAAAAACATCAAAATTTCTCCTGAATTTCCCCCAAATCCTCCTGAACCCTCCAAATTTTCTCATTTTTTGCACTTTTTGGGCTCTTCCTCCCCCCAAATAAAATAAAATTTCGCGGAATTTCGTGGCTTTTTGCTTCCAGAGGCGGGGGAGGGGGGAGGGGGCGGGGCCAAGCGCTCAAAAAAAGGGAAAAACCACCCAAAAAAGGCAAAAAAATGGTAAAAAATATCCAAAATTTTGGATTTTTTGGAGAAAAAGGGCCAAAAAAAGGATTTTTCCTGGAAAAAAAAATGACAAAAAAGGCAAAAATTATGGATTTTTCTTAAAATAAATGGGAAAAAATGGCAAAAAAATTGATTTTTTTGGGGAAAAAATGGGAATAAAGGCCAAAAATTTTATTTTGGGGGGAAAAAATGGCCAAAAAATGGTCAAAATGGATGTTTTTGAAAAAAGAATGGGAAAAAAATGGCAGAAAATGAATTTTTCTGAGAAAAAATGGGGGGGAAATGGCAGAAAATGGATTTTTCCTGAAAAAAAAATGATTTAAAAAAGGCTAAAAATTTATTTTTGGGGAAAAAAGGTAAAAAAAAAAAGGAATTTTTAGAAAAAAAATGGCAAAAAAAAAGGTTTTTTGGGGAAAAAAAAAGAAAAATGGATTTGTTGGTAGGAAATGGCCAAAAAATGTTAAAAATTGGGTTTTTCTGGGAAAAAAATGGTAAAAAAAAAAAGTTTTTATCCAGAAAAAAGGCCAAAAAAATGGATTTTTCCACCAAAAAAGAGACAAAAATGGATTTTGGGGGAAAAAAAGGGAAAAAATGGCAAAAAAACCTGATTTTTTTCCCAAAAAAAATGAAATAAAGGTAAAAAAATTGAGATTTTTGGCAAAAAAAGTGGGAAAAAAAGTGGTAAAAATTGGATTTTTCCAGGAAAAAAGTAAAAAAAATGAGAGAAAAATTAATTTTTCCGGATAAAAAAGGCTCCGTCCATTTTTTTTGGCGGGAAGGAGGGATAAAAATTAAAATTTTGGGGCAAAAAATGGAGATTTTGGGGCAGGAAGTGGAAAAAATGGGGGGGGAGGGGTCGTAATCCCGGATTTTGGGGGGGAAAATGAGAATTTGGGGGGAAAAATGTGAATTTTGGAGGGAAAAAAGGATTTTGGGGCCTAAACCTCAGATTTTTGGGTAAAAATGAGGAATTTGAGGGGTTTAGGCCCAGATTTTGAGGTAAAAATCAAGAATTTGGGGGTTAAAATCCTGGATTTTGGGGCCTAAACCCCAGATTTTGAGGTAAAAATCACAAATTTTAAGGGTTTAGGCCCAGATTTTGAGGTAAAATCCCAGATTTTGAGGTAAAAAATCACAAATTTGGGGGTAAAACCCCTAAATTTGGGGGTTTAAACCCCGAATTTTGGGGCCTAAACCCCAGATTTTGAGGCAAAAATCACAAATTTGGGGGGTTTAGGCCCAGATTTTGAGGTAAAACCCCAGATTTTGAGGCAAAAACTCTGGATTTTGGGGCCTAAACCCCAGATTTAGGGGTAAAAATCACAAATTTGGGGGCATAAACCCCAAATTTTGAGGTAAAATGCCCAAATTTCGGGGGTTAAACTGTGGGTTTCGGGCTTAAACCCCAGATTTTGAGGTTAAAATCATTAATTTTGGGGCCTAAACCCAGATTTTGAGGTAAAAACCATGAATTTTGGGGTCTTAGTCCCAGATTTTTGGGTCATAAACCCCAGATTTTGAGGTAAAAATCATGAATTTTAGGCCTTAAACCCCAAATTTTGAGGTAAAATCCCCAAATTTGGGGGTTTGAACCCTGGATTTTGGGGCCTAAACCCCAAATTTTGAGGTAAAATCCCCAAATTTTGAGGTAAAATCCCCAAATTTTGAGGTAAACCCCCTAAATTTTGGGGTTTAAACCCCAGATTTTGGGACCTAAACTCCACATTTTGAGGTAAAAATCACATATTTGGGGCCTAAACCCCAGATTTTGAGGTAAAAATTGCAAATTTTGGGGACTAAATCCCAGAATTTGAGGCCTAAACCCCAGATTTTGAGGTAAAAATTGTGAATTTTAGGCCTAAACCCCAGATTTTGAGGTAAAATCCCCAAATTTTGAGGTAAAATCCCCAAATTTGGGGGTTTAAACCCCGGATTTTGGGGCCTAAACTCCAGTTTTGGAGGTAAAAATCACAAATTTGAGGCCTAAACCCCAGATTTTGAGGTTAAAATCATTAATTTTGGGGCCTAAACCCCAGAATTTGGGGCCTAAATGCCAGATTTTGAGGTAAAAACATGAATTTTGGGGTCTTAGTCCCAGATTTTTGGGTCATAAACCCCAGATTTTGAGGTAAAAATCATGAATTTTAGGCCTTAAACCCCAGATTTTGAGGTAAAATCCCCAAATTCTGAGGTAAAATCCCTAAATTTTGGGGTTTAAACCCCAGATTTTGGGACCTAAACTCCAGGTTTTGAGGTAAAAATCACAAATTTGGGACCTAAACCCCAGAATTTGGGGCCTAAACCCCAGATTTTGAGGTAAAAATCATGAATTTTAGGCCTAAACCCCAGATTTTGAGGTAAAATCATTAATTTTGGGGCCTAAACCCCAGAATTTGGGGCCTAAACCCAGATTTTGAGGTAAAAACCATGAATTTTGGGGTCTTAGTCCCAGATTTTGGGTCATAAACCCCAGATTTTGAGGTAAAAATCATGAATTTTAGGCCTAAACTCCAATTTTTGAGGTAAAATCCCCAAATTTTGAGGTAAAATCCCTAAATTTTGGGGTTTAAACCCCAGATTTTGCAACCTAAACTCCAGATTTTGAGGTAAAAATCACATATTTGGGGCCTAAACCCCAGATTTTGAGGTTAAAATCATTAATTTTGGGGCCTAAACCCCAGAATTTGGGGCCTAAACCCCAGATTTTGAGGTAAAAATCATGAATTTTAGGCCTAAACCCCAGATTTTGAGGTAAAATCCCCAAATTTTGAGGTAAAATCCCCAAATTTTGGGGTTTAAACCCCAGATTTGGGGCCTAAACCCCAGATTTTGAGGTAAAAATCATAAATTTTAGGCCTAAACCCTAATTTTGAGGCAAAATCCCCAAATTTGGGGGTTTAAACCCCGGATTTTGGGGCCTAAACCTCAGATTTTGAGGTAAAAATCACAAATTTGGGGCCTAAACCCCAGATTTTGAGGTAAAAATCATGAATTTTAGGCCTTAAACCCCAAATTTTGAGGTAAAATCCCCAAATTTCGGGGTTTAAACCCTGGATTTTGGGGCCTAAACCCCAGATTCTGAGGTAAAAATCATGAATTTTAGGCCTTAAACCCCAAATTCCGAGGTAAAATCCCCAAATTTTGAGGTAAAATCCCCAAATTTTGAGGTAAAAACCCTAAATTTGGGGGTTTAAACCCCAGATTTTGAGGTAAAATCCTCAAATTTTGGGCTTTAAACCCCAAATTTTGGGCAACAAACCTGAAATTTTGAGGTAAAACCCCCAAATTTTCCCTTTTAACCCCCAAATTTGAAGCCAAACCCCTCAAATTTTAGCCCAAACCCCCCCAAATTTTAGATTTTCCCTCCGAATTTTAACCTAAATTCCCCAAATTTTAGGCGTTTCCCCCCAAACTCACTTCCCGCCAAAAAAAAAAAGCGCATTTTCCCACCCCAAAAAAGCCACAAATCTCCCCAAAACGGGGTCAGGGCCACTTTTTTTTAAAAAAAATATAAATTTTTGGGGGTTTTGGGGTTGGTTTTAACCATTTTGGGGGGTTTTGGGGTTGGTTTTAACCATTTTTTGCCTTTTTTGGGGTGATTTTAGGTTGTTTTTAACCATTTTTTGCCTTTTTCAGGGTGATTTTAGGTTGTTTTTAACCATTTTTTGCCTTTTTCGGGGTGATTTTGGGTTGTTTTTAACCGTTTTCTCCGCTTTTTGGGTCGTTTTTAACCATTTTGGGGGCTTTTGGGTTGGTTTTAACCTTTTTTTTTTCGTTTTTCAGGGTTATTTCGGGTTGGTTTTAGCAGTTTTGGGGGCTTTTGGGTTGTTTTTAACCATTTTTTTCTCTTTTTTTTTCATTTTTTAGGTTGTTTTTGACCGTTTTTTGGTGCTTTTGGGTTGGTTTTAACCATTTTTTGGAGCTTCTGGGTTGTTTTTAACCATTTTTTGCCTTTTTCAGGGGTTTTTGGGGTTGTTTTTAACCATTTTTGGGGGCTTTTGGGTTGTTTTTAACCATTTTGGGGGGATTTGGGGTTGTTTTTAACCAGTTTTTGCCTTTTTCAGGGTGTTTTTGGGGTTGTTTTTAACGTTTTTGGGGTCTTTTGGGTTGTTTTTAACCATTTTGGGGCGATTTGGGGTTATTTTTAACTGTTTTTTTTGCCTTTTGGGGGGGTTTGGGGGTTTTTTTAACATTTTTGGGGGGATTTGGGTTGTTTTTAACCATTTTTTGGTGCTTTTGGGTTGTTTTTAACCATTTTTTTGGAGCTTCTGGGTTGTTTTTAACCATTTTTTTGCCTTTTTCAGGGTGTTTTTGGGGTTGTTTTTAACCATTTTTGGGAGCTTTGGGGTTGTTTTTAACCATTTTGGGGGGATTTGGGGTTATTTTTAACAATTTTTTTTGCCATTTTCAGGGTTTTTTGGGGTTGTTTTTAACCATTTTTGGGGGATTTTGGGGTTGTTTTTAACCATTTTTTCTTTTTTTTTGTTTTTTGGGGGTTGTTTTTAACCATTTTTTGAAGCTTCTGGGTTGTTTTTAACCATTTTTGGGGGGATTTGAGGTTGGTTTTAACCATTTTTTGCCTTTTTCGGGGTGATTTTAGGTTGTTTTTAACCATTTTTTGCCTTTTTCGGGGTGATTTTGGGTTGTTTTTAACCGTTTTTGGGGTCTTTTGCGTTGATTTTAACCTTTTTTTCCTTTTTTCAGGGTTATTTTGGGTTGGTTTTAACCGTTTTTTGGTGGTTTTGGGTTGGTTTTAACCATTTTGGGGGGATTTGGGGTTATTTTTAACCATTTTTTGCCTTTTTCAGGGTGATTTTGGGTTGTTTTTAACCATTTTGGGAGGCTTTTGGGTTGTTTTTAACCATTTTTTTTTCTTTTTTTGGTTTTTTTGGGGTTGGTTTTAACCATTTTTGGTGCTTATGGGTTGGTTTTAACCATTTTTTCGGAGCTTCTGGGCTGTTTTTAACCATTTTTTGCCTTTTTCAGGGTGATTTTAGGTTGGTTTTAACCGTTTTTTGCACTTTTGGGGTTGTTTTTAACCATTTTGGGGGATTCGAGGTTGTTTTTAACCATTTTTTGGAGCTTCTGGGTTGGTTTTAACCATTTTTTTGCCTTTTTCGGGGTGATTTTAGGTTGTTTTTAACCGTTTTTTGCACTTTTTGGGTCGTTTTTAACCGTTTTTTGCTCTTTTCACCCCAAAACAAAGCCTTCCTGGACACGTTCAGCGAGGAGGAGGAGGACGACTTCCGCAACCTCTGGGCGACGGCCTCGACCTTCATCGTCCTCTTCATCCTCAGCCTCTTCTACAGCGCCACCGTCACCCTCGTCAAGGTGCCGCCCCAAAATCCCCTTTTTTCCACCCAAAATTCCACTTTTTCCACTCAAAATCCTCCTTGTTCCACCCAAAATCCCCCATTTTCCACCCAAAATTCCCATTTTTCCACCCCAAATCCCCCTTTTCCCACCCAAAATCCCCTTTACCACCCAAAATTCTCCTTTTTCCACCCAAAATTCTCCTTTTTCCACCCAAAATCCCCCTTTTTCCACCCAAAATCCCCTTTTTCCACCCAAAATCCTCCTTTTTCCACCCAAAATCCCCCTTTTTCCACTCAAAATTCCCCTTTTTCCACCCAAAATACCCATTTTTCCACCTAAAATTCCCCTTTTTCCACCCAAAATCCTCCTTTTTCCACCCAAAATTCCCCTTTTTCCACTCAAAATACCCATTTTTCCACCCAAATTCCCCTTTTTCCACCCAAAAATCCGCTTTTTCCACCCAAAATCCCCCTTTTCCACCCAAAATTCCCCTTTTTCCATCCCAAATCCTCCTTTTCCCACCCAAAATCCCCCTTTTTCCAACCAAAATTCCCCTTTTTCCATTCAAAATCCCCCTTTTCCACCCAAAATTCCCCTTTTTCCACCCAAAAATCCGCTTTTTCCACCCAAAATTCTCCTTTTTCCCCCCAAAATCCCCCTTTTTCCACCCAAAATTCCACTTTTTCCACCCCAAATCCCCCTTTTTTCACCCAAAATCCTCCTTTTTCCACCCCAAATCCCCATTTTTCCACCCAAAATTCCCTTTTTCCACCCAAAATCCACCTTTTTCCACCCAAAATTCCCCTTTTTCCACCCAAATTCCCCTTTTTCCAACAAAAATCCCCCCTTTTCCACCCAAAATCCCCTTTTTCCACCCAAAAATCCCCTTTTTCCACACAAAATCCCCCTTTTTCCACCCAAAAATCCCCTTTTTCCACCCAAAATCCCCCTTTTTCCAACCAAAATTCCCCTTTTTCCACTCAAAATCCCCCTTTTCCACCCAAAATTCCCCTTTTTCCATCCCAAATCCTCCTTTTCCCACCCAAAATCCCCTTTTTCCACCCAAAATTCCCCTTTTTCCACCCAAAATACCCATTTTTCCACCCAAATTCCCCTTTTTCCACCCAAAAATCCGCTTTTTCCACCCAAAATTCCCTTTTTCCACCCAAAATCCACCTTTTTCCACCCAAAATTCCCCTTTTTCCACCCAAAATTCCACTTTTTCCACCCAAAATCCCCCTTTTTCCACCCAAAAACCCCTTTTTTCCACCCAAAATCCCCCTTTTTCCACCCAAAATTCCCTTTTTTCCACTCAAAATCCTCCTTTTTCCACTCAAAATTCCCCTTTTTCCACCCAAAATACCCATTTTTCCACCTAAAATTCCCCTTTTTCCACCCAAAATTCTCCTTTTCCCTCCAAAATCGCCCTTTTCCCACCCAAAATCCTCCTTTTCCCACCCAAAATCCCCCTTTTTCCACCCAAAATTCCACTTTTTCCACCCAAAATTCCCCTTTTTCCACCCAAAATCCTCCTTTTTCCACCCAAAATTCTCCTTTTCCCTCCAAAATTGCCCTTTTCCCACCCAAAATCCTCCTTTTCCCACCCAAAATTCCCCTTTTTCCACCCAAAATCCCCCTTTTTCCACCCAAAATTCCCCTTTTTCCACCCAAAATCCTCCTTTTTCCCCCCAAAATCCCCCTTTTCCCACCCAAAATCCCCCTTTTTCCACCCAAAATCCTCCCCCCTCACCAAAAAAACCACAATTTCCCCCCATCCCTCCTTTAAAAAGTCAATTTCATGCAAAAAAAAATGAATTTTGAGGGGGGAAATCCCTTTTTTTCCTTAAAAAAATCCCATTTTTTTCACAAAAAAATCACATTTTTTTCAAAAAAAATCACATTTTCTCCAAAAAATACATTTTTCTTAAAAAAAATCACAATTTTTCCTCAAAAACCCACACTTTTCATCTAAAATCATTGTTTTCCTCAAAAAAATCACATTTTTTTTTAAAAAACCTCATGTTTTCACCCCAAAAATGACATTTTTCCTCAAAAAAATCACATTTTCCCACATTTTTTCTCAAGGAAAACTCCATTTGGGGGGAAAACCCCACATTTTCCCATATTTTTCCCATTTTTCACTAAAAAATCCCCATTTTTCCTCAAGAAAATCACAATTTTTTTTCCAAAAAATCACATTTATTCACAAAAAAAATCACATTTTCCTCCAAAAAATCACATTTTCCCAACTTTTTTCTCAAGGAAATCCCCATTTCTCACTAAAAAAAATCTCAATTTTTCAAAAAATTCCGATTTTTCCTTTATTTTTTCCCCAAATCCCCCTTTTTGTCTCATTTTTTTCCCAAAAATCTCGATTTGCCCTCAAAATTTTCCCCAAAATCTTGATTTTTTCCCCCAAATTTCCTCATTTTTCCCTCAATTTGCCCCAAATCCTCCTTTTTCACCTCATTTTTTCTTCTCTTCCCGCAGGTGAAATGACCGGATTCCGCCGCCCCCTTTGTAAATAGTTCCCTGGAAATGCTAAAAATCGAAAATTTCAAATTTAAAATTTTCAAATTGCATCATTCTTAATTTAACCGTTGCTATTTGAAATCTAAAATTTTAAATTTAATATTTGAAATTTGAAATGGAACATTTCAAATCTAACATTTAACACTTAAAATTTAACATTAAAAATCTGATATTTGGAATTTAAAATTTAACATTTACCATTTAACACATTTGAAATTTAAAATTTAACATTTGACATTTAACACATTTAAAATCTGAAATTTAAAATTTAACATTTAACATATTTAAAATTTGAAATTTAACATTTAACATTTAACATTTAACATATTTAAAATTTAAAATCTAACATTTAACATTTAACGTATTCAAAATTCAAAATTTACCATTTAAAATTTGATATTTGAAATTTGAAATTGACCATTTTAAGTTTGAAACTTAAAATCTCAACGTTTACTATTTAAAATGTAAAACTTGAAATTTAACCTTTTAAAATCTGAAATTTTAAAATCCAAAATTCTTAAAATTTCGAAAAATAAAAACTTAAAAATTTCGAATTTTCGCGTCTTCGACCCTTTCTTTTCGCTCTGAAACGACTTTTTTTGGTGTAAAAAACTACATTTTTGAGGGGGTTCCTGATTGGCCGCGGCCATCTTGGCGGCGTTTCACGGGCTCTCCTGATTGGCCGGCCCCCCCTCTAATGTTTCGGGCGGCGCGGCGGCCATCTTGGCCGGGTGGCGGCCATCTTGGGCGGGGCGGAGGCCATCTTGGAGGGGTTCAAGGGTGTCTGGAATGGGTGGAGGAGGTCACGGAGGGGTTGGCGGCCATCTTGGATGGGCGGCGGCCATGTTGGAAGGGGCAGAGGCCATCTTGGGTGGGTGGCGGCCATGTTGGATGGGGTAGAGGCCATCTTGGATGGGTTAAAGTGTCTCTTGGAGGGGTGGAGGAGGCCGTAGGGGGGGTTGGCGGCCATGTTGGGTGGATGGCGGCCATCTTGGGTGGGTTGTGTTGACCGTGGTTCGATTGAGTTGACCGTGGTTGGGTTGGGTTGACCATGGTTGAGTTGAGTTGGCCATCGTTGGGTTGGGTTGACCATGATTGGGTTGGATTGACCATGGTTGGGTTGGATTGACCATGGTTGGGTTGGATTGACTATCGTTGGGTTGGATTGACCATGGTTGGGTTGGGTTGACCATGGTTGGGTTGAGTTGACCATGGTTGGGTTGAGTTGACCAAGGTTGAGTTGGATTGACCATCGTTGGGTTGGGTTGAGTTGGCCATCGTTGGGTTGACAATCGTTGGGTTGGGGTGGTCATGGCTGGGTTGTGTTGACCATCGTTGGGTTGGATTGACCAGGGTTGGGTTGAGTTGACCATGGTTGGATTGGGTTGATTCGTCTTCGCTGGGTTGGTTAACATCTGGTTGGGTTGAGTTGGCCATCGTTGGGTTGAGTTGGCCAAGGTTGAGTTGAGTTGGCCATCGTTGGGTTGGATTGACCATCTTTGGGTTGGGTTGACCATGTTTGGGTTGTGTTGACGATCGTTGGGTTGGGTTGACCGCGGTTGGGTTGAGTTGGTCATGATTGGGTTGACCATCGTTGGGTTGGGTTGACCAAGGTTGGGTTGAGTTGGCCATGATTGGATTGACCATCGTTGGGTTGGGTTGGCCATGGTTGGGTTGGATTGACCGTGGTTGGGTTGGGTTGACCAAGGTTGAGTTGAGTTGACCCTGGTTGGATTGGGTTGACCAAGGTTGGGTTGAGTTGACCATCATTGGGTGAGGTTGACCATGGTTGGGTTGGGTTGAGTTGGCCAAGGTTGAGTTGAGTTGGCCATGGCTGGGTTGGGTTGACCATCGTTGGGTTGGATTGACCATCATTGGGTTGAGTTGACCATTTTTGGATTGTGTTGACAATCGTTGGGTTGGGTTGACCATGGTTGGGTTGAGTTGACCAAGGTTGGGTTGAGTTGACCATCGTTGGGTTGGGTTGGCCATCGTTGGGTTGGATTGACCGTGGTTGGGTTGGGTTGACCATGGTTGGGTTGAGTTGACCATCATTGGGTTGGGTTGACCATGGTTGGGTTGGGTTGACCAAGGTTGGGTTGAGTTGGCCAAGGTTGAGTTAAGTTGGCCATGGCTGGGTTGGGTTGACCATCATTGGGTTGGATTGACCATCGTTGGGTTGGGTTGGCCATCTTTGGATTGGATTGACCATCGTTGGGTTGGGTTGACCATGGTTGGGCTGGGTTGACCAAGGTTGTGTTGTGTTGGCCATGATTGGGTTGGGTTGACCAAGGTTGTGTTGAGTTGGCCATGGTTGGGTTGGATTGACCATCGTTGGGTTGTGTTGACCATCGTTGGGTTGGGTTGGCCATGATTGGATTGACCATCGTTGGGTTGAGTTGACCATCGTTGGGTTGGGTTGGCCATCGTTGGGTTGGGTTGACCATGATTGGATTGACCATCGTTGGGTTGAGTTGACCATCGTTGGGTTGGGTTGGCCATCGTTGGGTTGGGTTGACCATCGTTGGGTTGGGTTGGCCATCGTTGGGTTGGGTTGACTCCTCTTTATTGAGTCGCTCACCCTTGGGTTGCCCAACCTTGAGTTTCATCCCCTCCAGGCGAAATAACTCCCCGAAAACACCGGAAAAAACAACTTTATCCCCCAAATCCTTAATTTTTGCTCAAAAATCCGATAAAAAAATTAATTTTCTGCCATTCGAGGTGACTTTCTTGTTGTTTCTCACGGGAACGGGGCGAAAAACAACGATTTTGGGGGCGATGACTCAGAAGGAGAAACCGCGGTGCCGGTAAACAGGACGTGGCCCAGCTGGTCGAACGTCCGAAATGACTCGAATCGCCCCAAAAATACCCGAGAAAAGGGGAAACGAAACGAAGGGTTTCGCGTAAACAAGATTTCGGGGGTTTTTCGCTTGAAGAATTTGTCTGTCGAGGAGAAAAAGGTGAAGTTTTGAGGCCGGAGAGGAGGTGGGGAGGGGTAAAAATGAGGATAAATTGATTTTTTAGGGTGAATTTACAGGGTTAATGGGTCGATTTGGGATGGAAATTGGTTTTTTTGGGGGGGGATTTAGAGGGAAATTTGGTCAATTTTGGAGCATAAATTGGATTTTGGGGCAAATTTAGAGGGAAAATGGGTGGAAATTGGATTTTGGGGGGAGTTAAGAGGGAAAACGGGTCGATATCGGAGCGTAAATTGGATTTTGGGGGCAATTTAGAGGGAAAATGAGAGTAAATTGGATTTTTGAGGGGAGTTTAGAGGCAAAATGGGTCGATATTGGAGCATAAATTGGATTTGGGAGGGAATTTAGAGAGAAAATGGGTGGATTTTGGAGCATAAATTGAATTTGGGGGGTAATTTAGAGGGAAAATGGGTGTAAATTGGATTTTTGAGGGGAGTTTAGAGGGAAAATGAGTCGATTTTGGAGCATAAATTGGATCGGGGGGGAATTTAGAGAGAAAATGGGTCGATTTTGGAGCATAAATTGGATT
This sequence comes from Trogon surrucura, assembly GCA_020746105.1. Classification (NCBI taxonomy): domain Eukaryota; kingdom Metazoa; phylum Chordata; class Aves; order Trogoniformes; family Trogonidae; genus Trogon; species Trogon surrucura. The sequence continues at coordinate 135,329 of JAJGST010000065.1, forward strand.
TTTGGGCAAATTTAGAGGGAAAATGGGTAGAAATTGGATTTTTGAGGGGCGTTTAGAGGGAAAATGGGTCAATTTTGGAGCATAAATTGGATTTGGGGGGGAATTTAGAGAGAAAATGGGTCGATTTTGGAGCATAAATTGGATTTTTGGGCAAATTTAGAGGGAAAATGGGTAGAAATTGGATTTTTGAGGGGAGTTTAGAGGGAAAATGGGTCAAATTTGGAGCATAAATTGGATTTTGGGGGGAATTTAGAGGGAAAATGAGTGGAAATTGGATTTTTGAGGGGAGTTTAGAGGGAAAATGAGTCGATTTTGGAGCATAAATTGGATCTGGGGGGAATTTAGAGAGAAAATGGGTCGATTTTGGAGCATAAATTGGATTTTGTGGCAAATTTAGAGGGAAAATGGGGGTAAATTGGATTTTTGGGGGGCGTTTAGAGGGAAAATGGGTTGATTTTGGAGCATAAATTGGATTGGGGGGAATTTAGAGAGAAAATGGGTCGATTTTGGAGCATAAATTGGATTTTAGGGGGAATTTAGAGGGAAAATGAGAGTAAATTCGATTTTTGAGGGGAATTTAGAGGGAAAATGGGTCACATTTGGAGCATAAATTGGATTTGGGGGGAATTTAGAGGGAAAATGGGGGTAAATTGGATTTTGGGGGGAGTTAAGAGGGAAAATGGGTCAATTTTGGAGCATAAATTGGATTTGGGGGGGAATTTAGAGAGAAAATGGGTCGATTTTGGAGCATAAATTGGATTTTAGGGGGAATTTAGAGGGAAAATGGGTAGAAATTGGATTTTTGAGGGGAGTTTAGAGGGAAAATGGGTCAAATTTGGAGCATAAATTGGATTTTGGGGGGAATTTAGAGGGAAAATGAGTGGAAATTGGATTTTTGGGGGGAGTTAAGAGGGAAAATGGGTCAAATTTGGAGCATAAATTGGATTTCGGGGCAAATTTAGAGGGAAAATGGGTGTAAATTGGATTTTTGAGGGGAGTTTAGAGGGAAAATGAGTCGATTTTTGAGCATAAATTGGATTTTGGGGGGGAATTTAGAGGGAAAATGAGAACAAATTGGATTTTTGAGGGGAATTTAAAGGGAAAATGGGTCAAATTTGGAGCAGAAATCGGACATTTGGGCAAATTTAGAGGGAAAATGGGTGGAAATTGGATTTTGGGGGGTTAAAATTTTGCGGGAAAATGGGGTAAATCATATTTTTTGCACAATTTAGACGGAAAACACGGAGAAATAAGATTTTGGGGGGGGTAATTCAGAGGGAAAAACTGGTGGAAAATGGCTTTTTTTGGCCACAAAAATCCATTTTTTTTCCTCGAATATTCCCCAAAATCCCCCTTGGAGGGGGGGGGAGGGGGAGGTCTTCTCCTTCGGGTGACGTCACAGGACCTGGAGGAGACACTCGGGGTTAATTAAGGGCCCTTAATTAGCCTTAATTAAGGCGGGGGAGGGCGTTTACCTTGACGAGGGTGACGCCGGTGCTGTAGAAGAGGCTGAGGAAGAAGAGGACGGCGAAGGTCACGGCCATCCAGAGGTCGCGGGCGTCGTCTTCGGCCTCGACTTCCTCCTCCTCGCCCACCAGCACCACCACGGAACCTGGAGGGGCTGCCAAAAAAACCCATTTTTTGCCACTTTTTCCCTCAAATTCGGCCCAAATTCGGGCAGAAACGCCCCAAAAATCTCATTTTTCGGCCATTTTTGACCCATTTTTCACCCATTTTGACCCTTTTTGACCCATTTTTCACCCATTTTGACCCATTTTTCACCCATTTTTCACCTAATTTTTGGCCAAAACCTTCTAGAAGGAGAAGGTTCACCAAGATTTTGGGTCAAAATCCCCCCCCAGAAACACATTTTTACTCATTTTTAACCATTTTCAACCCAATTTTTGGCCAAATTCTTCTAGAAGGAGAAGATCTACCAAGAATTTGGGTGGAAACACCCGAAAAAAACTCATTTTTGACCCATTTTGACCCATTATTCACCCAATTCTTGGCCAAAACCTTCTAGAAGGAGAAGGTCCACCAAGATTTTGGGTGGGAACACCCCAAAAATGTCATTTTTGACCCGTTTTTACCCATTTTTCACCCAATTTTTGACCAAATCCTTCTACAAGGAGAAGGTCCACCAAGATTTTGGGTGGGAACACCCAAAAAATGTCATTTTTGACCCGTTTTTACCCATTTTTCACCCAATTTTTGACCAAATCCTTCTACAAGGAGAAGGTCCACCAAGATTTTGGGTGGGAACACCCAAAAAATGTCATTTTTGACCCGTTTTTCACCCAATTTTTGGCCAAAACCTTCGACAAGGAGAAGACCCACCCAAATTTTGAGCCAAAAAATGGAATTTTCACCCTTTTTTACCCATTTTCACCCATTTTTAGGGTAAAAAACTCCCATTTGGGGGGATTTTTGATGGTTTTTTGATTTTTTTTAGAGGTTTTGTTGAGTATTTGGGGGTTTTGTTGAGTTTTTTGAGGGCTTTCTTGAGTTTTTTGAAGGTTCTGTTGAGTTTCCTGAAGGTTTTGTTGAGTTTTTTCGAGGTTTTGTGGAGTTTTTTGAGGGTTTTGTCGAGTTTTTTGGGGGGTTTATTGAGTTTTTTGAAGGTTTTGTTGAATTTTGGGGGGGTTTTGTTGAGTTTTGGGGGGGTTTTGTTGAGTTTTTGGGGGTTTTGTTGAGTTTTTTGAGGGTTTTGTTGAGTTTTTTGAGGGTTTTGTTGAGTTTTTGGGGGGTTTTGTTGAGTTTTTTGAGGGTTTTGTTGATTTTTTTGAGGGTTTTGTTGAGTTTTTGAGGGGTTTTGTTGAGTTTTTTGAGGGTTTGTTGAGTTTTGGGGGGTTTTGTTGAGGTTTTTGAGGGTTTTGTTGAGTTTTTTGAGGGTTTGTTGAGTTTTGGGGGGTTTTGTTGAGGTTTTTGAGGGTTTTGTTGAGTTTTTGAAGGGTTTGTTGAGTTTTTTGAAGGTTTTGTTGAGTTTTGGGGGGGTTGTTGAGTTTTTTGTGGGATTTTGAGTGTTTTTGAGGTTTTTTTTTAGTTTAGGGGGATCTTTTATTGATTTTGGGGGGTTTTCTTAAGGATTTTTTTTAGGTTTTCAGAGTTTTCTCGGGGGATTCTTTGATTTTTTGACTTTTTCGAGATTTTTGGGGCGTTCCCTGAGGGTTTTTTAGGGATTTTTGAGGCTTTTTCAGGGGGTTTGAGAGTTTTGTAAAGATTTTCTACGATTTTTTTTGAGCTTTTTGAGATTTTTAGGGTCTTTTTTTTGATTTTTGTTTTGTTTTTTAAGGTTTTTTTGAAGATCTTTAGAGGTTTCTTGAGGGTTTTTGTGACGTTTTTGAGATTTTTTTTGGTCCCTTGAGGGTTTTTTGAGGGTTTTCTGAGGTTTTTTTGAGGTTATTTCAGATTTTTTGAGGGTTCCTCGAGCGTCTTTGAGCACTTTTTAGATTTTTGGAGTCTTTTTTTGATTTTTCTTTTTTTCATTTTTTTAAAGTTTTTTTTTACCGGTTCTTCGAGCGTCTTTGACCATTTTTTAGATTTTCAGTGTCTCTTTTTGCTTTTTATTACATTTTTTTTAAGGTTTTTACCGGTTCTTCGAGCATCTTTGCTCATTTTTTTGCATCTTTTTGTGCCTTTTCCGATGTTTTTTAAGGCTTTTTCTGACTTTCTGGATATTTTTCGAGCTTGGCCTTTTTCCCCTTTTCCCTTTTCGATTTTTTTTTTGAACTTTCTACACATTTCTCAGGGTCTTTTTTTCGACTTTTTGGAGGTTTCTCAAGATCCTCCGACGCCTTTTCGCCGTTTTTTGGCCGGTTCCTCGCGGTTTTTCTTTACTTTTTCGAGCTTCCTCCACCCTTTTTGAGCTTTTTTTTCCACTTTTTTTATTATTTTTCATGTGAAATTACAATTTTCACCACCCCCCCCCCTCAGTAACAAGCGACGTCGGAATCGGCGAGAACCACCGAGACGTTGACGGCCGCGGGTTTACCGACGCTCTTGTCCAACGTCTTCTGCACGAAGTTCAAGGGGATCCCGTCATGGCCGACCACGCAGGAGAAGACATCCCCCCTCTGCCAATCAGAAACCGGCACCCGCAATTGGCTGTAAACCGCGAAGGCGTCGCCCACGGGTTCGGGTTCGAAGACGGTGACGCTCTCCGAGGGCGCGGGGAGGTCTTCTTGGGTCCAGGTGACCAAGATGGCCGCTGGGCGGAAACCCGTGGCCAAGCAGGTCAAGGTGGCCACTTCCTGGCGGGCCAGCTCCTCGGCGGGCGGCGGGAAGACGGAGACGGACGGGGCCTTCACGTCGGCGGCTGCGGGTTCAAGGGGTCGGTTGAGCCTCTCCAGTGGAACGGAACCGCCCAGTTGGCCATCCCAGTTGACCAAGACCTCCCAGTTGACCATCCCAGTAGACCAGACCCTTCCAGTTGACCATCCCAGTAGGCCAGGGCCTCCCAGTTGACCCTCCTCGTTGACTAGCCTCTTCCAGTTGACCATCCCAGTTGACTAGCCTCTTCCAGTTGACCATCCCAGTTGACTAGACCCTTCCAGTTGACCATCCCAGTAGACCACACCCTTCCAGTTGACCCTCCTGGTTGACCAAACCCTTCCAGTTGACCATCCCAGTAGACCACACCCTTCCAGTTGACCCTCCTGGTTGACAAAACCCTTCCAGTTGACCATCCCAGTAGGTCAGGGCCTCCCAGTTGACCCTCCTCGTTGACTAGCCTCTTCCAGTTGACCATCCCAGTAGACTAGGACCTCCCAGTTGACCATCCCAGTAGACCAGGAGCTCCCAGTTGACCATCCCAGTTGACCAAACCCTTCCAGTTGACCCTCCTGCTTGACTAGACCCTTCCAGTTGACTCTCCCCATTGACCAGGACCTCCCAGTTGACCATCCCAGTTGACCACACCCTTCCAGTTGACCATCCCAGTTGACTAGACTCTTCCATTTGACCATCCCAGTTGACTAGCCTCTTCCAGTTGACCATCCCAGTTGACCAAGACCTCCCAGTTGACCAACCCAGTTGACCACACCCTTCCAGTTGACTCTCCCAGTAGACCAGACCCTTCCAGTTGACCATCCCAGTTGACTAGACCCTTCCAGTTGACCATCCCAGTTGACTAGACTCCTCCAGTTGACCCTCCAGGTTCACCAGACCCTTCCAGTTGACCTCTCCAGTAGACCAAGACCTCCCGGTTGACCATCCCAGCCGACCAACCTCTTCCAGTTGACCCCAGCCGCCTCTCCCGGCGAGCCCAACCCCTCTCCGGCGGCCATCTTGCCCTACCTATCTCCTTCCGGGCGGTCTTCTTGATCTCCTCTTCCAGTTCCGGGAGTTCCACGGCGCAGGTGAAGGTCTCGCCCGAGTTCCATTCGTCGGCGCAGAGCTTCAGGCTGCTGGAGACGGCGTAGAGGCCGTTGGCCATCTTGGACGGGGCGCCGGGGGTGACCTCCAGGGCGGCGCCGGCCTTCTGGCGGCTCCAGGTGAACTTGACGTCGTCGGGGGACTTGAGGTTGGAGGCCACGCAGGTGAGGTTGGCGCTCTGCTTGAGGTAGAGGTCCTCCAAAGATGGCGGCAGGATGGCGACCTCCACGTTGGGTTTAACTAAGGGGGGGTGGGGTGGAGAAGAGCTTTGAGGGTCCCGGAAGTCTTCGAGGGGTCCTTCGAGGGTGTCCGACCACCCAACCGCCAAGGAACCATCAAGGCATCATGGTGGAACCATCAAGGAACCATCAAGGAACCATCAAACCATCAAGAAACCATCAAGGAACCATCAAGGAACCATCGAACCATCAAGAAACCATCAAGGAACCATCAAGGAACCATCAAACCCTCAAGGAACCATCAAGGAACCATCAAACCATCAAGAAACCATCAAGGAACCATCAAGGAACCATCAAACCCTCAAGGAACCATCAAGGAACCATCAAACTATCAAGAAACCATCAAGGAACCATCAAGGAACCATCAAACCACCAAGGAACCATCAAGGAACCATCAAGGGACCATCAAACCATCAAGAAACCATCAAGGAACCATCAAGGAACCATCAAACCATCAAGGAACCATCAAGGAACCATCAAGGAACCATCGAACCATCAAGGAACAATCAAGGAACCATCAAACCATCAAGAAACCATCAAGGAACCATCAAGGACCCATCTTGGACCCATCTTGGCACCACCCAACCTTGGTGGCACCACCCAAACTTGATCCAATCTTCATCCAACCTTCATGGAACCATCATGGAACCATCAAGGACCCATCTTGGACCCATCTTGGCACCGCCCAACCTTGGTGGCACCACCCAAACTTCATCCAACCACCATGGAACCATCATGGAACCATCTCGGACCCATCTTGGAACCATCTTGGACCCATCTTGGCACCACCCAACCTTGGTGGAACCACCCAACCTTCACCCAACCTTCACCCAACCTTTGTCCAACCATGGAACCATCACGGAACCATCATGAAACCATCTTGGACCCATCTTGGAACCACCCAACCTTGGTGGCACCACCCAACCTTCATCCAACCTTCATGAAACCATCTTGGAACCATCCAAACTTCATCCAACCTTCACCCAACTTTCATCCAACCTTCGTCCAACCATGGAACCATCATGGAACCATCAAGGAACCATCTTGGACCCATCTTGGCACCGCCCAACCTTGGTGGCACCACCCAAACTTCATCCAATCTTCATCCAACCTTCATGGAACCATCATGGAACCATCTTGGAACCACCCAACCTTCATCCAACCTTCATCCAACCTTCATCCAACCATGGAACCATCATGGAACCATCAAGGAACCATCTTGGACCCATCTTGGAACCATCTTGGACCCGTCTTGGCACCACCCAACCTTGGTGGCACCACCCAACCTTCATCCAACCTTCATGAAACCATCTTGGAACCATCCAAACTTCATCCAACCTTCACCCAACCTTCATCCAACCTTCGTCCAACCATGGAACCATCATGGAACCATCAAGGAACCATCTTGGAACCACCCAACCTTCATCCAACCACCATGGAACCACCAAGGAACCATCTTGGACCCGTCTTGGCACCACCCAACCTTGGTGGAACCACCCAAACTTCATCCAATCTTCATCCAACCTTCATGGAACCATCATGGAACCATCCAACCTTCATCCAACCTTCATCCAACCTTCATCCAACCTTCATCCAACCATGGAACCATCATGGAACCATCAAGGAACCATCTTGGACCCATCTTGGAACCATCTTGGACCCGTCTTGGCACCACCCAACCTTGGTGGCACCACCCAACCTTCATCCAACCTTCATGAAACCATCTTGGAACCATCCAAACTTCATCCAACCTTCACCCAACCTTCATCCAACCTTCGTCCAACCATGGAACCATCATGGAACCATCAAGGAACCATCTTGGAACCACCCAACCTTCATCCAACCACCATGGAACCACCAAGGAACCATCTTGGACCTGTCTTGGCACCGCCCAACCTTGGTGGAACCACCCAAACTTCATCCAACCTTCATCCAACCACCAAGGAACCACCTTGGCCCCATCTGGGCACCACCCGACCTTCACCCAACCGCGGCGCCCCTCACCGGTGCAGTAGGTGCTGACGCTCGCCCCGATTGGCTCCTTCAGGGACGAGTGGGTGACGCGGCACTCGAACTCCGCCCCCAGGTCCCAGCTCTGCCGGCTGACGTTGACCTTGCTGGAGAAGGTGTCCTTGTCCCCCGAGCACTTCTGGCAGGTGGTGACTTCCTGCGGGACGTCCAGGGCGGCGCCGTTCTTCAGCCAATCGGCGCGAGCGTCTCCGGCCACGGCGCCTTCCACCAGGCAGAGGAGGAGGACATCTTGGTCGGCGGCAGTGGGGTCGCTCAGGAGCTTCACGGTCAGGGGGACCTTTGGGGCACACAGCTTGTCTCCTGGAAGGGAAGGTGGTGGAGGTGGTGAGGTGGCACCAAAAGGTCAAGTTGAGGTCAGGGAGGTGGTGACCGGGACCTCGAAGCTTCAAGGTGGCCACCAAGAGGTCAACTAGACCCAGTAGATGGTCACCAAGACCTCGATTGATCATGGTGGCCACCAAAAGGTCAAGTGGAACCCAACTAGATGGACACCAAGACCTCAGTAGGTCATGGTGGCCACCAAAAACTCAACTGGAACCCAACTGGATGGTCATCAACACCTCAGTAGGTCATGGTGGACATCAAAAGGTCAACTAGAACCCAACTAGATGGACACCAAGAGGTCAAATGATCATGGTGGCCACCAAAAGGTCAAGTTGAAGCCACAGAGGTGGCCACCAAGACCTCAGTTGACCATGAAGGACACCAAAAGCTCAACTAGAACCAAACTAGATGGTCACCAAGATCTCGATTGGTCATGGTGGCCACCAAAAACTCAATTGAAACCCAACTAGATGGACACTAAGAGGTCAATCGAGCATGGTGGTCACCAAAAGGTCAAGCTGAAGCCATCTAGATGGTCACCAAGACCTCGAAGCTTCAGGGTGGCCACCAAAAACTCAACTAGAACCCAACTAGATGGACACCAAGACCTCAGTAGGTCATGGTGGCCACCAAAAGGTCAAGTTGAGGTCATGGAGGTGGTCACCAAGACCTCGAATCTTCAAGGTGGCCACCAAAAGGTCGACTAGAGCCCAATTAGATGGACACCAAGAGGTCAAATGATCATGATGGCCACCAAAAGGTCAAGTTGAAGCCACAGAGGTGGCCACCAAGACCTCAGTTGACCATGATGGCCACCAAAAGCTCAACTAGAACCCAACTAGATGGACACCAAGACCTCAGTAGGTCATGGTGGCCACCAAAAACTCAACTGGAACCCAACTAGATGGACACCAAGACCTCAGTAGGTCATGGTGGCCACCAAAAGGTCAAGTTGAAGCCACGGAGGTGGCCACCAAGACCTCAAACCTTCAAGATGTCCACCGAAAACTCAACTAGAACCCAACCAGATGGACACCAAGAGGTCAAATGATCATGGTGGCCACCAAAATGTCAACTAGAACCCAACTAGATGGCCACCAAGACCTCAATCGCCCACGGTGGCCACCAAAACCCCAACTAGATGCCCACCAAGACCTCCAAACCCCCCCCGGAGATGTGCCCCCTTTCTCTCACCTGCCACCACCTTCTCCACCGCGCCCGTCCCTTGATGGTCCACCCGGCACGTGAAGGTGTTGCCGGCCACCTGGGCCTTGGGGACGGTGACCAAGGCGCCGAGGCTGTAGAAGCTGCTGGTGGGATTCTGGGCGGCCGGGAAGGTCTCGTTGGCCTCCAAGGGGTCGGAGGTGGTGGAGCTCCAGGTGACCTCCAAGGGGCTGGGGAAGTAGTTGTCCACCAGGCAGCCGAAGGTCACCTCCTCCTCGCACTCCTCCGGGGAGATCAACGGGTAGACCGCCGGCGCGGTGAGCTGGACTGGAAGGGGACGAGAAGAAGAAGCCATCTTGGTTAGGACCACGAGAAGATGATGTGAAAGCGCCCCGGCGGCCGCCGCGACCTTCTCGAAGAGGAAGTTCGGTGGGACTTCCCGTCAGACGGGGTCAAGAGGTCGAGGACTTCTCATGGTGGGGGGGTGGGGGAGGGGTTGGAGAAGGCCTCGGGGTTTGAGGGACCTCTCGGAGGAGTCCAAGTGGGGCTTTGGAGGAGGTTTTTGGGGTGAGGAACATCTCAGACGGCTTCAAGGTGGGACTTCTGGAGGATGTTGGAGGTGAAGAACCCCTTGGAGACCCCACATTTGGACTTTCTGGAGGTCCTCGAGGTTGAGGAACCTCTTGGAGACCCCAAAAATGGACTTTTTAGAAGACTTTGAGGTTGAGGAACCTCTTGGAGACCCCAAAACCGAACTTTTCTAGAAGATCTTGGAGCTGAGGAACATCTTGAAGGTCTCCAAGTTGGGTTTTCCAAGATCTCAAAGCTGAGGAACCTCTTGGAGACCCCAAAATGGACTTTTTCGAAGACTTCGAGGTTGAGGAACCTCTTGGAGACCCCAAAAATGGACTTCTTAGAAGACTTTGAGGTTGAGGAACCTCTTGGAGACCCCAGAAATGGACTTTTTAGAAGATCTCGAGGTTGAGGAACCTCTTGGAGACCCCAGAAATGGACTTTTTAGAGGACTTCGAGGTTGAGGAACCCTTTGGAGACCCCAAAAATGGACTTTTTAGAAGAGTTTGAGGTTGAGGAACCTCTTGAAGACCCCAAAAATGGACTTTTTAGAAGACCTCGAGGTTGAGGAACCTCTTGGAGACCCCAGAAATGGACTTTTTAGAAGAGCTCGAGGTTGAGGAACCTCTTGGAGACCCCAAAAATGGACTTTTTAGAAGGTTTTGAGGTTGAGGAACCTCTTGGAGACCCCAAAAATGGACTTTTTCAAAGACTTCGAGGTTGAGGAACCTCTTGGAGACCCCAGAAATGGACTTTTTAGAAGGTTTTGAGGTTGAGGAACTTCTTGGAGACCCCAAAAATGGACTTTTTAGAAGACTTCGAGGTTGAGGAACCTCTTGGAGACCCCAAAAATGGAATTTTTAGAAGACCTCGAGGTTGAGGAACCTCTTGGAGACCTTCAAGGTGGGTTTTTGAGCTCTTCTGTGGGGCGCTACGGGGCAGAACAAGGACTTATGGGGCAGTTGTGGGTCACTATGGGGCAGGATTTTGACTTATGAGGCAGTTGTGGGTCTCTGTGGGGCAGTTGTGGGTCGCTATGGGGCAGAATGAGGACTTACGGGGCAGTTACAGGGTTTGTGGGGCAGGATTTTGACTTATGGGGCAGTTATGGGTCTCTATGGGGCAATTGTGGGTCTCTATGGGGCAGTTATGGGGCAGAATGAGGACTTATGGGGCAGTTATGGGACTTGTGGGGCAAGATTTTGACTTATGGGGCAGTTGTGGGTCGCTATGGGGCAGCTGTGTAGGTCGTAGGGTCGCTATGGGGCACTTATGGGGCAGAATGAGGACTTATGGGGCAGAATGAAGACTTACGGGTCAGTTACGGGACTTGTGGGGCAGGATTTTGACTTATGGGGCAGTTGTGGGTCGCTATGGGGCAGCTGTGGGTCTCTATGGGGCAGTTGTGGGTCGCTATGGGGCAGCCGAAACCCCTCCCACCCCTCCCCCCAGGGAGGCCGGTGGGGAAAGAGGAAGTTGTGGGGCAGGGGGGGGGGAGGGGCCCCCGCGCCACGCCGTGGGGCAGAGGAGCGAGGGCACCATGTGGCCGCTGTGGGGCTCACCGTGGGGCAGAGGTAGGGCCTCTTTTTTTCAGTGGGGCAGGGGGTTTTCTATGGGGCGGGCTATTCTATGGGGCAGAGAGTCGCTGTGGGGCAGGGAGGGGAGCTCGACCACAGCAGCGGGTCCCCTCTGTGGGGCAGGAATTTCTATGGGACAGGAATTTCTATGGGGCAGGGGGGAGCCGAGCCGGATCTGGGGGTCGCCATGGGGCAGGGGGCTCGCTATGGGGCAGGGGGGTTTCTGTGGGGCAGGGGGCAGCTGTAGCTGCACTGTAGGCTCGCTATAGGGCAGGATTTGCTATGGGGCAGGGGCTTCTGTGGGGCAAGGGGTCGCTACGGGGCAGGATTTGCTATGGGGCAGGGGCTCGCTATGGGTCAGGGGCTCGCTATGGGGCAGGAGGCACCTATAGCTACAGTGTAGGGTCCCCACAGTGCAGGGTCTCGCTATGGGGCTGAGTTTCTATGGGGCAGGGGGTTGCTATGGGGCAGGGGGCAGCTGTAGCTGTACTGTAGGGTCCCTATAGTGTAGGGGCTCACTATGGGGCTGGGTTTTCTATGGGGCAGGGGGTCGCTATGGGGCAGGGGCAGCTGTAGCTGCAGTGTAGGGTCCGTATAGTGTAGGGGCTCGCTATGGGGCTGGTTTTCTATGGGGCAGGGGCTCGTTATGGGGCAGCTGTAGCTGTACTGTAGGGTCCCTATAGTGTAGGGGCTCGCTATGGGGCTGGGGGTCCCTATGGGGCAGGGGCAGCTGTAGCTGTACTGTAGGGTCCCTATAGTGTAGGGCTCACTATGGGGCAGGGCTTTCTATGGGGCAGGGGCTCGCTATGGGGCAGGAAGCACCTATAGATGCAGTGTAGGGTCCCTATGGGGCTGGGTTTCTATGGGGCAGGGGCTCGCTATGGGGCAGGGGGCAGCTGTAGCTGTACTGTAGGGTCCCTATAGTGTAGGGGCTCGCTATGGGGCTGGGTTTTCTATGGGGCAGGGGGTCGCTATGGGGCAGGGGCACCTATAGCTGCAGTGTAGGGTCCCTATAGTGTAGGGATTCGCTATGGGGCTGGTTTTCTATGGGGCAGGGGCTCGTTATGGGGCAGCTGTAGCTGTACTGTAGGGTCCCTATAGTGTAGGGCTCGCTATGGGGCAGGGGGTCCCTATGGGGCAGGGGCACCTATAGCTACAGTGTAGGGTCCCTATAGTGTAGGGGCTGATATGGGGCTGGTTTTCTATGGGGCAGGGCTCACTATGGGGCAGGGGGTCACTATGGGGCTGGGTTTCTATGGGGCAGGGGCTCGCTATGGGGCAGCTGTAGCTGTACTGTAGGGTCCCTATATTGTAGGGGCTCGCTATGGGGCAGGGGGTCCCTATGGGGCAGAGGCAGCTGTAGCTGTACTGTAGGGTCTCTGCAGTGTAGGGGCTGCTATGGGGCTGGGTTTCTGTGGGGCAGGGGGTCGCTATGGGGCAGCTGTAGCTGTACTTTAGGGTCCCTATAGTGTAGGGCTTGCTATGGGGAAGGGGCTCACTATGGGGCAGGGAGGAGCTAGGCTGGATCTAGGGCTCGCTATGGGGCAGGGGCACCTATAGCTGCAGTGTAGGGTCCCTATAGTGCAGGGGTTTCTATGGGGCAGGGACTGCCTATGGGGCAGCTGTCGCTGTACTGTAGGGTCCCTATAGTGTAGGGCTCGCTATGGGGCAGGAGGTTGCTATGGGGCAGGGGCACCTATAGCTACAGTGTAGGGTCCCTAGAGTGCAGGGCCCGCTATGGGGCTGGGTTTCTATGGGGCAGGGCATCGCTATGGGGCAGCTGTAGCTGTACTGTAGGGTCACTATAGTGTAGGGGTTTGCTATGGGGCTGGGTTTCTATGGGGCAGGGGGTCGCTATGGGGCAGGGGCACCTATAGCTGCAGTGTAGGGTCCCTACAGTGCAGGGTCTCGCTATGGGTCTGGGTTTCTATGGGGCAGGGCTCACTATGGGGCAGCTGTAGCTGTACTGTAGCGTCCCTATATTGTAGGGGCTCGCTATGGGGCAGGGTCTCGCTATGGGGCAGGGGCAGCTGTAGCTGTACTGTAGGGTCTCTGCAGTGTAGGGGCTGCTATGGGGCTGGGTTTCTGTGGGGCAGGGGGTCGCTATGGGGCAGCTGTAGCTGTACTTTAGGGTCCCTATAGTGCAGGGCTCGCTATGGGGCAGGGGCTCATTATGGGGCAGGGAGGAGCTAGGCTGGATCTAGGGCTCACTATGGGGCAGGGGCACCTATAGCTGCAGTGTAGGGTCCCTATAGTGCAGGGGTTTCTATGGGGCAGGGGCTGCCTATGGGGCAGCTGTAGCTGTACTGTAGGGTCACTATAGTGTAGGGGTTTGCTATGGGGCTGGGTTTCTATGGGGCAGGGGGTCGCTATGGGGCAGGGGGCACCTATAGCTACAGTGTAGGGTCCCCACAGTGCAGGGTCTCGCTATGGGGCTGAGTTTCTATGGGGCAGGGGGTTGCTATGGGGCAGGGGGCAGCTCCAGCTGTACTGTAGGGTCCCTATAGTGTAGGGGCAGCTATGGGGCAGGGGGTTGCTATGGGGCAGGGGGTCGCTAAGGGACAGGGTTTCTATGGGGCAGGGCGTCACTATGGGGCAGGGTTTCTATGGGGCAGGGGCTTGCTATGGGGCAGGGGGCACCTATAGCTACAGTGTAGGGTCCCTGTAGTGCAGGAGCTCGCGATGGGGCTGGGTTTCTATGGGGCAGGGGCTCGCTATGGGGCAGGGGGCACCTATAGCTACAGTGTAGGGTCCCTGTGGGGCCGGGTTTCTACGGGGGAGGGGCCGGAGGGGCTCTTGGGTCACCTTGAGGACCCCCCCTGGGTGTCCTTGAAGGCCCTTTGGGTGCCCTTGAGGACCCCTGGGTGCCCTTGGGCCACCGTGAGGACCCTCTGGGCCACCTCGAGGACCCCTTCGGCCACCTCAAGGACCCCCTGAGTGCCCTTGAGGTCCCCTAGATGCCCTTGGGCCACCTCAAGGACACCCTGAACCACCTCGAGGACCCCTTGGGTGTCCTTGAAGATCCTTTGGGTGCCCTTGAGGACCCCTGGGTGCCCTTGGGCCACCTCAAGGACCCCTTGAACCACCTCAAGGACCCCTTGGGTGCCCTTGAAGACCCTTTGGGTGCCTTTGGGCCACCTCAAGGACCCCTGGGTGCCTTTGAGGAACTCCTGGGTGCCCGTGAGCCACCTTGAGGACCCCCTGGGTGCCCTTGAGGACCCCTTGGGTGCCCTTGAGGACCCCTTGAAGATCCATTGGGTGCCCCTGGGCCACCTCAGGGACCCCTTGGGCCACCTTGAAGACCCCCTGGGCCACCTCAAGGACCCCCTGGGTGCCCTTGAAGACCCTTTGGGCGCCTTTGGGCCACCTCAAGGACCCCTTGGGTGCCCTTGAGGACCCCCTGGGCCACCTCAAGGACCCCCTGGGTGCCCTTGAAGACCCTTTGGGTGCCTTTGGGCCACCTCAAGGACTCCTTGGGTGCCCTTGAGGACCCCCTGGGCCACCTCGAGGACCCCTTGGGTGCCCTTGAGAGACCTCGAGGACCCCCTGGGTGCCCATGAAGACCCCTTGGGTGCCCTTGAGGACCCCTGGGTGCCCTTGGGCCACCTCGAGGACACTTTGGGCCACCTCAAGGACCCCCTGGGTGCCCTTGAAGACCCTTTTGGTGCCCTTGAGGTCCCCTGGGTGCCCTTGAGACACCTCGAGGACCCCTTGAACCACCCCGAGGACCCCTTGGGCCACCTCTAGGACCCCTTGGGTGTCCTTGAGACACCTTGAGGACCCCTTGAACCACCTCGAGGACGCCCTGGGCCACCTCAAGGACCCCTTGGGCCACCTCGAGGACCCCCTGGGTGCCCTTGAAGACCCCTTGGGTGCCCTTGAGGACCCCCTGGCTGCCCTGGGGCCACCTCGAGGACCCCCAGGGTCACCTCAAGGACCTCGAACCACCTCGAGGACCCCCAGGGTCACCTCAAGGACCTCGAACCACCTCGAGGACCCCTCAGACCACCTCGAGGACCCCTCGAACCACCTCGAGGACCCCTTTAGCTGCCCTCGACGACCCCTTGGAGCACCCTCGGGTGCCCTCGAGGTCCCCACCACCCCCTCCCCCCACCTCTAACCCCCCTCCCCCCCCCCTCCTCCAGCCAAGGTGACGGCCCCGTCCCTCTACCCCCTGGTGACCTGCCCCGGCGCTTCCTCCCCGGCCGCCGCCTGTTTCCTCGACTCCTACTTCCCGCCCCCGGCCTCCATCACCTGGGACGGCCCCACCCCCTCGGCGCCCCGCCCCTTCCCCGCCCTCCAATGGCGACGCACGGGCCTCTACTCCGCCGCCTCCGCCGTCTTGGACCTCCCGGGAGGCGCCGTCCCCGCCCAAGGCCTCACCTGCCGCGCCCGACACGCCCCCTCCGGCACCGACCTCAGCGCTCGCGTCACAGGTGAGACGGGGCGGGGCCAAGATGGCCGCCGCGGCCCCTTTTCCCCCTATTTCCTGTCCAATATGGCCGCCGCGGCCTCTTTTCCCCCTATTTCCTGCCCAATATGGCCGCCACGGCCTCTTTTCCCCCTATTTCCTGTCCAAGATGGCCGCCGGAAGAGCCTCACGACCCCTTTTTCCCCCTTTTTTGGCACCAAGATGGCCGCCGGAAGTGCCTCATGACGCCTTGTCCCCCTATTTCCTGCCCAAGATGGCCGCAGGAAGTGCCTCCCACCCCATTTCCCCCCTATTTCCTACCCAATATGGCCTCCACGGCCCCATTTCCCCCCTATTTCCTGCCCAATATGGCCGCAGGAAGTGCCTCCCACCCCATTTCCCCCCTATTTCCTGCCCAATATGGCCGCAGGAAGTACTTTATGACCCTTTTTCCCCATATTTCCTGTCCAATATGGCCTCCACGGCCCCATTTCCCCCCCTATTTCCTGCCCAATATGGCCGCAGGAAGTACCTCCCACCCCATTTCCCCCCTATTTCCTGCCCAATATGGCCGCAGGAAGCCCCTCCCCCCCCCATTTCCCCCCCTTATTTCCACTTCCTCCGGCGGCCATCTTGCCTCCGCCTTCCCGGCCCCCTATCTCGGCGACGCAGCGACCAATCGCGACGGGGTTTTCCGCGCCAACATGGCCGCCGCCCCCTCTCCCCGCTCGCGCTGACCACGCCCCTTCCTCTTCCGCCCCCCCCCCCCCCCCCCCCTCCAGGCCAGAAGGTCCAATCCCCTCGCGTCGAGCTCCTCCAATCCTGCGCCTTCGGCGAGGTCCAATTGGCTTGCTTCGCCGCCGGCTTCGCCCCGCCCTCCGCCTCCGTCGATTGGCTGGAGGACGGCGTCCCCCTGGGGCTCCCGGCCCCGCCCCCCCCAACCGGAAGTGGGCGGGACCTTCCGCCTCGACGCCCGCCTCAACGTCTCATTGGACGACTGGAGCCACAAGACCTACTCCTGCCGCGTGGGACACGCCCCTTCCGGCTTCGAACAGGAAGTGACGGCCCAGAAGTGCCCTGGTAAGCCCCGCCCCCCCCCCCCCCCCGCTACTTCCGGGAAGTCGGCCATGATGGATTTCCTGCCTCTACGGGGCGGCCGTATTGGATTTCCTCCTGGTTTCTTGGGGGTTTTCAAGGTGGTGGCATCTCCCCGGGGTTCCTGGGGAGGGGTTGTGGGGCTGGGGGGTCCTCCCACGTGACCCCCCCCCAGGTACTTATGGGGCAGGAGGACCCACCCCGACCTGCCCCACATCTACTTATGGGGCAGGAGACACCCCCTGAGGGTCCTCCTCACGTTCTTCTGGGTGGTGGCACCTCCCCAGGCTTCCTCCCGCCCCTTTTTAGACCCCCTAGAACCTCCCTGACCCCCTTCCCACCCACTTATGGGGCAGAAGAACCTCCCTGGCCCCCCCTCCCACCCACTTATGGGGCAGGAGACACCCCCAGCGGGTCCTTCTCACGTTCTTCTGGCTGGTGGCATCTCCCCAGGCTTCCTCTCCCCAACTTCTGAGCCTGATGGGTCCTCCCTGACCCCTCTCCCACCCACTTATGGGGCAGAAGAACCTCCCTGGCCCCCCCTCCCACCCACTTATGGGGCAGGAGACACCCTCAGCGGGTTCCTCTCACATTCTTCTGGCTGGTGGCATCTCCCCAGGCTTCCCCCCGCCATGTTTTAGACCCCCTAGAACCTCCCTGACCCCCTTCCCACCCACTTATGGGGCAGAAGAACCTCCCTGGCCCCCCCTCCCACCCACTTATGGGGCAGAAGAACCTCCCTGGCCCCCCCTCCCACCCACTTATGGGGCAGGAGACACCCTCAGCGGGTTCCTCTCACGTTCTTCTGGCTGGTGGCATCTCCCCAGGCTTCCTCTCCCCAACTTCTGAGCCTGATGGGTCCTCCCTGACCCCTCTCCCACCCACTTATGGGGCAGGACAACCTCCCTGGCCCGCCCTCCCACCCACTTATGGGGCAGGAGACACCCCCTGAGGGTCCTTCTCACGTTCTTCTGGGTGGTGGCACCTCCCCAGGCTTCCTCCCGCCCCTTTTTAGACCACCTAGAACCTCCCTGACCCCCCTCCCACCCACTTATGGGGCAGGAGAACCCACCCCGACCTGTCCCACATCTACTTATGGGGCAGGAGACACCCCCAGCGGGTCCTTCTCACGTTCTTCTGGCTGGTGGCACCTCCCCAGGCTTCCCCCCGCCCTATTTTAGACCCCCTAGAACCTCCCTGACCCCCTTCCCACCCACTTATGGGGCAGAAAACACCCCCCCCCCGACCCCCTCCCCTTGTTTCTGCCCCTCCAGACTCGCCCCCCGAGGCCGCCGCCGTCCGCATCTTCCTGCTGCCCCCGAGCCCGGCCGAGCTCTACGTGTCGCAGAGCCCCCGCCTCCGCTGCCTCGTCACCAGCCTCCGCAGCGACGACGGCCTCGTCGTCAGCTGGACCCGCCAGCCCGGCGCCGCCCTCCGGCCCCTCCCGCTCAAGCTCCAGCCCAACGTCAACGGCACCTTCACGGCCACCAGCGAGGTCCCCATCGCCCCCGGCGACTGGGAGAGCGGCCAGGTCTTCACCTGCGAGGTCCGCCACCAGGACCTCCCCGCCCCCCCGCAGCAAGAGCCTGCAGAGGAAGTCCGGTACGGCCTCACTTCCTGCTTTTCTGACTCGTTTCCCCCTTCATTTCATGGTTTTTGGCCTCATTTCCTGCTTTTCTGACTCATTTCCTCCTTCATTTCCTCATTTTTGCCTCATTTCCTCCTTCATTTCCTCATTTCTGGCCCCATTTCCTGCTTTTCTGCCTCATTTCCTCCTTCATTTCCTCAATCCCAGCCCCATTTCCTGCTTTTCTGCCTCATTTCCTCCTTCATTTCCTCAATCCCAGCCCCATTTCCTGCTTTTCTGACTCATTTCCTCCTTCATTTCCTCACTTCTGGCCCCATTTCCTCCTTCATTTCCTCATTTCTGGCCCCATTTCCTGCTTTTCTGCCCCATTTCCTCCTTCATTTCCTTGTTTCTGGCCCCATTTCCTGCTTTTCTGACTCATTTCCTCCCTCATTTCCTCATTTTTGCCTCATTTCCTCCTTCATTTCCTCATTTCCAGCCCCATTTCCTGCTTTTCTGACTCATTTCCTCCTTTATTTCCTCATTTCTGGCCCCATTTCCTGCTTTTCTGACTCATTTCCTCCTTGATTTCCTCATTTCTGGCCCCATTTCCTGCTTTTCTGCCTCATTTCCTCCTTCATTTCCTCATTTCTGGCCCCATTTCCTGGTTTTCTGACTAATTTCCTCCTTCATTTCCTCATTTCTGACCCCATTTCCTGCTTCTCTGACTCATTTCCCCCTTCATTTCCTCATTTCTGCCTCATTTCCTCCTTCATTTCCTCGTTTCTGGCCCCATTTCCTGCTTTTCTGACTCATTTCCTCCTTCATTTCCTTGTTTCTGGCCCCATTTCCTGCTTTTCTGACTCATTTCCTCCTTCATTTCCTCATTTTTGCCTCATTTCCTCCGTCATTTCCTCATTTCCAGCCTCATTTCCTGCTTTTCTGACTCATTTCCTCCCTCATTTCCTCATTTCTGCCTCATTTCCTCCTTCATTTCCTCGTTTCTGGCCCCATTTCCTGCTTTTCTGACTCATTTCCTCCTTCATTTCCTCACTTCTGGCCCCATTTCCTGCTTCATTTCCTCATTTCTGGCCCCATTTCCTGCTTTTCTGCCTCATTTCCTCCCTCATTTCCTCATTTCCTGACCTGTTTCCTCATTCCCGGCCCCATTTCCTTCCCCAAACCCCACTTCCTCCCCATTTCCTCACCCCCCACCCCACTTCCTCCCCCTTAAACCCCCATTTCCTCACCCCCACCCCACTTCCTCCCTCTTAAACCCCCGTTCCCACCCTCCCCACCCCACTTCCTCCCCCCAAACCCCCATTTCCTC
>JAJGST010000066.1:0-23104 GCA_020746105.1 Trogon surrucura
AAAATTTAAAAGAAAAACGTTAAAATATTGAAAAATTTTTGCTTTCGGAAGAAAAATCTAAACCAAAAACGTTAAAATGTTGAAATTTGGGGGGGTGGGGCATTATTTTTGGTTTTTTTGGTGTTTCTTTGAGTTTGGAGGTGGATTTTTTTTTATTTTGTTTCATTTCCGGGGGTTCCTTTTGAGTTTTGGGGTGGGGGTGTCATATTTTTTTAATTTTTTTTCTTATTTTGGGGGCATTTTTTTGTTTTTCTTTTATTTTTTTGATTTTTTTTTTATTTTGAGGGGGCATTTTTTTTGTTTTTCTTCTATCTTTTTTGTTTTTTTTATTCTGGGGCGTTTTGGGGGCATTTTTTGTTGTTTTTTTTGGATTTCGGGGGGGTTTGGGGGCATTTTTTAATGTTTTTTGGGGATTTTGGGGGGGTTTTGGGGGGTCGGGGGCTCTTCCCTCCTCCCGGGGGGCTCCCCCGTCCCCCCCTAACGCGCGGCGTCCCCCCCCCCCAGTTCGACGCAGGGGTGCTGGAGGCCTGCCTGTACATCCTGGACCGCCGGGGGATGCCCCACAGCGCCCGCGGTGACCCCGTCATGGTGTCGCGCGTCGTCTCCGCCATGGTGGGCGCCTCTCCCCCTCGCTCCGGGCTCAAAACGGGCGGGGGGGGGGGGCTCTTGGGGGGGGTTCCGGCCGCGTTTCGGGGTTTTCCGATGACTTTCCGAAGGGTTTCGGTGGGTCCCGTTGACTTTTGGGCGCAAATCGTTTGGTTTGGGGGCGTTTCGTTGAGTTTTTGTGACATTTCGGGGTTTTCCGACAACTTTCCGAAGGGTTTCCTTGGGTCCCGTTGCCTTTTGGGCGCAAATTGCTGGGTTTTGGGGCATTTCGTTGAGTTTTTATGATGTTTTGGGGGGGGTTCCGATGACTTTTTAAAGATATTTGTTGGGTCCCGTTGACTTTTAGGTCCAAATCGCTGGGTTTTGGGGCATTTCGTTGAGTTTTTATGACATTTGGGGGTTTTCCGATGACTTTCCGACGGGTTTTGTTGGGTCCCGTTGACTTTTGGGTGCAAATCGTTGGGTTTTGGGGCGTTTCATTGAGTTTTTATGACATTTTGAGGGGTTCCGATGACATTTTGGAGTTTCCCGATGACTTTTTAAAGACGTTCATGGGGTCTCGTTGACTTTTGGGAGCAAATCCTTGGGTTTTGGGGCGTTTCGTTGAGTTTTCATGACTTTGGGGGGGGTTGTTGACCTTTGGGGTGACCCCAATGACGTTTTGGGGTTTTCCGCTGACTTTTGGGCGCAAATCCTTGGATTTTGGGGGCATTTCGCTGAGTTTTTATGACATTTTGGGGGGTTCCCGATGACTTTTTAAAGACTTTCGTTGAGTCTTGTTGGCTTTTGGTCACAAATCGCTGGGTTTTGGGGCGTTTTGTTGAGTTTTCATGACATCGATGAGTTTTTTGGGGGGTTTAAAATGACATTTTGGGGGTTTCCGGTGACTTTTCGAAGGGTTTCGTTGGGTCCCGTTGACTTTTGGGCACAAATCGTTGGGTTTGGGGGCATTTCATTGAGTTTCCACGACATTTTGGGCTTTTCCCACGACATTTTGGGCTTTTCCCACGACATTTTGGGCTTTTCCCACGACATTTTGGGCTTTTCCCACGACATTTTGGGCTTTTCCCACGACATTTTGGGTTTTTTCATGACATTTCGGGATTTCCGTTGACATTTCTCACTGGTTTCGCCGTCTCCCGTTGACTTCTGGGCGCAAACCATCGGCTTTCGGGCCGTTCCGTCTCCTCACAACGACCTTTTTTGGGCGTTTCGTGGCTTCCGGGGCTGCCCCGGCGCCGTTTTGGGGCGTTTTGATGGTTTTCAATGGTTCTGGGGGGGGGTCCAGGTGAACTCTCTGGACGACAACGGGGTCCTGGTGGGCAACTGGACGGGCGACTACGCCCAAGGGACCAACCCCTCGGCCTGGGCCGGCTCCGTCGCCATCCTCCGCGCCTTCCACGGCACCGGCGCGCCCGTCCGCTACGGCCAGTGCTGGGTCTTCGCCGGCGTCATGACCACCGGTGGGTTACTGGTTCAAACTGGTTTGTACTGGGGCGGGCTTGGGGGAGGTCAAGGAGGGGGTGGGAGGGTCTGGAGACACCCCCCTGAGCCAATCAGAAGCGTCTGCAGCCGGTATAATGGAGTGGAATTGGGTGTAAATGTCAGATTTCATACTGGTTTTTACTGGTTTCGTACTGGTTTGTACTGGGACGGCACTGGAGAAGGTCAAGGAGGGGGTGGGAGGGTCTGGAGACAACCCCCTGAGCCAACCAGAAGCTGCTGCCACCAGTATAATGGAGTGGAATTGGGTGTAAATGTCAGATTTCATACTGGTTTGTACTGGTTTCATACTAGTGTGTACTGGTTTCTTACTGGTTTGTACTGGGATGGCACTGGTGGAGGTCGAAGGGGGGGGTTCAAAGGTCTGGAGACCCCTCCAGAGGCGATGGAAAGAGGCTGGAGGAGAAAAGGTGGGCGTGCCAGATTTTATACTGGTTCCTACTGGTTCCTTACTGGTTCCTACTGGCTCCTTACTGGTTTGCACTGGTTCCTTACTGGTTTCATACTGGTTTGTAGCCCGTTTCACACCAGGTTTATACTGGGAGAGGCGCCCTAGGGCGAAACGAAGCTCAAACCGCCGTTTTCCT
Organism: Trogon surrucura; assembly: GCA_020746105.1. Lineage (NCBI taxonomy): Eukaryota > Metazoa > Chordata > Aves > Trogoniformes > Trogonidae > Trogon > Trogon surrucura. The sequence continues at coordinate 2,697 of JAJGST010000066.1, forward strand.
TTTTCTCCCCGGTTTATGCTGGTCCGCACGGGTTCGTACTGGTTTATACTGGTTTGTACTGGTGCCCCCCAGTGCTGCGCTGCCTGGGCCTCCCCACCCGCACGGTGACCAACTACAACTCGGCGCACGACACCGACGTGTCCCTCACCACCGACATCTACTTCGACGAGAACATGCGGCCCCTCGAGCGCCTCAACACCGACTCCGTCTGGTACTGGTTTATACTGGTTTATACTGGTTTGGACTGGTTTGCACCCATTTTGTGCCGCTCGGCACCGGGAGGTGCTGCTCAGCGCCGGGAGGTGCCGGGAAACGGGGCGGGGTGAGCCCATAGAAAGGTTTGAGGTGTGGGGATCCTCCTCATACTGGTTTATACTGGTTTATACTGGTTTGTATTGGGTTTTACTGGTTTATACTGGTTTGTACTGGTGGGCAGGAACTTCCACGTGTGGAACGACTGCTGGATGAAGCGCCCCGACCTCCCCGACGGCTACGATGGGTGGCAGGTGGTCGACGCCACCCCGCAGGAGACCAGCAGCGGTACTGGTTTATACTGGTTTACGCTGGGTTTATGCTAATTGGGGCTAATTTGCGCTGGTTTATACTGGGAGGGGGCGTGGGGGTGGCTTGTGGGGAAGGACGGGCCACCATACTGGTTTGTGCTGGTTTGTATTGGGTTTATATTGGGTTTATAGGAGTTTAAATTGGGTTTATACTGGTTTATATTGGGTTTATACTGGGTTTTATTCGGGCTTTTTGGGGCATGTGTTGGGTTTTTACTGGGTTTACGTCAGGTTTAATTGGTTTATACTGGTTTGTATTGGGTTAGTACTGGCTTTAATTGGTTTATACTGGTTTAATGGGTTTACACTGATTTATATTGGGTTTACTTTGGATTTTAATGGTTTATACTGGTTTTAGTTGGTTTGTATGGATTTTAATTGGTTTGTACTGGGTTTTAATTGGTTTATACTGGGTTTATATTGGGTTTTAATTGGTTTATACTGGGTTTACATTGGGTTTTAATGGTTTATACTGGATTTACATTGGGTTTTAATGGTTTATACTGGGTTTTAATTGGTTTATACTGGGTTTACATTGGGTTTTAATGGTTTATACTGGGTTTACATTGGGTTTTAATGGTTTATACTGGGTTTTAATTGGTTTATACTGGGTTTACATTGGGTTTTAATGGTTTATACTGGGTTTACATTGGGTTTTAATGGTTTATACTGGGATTTTAATTGGTTTATACTGGGTTTACATTGGGTTTTAATGGTTTATACTGGGTTTACATTGGGTTTTAATGGTTTATACTGGGTTTTAATTGTTTATACTGGGTTTACATTGGGTTTAAATGGTTTATACTGGGTTTACATTGGGTTTTAATGGTTTATACTGGGTTTTAATTGGTTTATACTGGGTTTACAATTGGTTTTAATGGTTTATACTGGGATTTTAATTGGTTTATACTGGGTTTACATTGGGTTTTAATGGTTTATACTGGGTTTACATTGGGTTTTCATGGTTTATACTGGGTTGATACTGGGTTTAAATGGTTCATACTGGGTTTTAATTGGTTCATACTGGGTTTTAATTGGTTCATACTGGGTTTTAATTGGTTCATACTGGGTTTTAATGGTTCATACTGAGTTTCAATTGGTTCATACTGGGTTTCAATGGTTCATACTGGGTTTCAATGGTTCATACTGGGTTTTAATGGTTTATACTGGGTTTACATTGGGTTTTAATGGTTTATACTGGGTTTTAATTGGTTCATACTGGGTTTTAATCGGTTTGCACTGGTTTTACACCGAGTTTTAATGCCTTATAGTCGACTTTTACGGGTGTATATTGGGTTTTACCGGTTTGCATTGGCTTTTACTGGTCTGCACTGGGTTCCCTTGGTCTGTACTGGCCTATATTGGTCTGTACTGGTCTATACTGGTTTATACTGGTCCTCCCAGGCCTGTTCTGCTGCGGGCCCTGCTCGGTGACGGCGGTGAAGAACGGCGAGGTCTTCCTCAAGTACGACACGCCCTTCGTCTTCGCCGAGGTACTGGGCGGAGGGGGCGTGGCCTGGGGCGGAGGGGGCGTGGCCTGGGGCGGAGGGGGCGTGGCCTGTCGGGCCGGAAGGGGCGTGTCCCATGCAAATGAGGCGGGCGTGGCCGCAGGTGAACAGCGACAAGGTGTACTGGCAGCGGCAGCCGGGCGGCGCCTTCGCGGTGGTGCACGTGGAGGAGGGCGCCATCGGGCGGCGAATCAGCACGCTGGGGGCGGGGTCGGGCGCCCGGTTGGACATCACCGACCAATACAAGCACCCCGAGGGTGAGGGGGCGGGGCCGGACCCTCCCCGTCTCGTCCTTCACCCAAAACTTGACCAACCCAACCCAGGACCCCCAACCCAAGACCAACCAACCCAAGACCCTCAACCAAGAGCCTCCAACCCAACCCAAGACCCCCCATCCCAACCAAGACCCCTCAACCCAACCCAAGACCCTCAACCCAACCCAAGACCACCCAACCCAACCCAAGACCCTCAACCCAACCCAAGACCCCCCAACCCAACTCAAGACCCCTCAACCCAACCCAAGACCCTCCAACTCAACAACTCAAGAGCCCCCAACCCAAGACCCTCAACCCAACCCAAGACCCTCAACCCAACCCAAGACCCCCCAACCCCACTCAAGACCCCTCAACCCAACCCAAGACCCTCCAACTCAACTCAAGAGCCCCCAACCCAAGACCCCCCAACCCAACCCAAGACCCCCCAACCCAACCCAAGACCTCCAACCCAACCCAAGACCCCCCAACCCCACTCAAGACCCCTCAACCCAACCCACGACCCTCCAACTCAACTCAAGAGCCCCCAACCCAAGACCCTCAACCCAACCCAAGACCCCCAACCCAACCCAAGACCCCCCACCCAACCCAAGACCCCCAACCCAACCCAAGACCCTCAACCCAACCCAAGACCCCAAACTGAAGACCCTCTAACCCAACCCGAGACCCCCCAACCCAAGACCTCAAATTGAAGACCCCCCCAACCAAATCCAAGACCCTCCAACCCCACCCGAGACCCTCAACCCAACCCAAGACCCCTCAACCCAAGACCCCCAACCCAAGACCCCCAACCCAACCCAAGACCCTCAACCCAACCCAAGACCCCAAACTGAAGACCCTCCAACCCAACCCAAGACCCCCCAACCCATGACCCTTGCCCCACGACCTCCTCCCCTTGACCCCGCCCCCCCCTCCCTTTTGACCCCGCCCCCCCCCCCCTCCCCCCAGGCTCGGAGGAGGAGCGCCGCGCCGTCTCCACCGCCACGTCCCACGGCTCCCGCCCCCGCAACCGCGGCTCGCCGTCCTCGGGGGAGGTGACGGTGACGGTGGGGGCGGGGCCGGCGGTGGCCGGGGCGGAGCTGGAGCTGCGGGCGGTGGCCAAGAACCAAGGGGCGGAGCCGCGGACGCTCCGCCTCCGCTTCTCATTGGCCGCCGTCCGCTACACCGGCGTCTCCGGAGCCCCCTTCCGGCAGGAGCAGCACCGGCGCCCGGTGCCACCGGGGCAAGGTGAGACACGGTCTCCTCGTGGTGGGGGGCCACCAGAGGTCACGTGGTGGCACCAATGTCACGTGGCCCCGCCCCCCAGAGGAGACGGTGACGATGACGGTGACGTACGCCGAGTACGGGCCCCACCTGGGCGAGCAGGACGCCCTGAAGCTCACGGTGTCGGGCGCGGTGGAGGAGACCGGGCAAGTGGTGGCCAAGGAGCTGAGGGTCCGGCTGCACGTCCCCGAGCTCACCCTCACGGTACGGGGGGAAGGTCCTCGGGGCCACCAGGGGGGGCTGGGTGCTCCTCCGGGGCGTTGGGGACCTCCTTGGGTCCTCCAGAACATCTGGGGCCTCCTTGGGTCCTCCAGAACATCTGGGGCCTCCTTGGGTTCTCCAAAACTTTGGGGTCCTCCTTGGGTTCTCGAGAACATCTGGGTCTTCCATAAGTTCTCCAGAACATCTGGGTCCTCCTTGGGTTCTCCAGAACTTTGGGGTCCTCCTTAAGTTCTCCAGAACTTTGGGGTTCTCCTTGGGTTCTCCAGAACATCTGGGTGCTCCCCCAGAACATCTGGGTCCTCCATAAGTTCTCCAGAACATCTGGGTCGTCCTTGGGTTCTCCAAAACATCTGGGTCCTCCTTGGGTTCTCCACAACTTTAGGGTCCTCTTTGGGTTCTCCAGAACATCTGGGTCCTCTTTGAGTCCTCCAAGACCTTGAGGACCTTCTCAGGTCCTCCAGGACCTCCTCGGGTCCTCCAGGACATCTGGGACCTCCTTGGGTTCTCCAGGACTTTGAGGTCCTCCTCAAGCCCCCCACGTCCTCCCCGATGACTTCCTGGAGGTTGGGGTGGGGTGGGCTGGAGAAGGTCCGCCCCGCCCCCTGACCCCCGGCTCCTCCCCCTCTCTCCGGGCAGCTGCTGGCGCCGGCCGTGGTGGGCCAGGAGACGCCGGTGCAGGTGGTCTTCCAGAACCCGCTGCCCGAGGCCCTGCCGGGGGCCTCCCTGCGCATGGAAGGAGCCGCCATCTCCTGCCCCAAACCCTTCCAGATGGGGTGAGGAGCGGGGCGGGGCGGGTGGGACCTCATCTTGGTGGTGGGACCCCATCGTGGTGGTCACAGGACCTCGATCCTGGTGGTGGGACCCCATCCTGGTGGTAGAACTTCATCACGGTGATGGGACTCCATCATCATCATCATCACCCATGTCATGATGGGACTCCATCGTGGTGATGGTAGAACTTCATGATGGAGGTGGTGGGACTCCATGGGGGTGGTGGGACCCCATCGAGGTGGTCACAGGACCAGGATCTTGGTGGTGGGACCCCATCTCCACCTTCACGGTGGGGCTTGGTCATCATCGTTAGCATCATGGTGGGACTCCATCATGGTGGTGGGACCCCATCGGGGTGGTAGAACTTCATCGTGGTGGTGACAGGACCCTGATCCTGGTGGTGGGACCCCATCGTGGTGGTCCCAGGACCTCCATCCTGGTGGTGGGACCCCATCGTGGTGGTCCCAGGACCCCGATCCTGGTGGTGGGACCCCATTGTGGTGGTCCCAGGACCTCGGTCCTGGTGGTGGGACCCCATTGTGGTGGTGACAGGACCTCAATCCTGGTGACAAGACCCCATCGGGGTGGTGGGACCCCATCGAGGTGGTCACAGGACCTCAATCCTGGTGGTGGGACCCCATTGTGGTGGCACCATGGTGCCACCGTGGTGGTGACAGGACCCCATCAAGGTGGTGGGACCCCATCGAGGTGGTCACAGGACCCCGATCCTGGTGGTGGGACCCCACTGTGGTGGCCCCGTGGTGACACCGTGGTGGTGGGACCCCATCGTGGTGGTGACAGGACCCCGATCCTGGTGGTGGGACCCCACCGTGGTGGCCCCGTGGTGCCACCATGGCAGTCACGTGACCCCCGTCCCCGTGTGTTGTCCCCCCCCCCGCAGGTCGGTGGGGGCGGGGCAGACGGTGCGGCTCCGCCAATCGGTGACGCCGCTGCGGGCGGGGCGGCTGCGCCTGGTGGCCGTCCTGGAGAGCCCCCCCCGGCTGGGACCCCTGCACGGGGCCCTCCAGTTCGACGCCGCCCCGGCCCCCGACGGCGCGACTGGGAGCACTGGGAGGGCGCCCAGGAGGAGGGCGAGGGCGAGGGCGAGGGGAGAGCCCCCCGCCGGCAGCACCGGGGGGGTGACTGGGAGGGGACTGGGGGAGGATTGGGAGGACTGGGAGGACTGGGAAGGGATTGGAAGGGCACTGGGAGCACTGGGAAGGGACTGGGAGAGGATTTGGAGGACTGGGAGGGCACTGGGAAGGGACTGGGAGGGGACTGGGAAAGGATTTGGAGGACTGGGAGGGGACTGGGAGCACTGGGGAGGGACTGGGACAGGATTTGGAGGACTGGGAGAGCCTGCGGAGGGACTGGGAGAGGATCTGGAGCACTGGGAGGACACTGGGAAGGGACTGGAAGAGGACTGGGAGCACTGGAAGGGACTGGGAGGAGACTGGGAGCACTGGGAAAGAATTGGGATGGACTGGGAGGAGACTGGGAGCACTGGGAGGGACGGGGGCGGGATTTGGAGGACTGGGAGAGCCTGGGGAGGTTACTGGGAGCACTGGGAGGGAACTGGGAGGGAACTGGGAGCACTGGGAGGGAACTGGGAGGAGACTGGGAGCACTGGGAGGGAACTGGGAGGGACTGGGACAGGACTGGGAGGGACTGGGAGAGGATTCGGGGCACTGGGAGGGGACTGGGAGCACTGGGAAGGCACTGGGAGCACTGGAGGCTTACTGGGAGGGGTCGCCGGTTGTTACTGGGAGCACTGGGAGCGTGTTCGCTGTTACTGGGAGCACTGGGAGGGGCTGGGAGGGGTCCCTGTTGTTACTGGTTCTTACTGGGAGGGGTCTGTTTTGTTACTGGTTCTTACTGGGAGGGACTGGGAGCACTGGGAGGGGTTACTGGTCCTTACTGGGAGGGAACTGGGGGCACTGGGCGGGGCTACTGGTCCTTACTGGTCGTTACTGGGAGGGTTACTGGTCCTTACTGGTCCTTACTGGTCCCTACTGGTTGTTACTGGGAGCCCTGACCCCCCCCCCGCCCCACGCTCAATAAACGCGCCAAAACCACCCGCGCGCCGCAGTGACGTCACCGCGGGGGGGGGGGGGGGGGCGGAGCCGCGCGCGGGGAGGGGGGGGGAGGAGGTCGGGGCGGCGCCTCGCGTCACTTCCGGCGCCCTCGCTCCACTTCCGGCGCGGCGCCGCCGCTTCGGGCGGGAACTCGCGCGGCTCCGCTCAGCCGGAAGTGACCGGGATGGAGCGGGACGCGGCCGGAAGTGACGAAAGGTGACGGGACCGGGAGCGGGGGGGGGGGGGGGGGGGGGGAGCGGAGGGGGCGGGGCCTGGGGCGGAAGCGCGTTGCTATGGAGACGGGGCGGCCGGGGGGCGGGGCTTAGGGCCTGGGGGCGTGGCTAGAGGGGCTGGGGCGTGGCTAGAGGGGCTGGGGCGTGGCTAGAGGGGCTGGGGCGTGGCTAGAGGGGATGGGGGCGTGGCTAGAGGGGATGGGGCGTGGCTACAGGGGATGGGGGCGGGGCTAGAGGGGCTGGGGCGTGGCTAGAGGGGACGGGGTGTGGCTAGAGGGGCTGGGGCGTGGCTAGAGGGGCCGGGGGCGGGGCTAACAGACCTGGGGGCGTGGCTAGAGGGGATGGGGGCGGGGCTAACAGACCTGGGGGCGTGGCTAGAGGGGCTGGGGCGTGGCTAGAGGGCCCGGGGGCGGGGCTAACAGACCTGGGGGCGTGGCTCCCGAGCAGTGGGCGTGTCTCCCGTCTCCCCGCAGGCCAATGGCGTGGCTGCGGGCGGCGCTGGCCGGGGCGTGGCACGCGGTGAGGGGGCGTGGCTTCCGGCACTTCGGGCGGGCGCTGCGATTGGTGGAGGGGCTGGAGGCCGCCGCCCCCGGCGCCCTGGGCTTCCGTCACGGCGCCCGCCTGCGCCTGGGCCTGCAGGCCGCCGTGAGTAGGACACGCCCCCACCCCGGCCAAGATGGCCGACACGGGGGGGCGGGACGACAACACACGCCCGCTGCCGAGACGGCCAATGGGAGGACGCGCCCCCTTGGCCACACCCGTTGGGTTCTTGGCCATGCCCATTGAGCGTCTTGGCATCTTCCATTGGCCATTGTGGCCACGCCCATTGGCCATCTTGACCCCGCCCATTGGCCATATTGGCCCCATCCATTGACCGCCTTGGCCCCGCCCATTTCAGCCATCTTGCCCCGCCTATTGGCCACCTTGACTCCACCCATTGGCCATCTTGACCCCGCCTATTGGTCATCTTGGCCCCGCCCATTGGCCTTCATGGTCTCTCCCATTGGCCATTGTGGCCCCACCCATTGGCCATCTTGACTCCACCCATTGGCCATCGTGGCCCCACCCATTGGCCATGTTGACCCCACCCGTTGACCGTTGTGGCCCCGCCCATTGGCCGTCTTGACTCCACCCATTGGCCATCTTGCCCCACCCGTCGGCCATCTTTCCCCGCCCTTTCTGGCCATCGTGGCCACGCCCATTGGCCATCTTAGCCCCGCCCACCCACCGCCCATCTTGCCCCGCAGGTGTTGCTGTGGATGCTGCGCCAGGAGCACCCCGCGGCGGCCATCTTGGACGCCCTGGACGCCTTCTTCCCCGAGGGGGAGGAGCCTCCGCTTGGCCACGTCCACGCGGTGAGTGACGGGCGAGGGGTGGGCGGGGCCTGGGGGTGGGGTGGGCGTGGCCTGAAGCTCCCCCCCCCGCAGAGCCCGCGGGAGCTGGCGGCGGTGGCGGCGGCGCAGGACGCCTTCCGGGAGCTCGTGCTGGGGCTGGTGCGGGACCCCCAGCGGCGGCACTGGTACCTCCAGGTGAGCACCAGTACGGACCAGTATGGACCAGTATGGCCTGCCGGGCCCTCCCTGGCCCTCCCAGTTCCCTCTGAGTCCCTCCCAGTCTCTCCCAGTCCCCTCCCAGTTCCTCCAAGTCCCTCCCAGCCCCTCCCACTTTCTCACAGACCCCTCCTAGTCCCTCCCAGTCCCCTCCCAGTCCCTCCCAGTTCCTCCCAGTCCCCTCCAAGTCCCTCCCAGTCCCTCCGAGTTCCCTCCCACTTCCTCCCAGGCCCTTCCTAGTCCCTCCCAGTTCCTCCCAGTTCCCTCTGAGTCCCTCCCAGTCCCTCCCAGTCCCTCTGAGTTCCCTCCCAGTCCTTCTCAGTCCTCTCCCAGTCCGTCCCAGTCTCTCCCATTCCCCTCACAGTCTGCACCCAGTCCCTCCCAGTCCCTCTGAGTTCCCTCCCAGTCCCTCTCCGTCTCCTCCCAGCCCCTCCCAGTCCCTTCCAGTCCCCCCCAGCCCCTCCTAGTCCCCTTCCAGTCCCTCCCATTTCCTCCCATGCCCTCTCAGTCCCCTCCCAGTCCCTTCCAGTCCCCTCCCAGCCCATCCCAGTCCCTCCCAGTCCATCCCAGTCCCCCCCCACTCCAGGGCCCGGCGCAGCGTGAGTACGGGGAGCCGTTCCTGCGGATGATCGAGTGGCTCTTCTACGAGTTCCTGCTCTGCGTCGAGAGCGCCCTGCCCCCTCCCAACCTCCAGCAGGTGGGCGGGGCCTGAATGGGCGGGGCCACAGGGGGAGGGGCCACAAGGGGCGGGGCTTATGGGCGTCGATTCAGGGCAGGTGGAGGAGGAGGGAGATGAATGGGAGGGGGCGTGGCTTAAAGGGGGCGTGGCTTAAGGGGGTGTGGCTTTAAGGGGCGTGGCCTCAAGGGGTGGAGCCCCAGGGGATGGAGTCTCAAGGGGCGTGGCCTTAGGGGCGTGGCTCCAGGGGGCGTGGCTTAGCGGGAGGTGATACAGAGGGAGTGAATGGAGGGAGATGAATGGGAGGGGGCGTGGCTTCAAGGGGGCGTGGTTTAAAGGGGGTGTGGCCTCGGGGGGTGGAGCCTCGGGGGGTGGAGCCTCAGGGGGTGGAGTCACAAGGGGTGGGGTCAAAAGGGGCGTGGCCTTAGGGGCGTGGCTTAGGGGAGGTGATACAGAGCGAGTGAATGGAAGGAGATGAATGGGAGGGGGCGGGGCTTGGAGAAGGGGGCGTGGCTCCCTCTAGCCCCTCCCCCCCGCAGCTGGAGGAGGAGGTGTGGAGCCACGCCCCCCTGCGGCCCCGCCCCCGCGGCGGCCCCCTGCCAATCCTGCGGCGCTACCTGGACGACGTGGGCGTGGCCCGGCGAGGTGGGCGGGGCTTAACCCCGGGGGGGGTTGGATGGGACTTTATGGCCCCGCCCATTCGCTAAGCCCCGCCCACCCCCTTTCCAGGCGCGATGCCCCGCCCCCTGGGCAGCCCCGAGGCCACGCCCCCTCGGTGAGTAGCCCCGCCCCCTCCCCATTTAAGCCCCGCCCCCTTTTCCTCGCTCAAGCTCCGCCCCCTCCTCCAGGCGCCGCCCCCACGGGCTCCTCCCCCCGCCATTGGGTGAGTACAAAAAGGGGGCGGGGCTTCCCATTTGGTCACGCCCCCTGATTGGCCACGCCCCCTGATTGGCCACGCCCCCACAGATGACGTCATCGTCTCCTCGGAGGACGGGGATCCGCCCCCGAAAAAGGTGGGGGCGGGGCTTAATTAAGGTCTTGGGGGGTTAATTAAGGTCCTGAGCGGGTTAATTAAGGTCTTGAAGGGGTTAATTAAGGTCTTGGGGGGTTAATTAAGGTCCTTAGGGGGTTAACTAAGGTCTTGGGGGGTTAATTAAGGTCCTGAGAGGGTTAATTAAGGTCCTGAGGGGGTTAATAAAGGTTTTGGGGGGGTTAATTAAGGTGTTGGGGGGTTAATTAAGGTACTAGGGGGTTAATTAAGGTCCGAGGGGGTTAATTAAGGGATTAGGAGGTAATTAGAGGGGGTTAGTTAGGGGTCTGGGGGGTAATTAAGGGCCTGGGTGGGTTAATTAGTGGTCCTTGGGTTAATTAGAGTGGGGCAATTAGCAGAATGGGGGGTAATTAAGGGTCAGATGGGGGTAGCTAAGGGTCTGGGGGGGGTCTAGGGGGGTAATTAGAGGTCGAGAGGGGTTAATTAGAGTTCGAGGGGGCTGGGCAGTTAATTAGTAGCCTGGGGGTTAATTAGGATGGGGTAATTAGCGTGGGGGCGGGGCATTAAGCGGCTTCCTACCCCACCAGGCACGCACCCTGCGCCCCTCCGGCTGCGCCCCGCCCCCTCCCGGTGAGTTCCTCGCGCTTAATTACCCCGTAATTACGTTAATTAACCCCTCCCCGCATGCTGCCAAATAGTGATCCATTCCCTTAAACCCCCCTTTGCCACATTGTGAGCCATTAGGTGATACCATGTCCCGCGGGGGGGGGGGGGGGAGGGGGGTGCATTAAACCACCCAATCACCTTTTAGAGCGCAAAACCTCACCCAATCAGAGGGCGGGGGGTGGCGTGGCGTTCCTCCTGACCCTTTAAACCCCTTTAAAAGCCTCAATTTGGGGCGAAAACACCATTTCCCGCCACTTTTCCTCCTCCCCCCCCCCCCCCTTTTTCACTTAATAAGCGCGTCCGCGCGGCGCGCTCCGATTGGCCGCGCGACGGGCCAATCAGGGCGCGGCTGTAGGCGCGGCGCGGCGGGGAACTACAACTCCCATGATGCACCGCGCGGCGCCGTACTTTAAAAAAGGGAGGTTTTAAAGGAAATGACGTCAAAAAAAGGGTCATTTCCGCTTCCTGCCGGAGGGGAGAGGAGGCGGCGGGGCCACGATGCTGATCAAAGTGAAGGTGGAACCCAAAGAAAGGGGAAAAAGCGGAAAAAAAAGGCCTTGTGGGGTAGTGGGGGGGGGGTGTCCCTAATGGCCTTTTTGTCCCCCCAGACCCTGACGGGGAAGGAGATCGAGATCGACATCGAACCCACCGACAAGGTAGGAGGCCGCGGCCCCCCCCACCCCCCTTCCCGTGATGCCCCGCGGCGGGGGGACACCCCCTGTGACGTCAGGACCCCCCTAAGGGGGGGATTTGTGACGTCACGGGGGGGGTTCCCCCCTTCCCTGGGACCCCCCTGGGGGGGTTTCTCCCTCCTATGACCCCCCCCGGGGGGGTTTTCCCTCCTTCCCGTGATGCCCCGCGGTGGGGGGGATCCCCTTGTGACGTCATAACCCTCCTAAGAGGGGGTTTCCCCCTTCCTGTACCCCTTAAGGGGGGGTTTCCCCCTTTTTGTGACACCCCTTGGGGGGGTTTCTCCCTCCTATGACCCCCCTGGGGGGCTTTTCCCTCCTTCCCATGATGCCCCGCGGTGGGGGGGGATCCCCTTGTGACGTCATAACCCCCCTAAGGGGGGATTTCCCCCTTTCTATACCCCTTAAAAGGGGGTTTCCCCCTTCCTGTGACCCCCCTGGGGGGGTTTCCCCTTTCCTATGACCCCCCTGGGGAGGTTTCTACCCGTTATGACCCCACCTGGGGGGTTTCTCCCCCCTCTCACCCCACCTGGGGGGGTTTTCCCTCCTTCCCATGATGCCCAGCAGCGCGTGGGTGGAACTCCGGGGTCCTCCTGTGACGTCATGGGGGGGATTCCCCCTTCCTGTGCCCCTTAAGAGGGGGTTTCCCCCTTCCTGTGCCCCTTAAGAGGGGGTTTCCCCCTTCCTGGCACCCCCAGGGGGGGTTTTCCCCATCCCGTGACCCCCTTGGGGGGGGGTCTTGAACCCCCCCTCGGGGTGTCCCCCCCTCTTCCCATGATGCCTCGGGGCAGGTGGAGCGGATCAAGGAGCGGGTGGAGGAGAAGGAGGGGATCCCCCCCCAGCAGCAGCGGCTCATCTACAGCGGCAAACAGATGTGAGGGGGCGGGGCTTGTTTGGGGAGGGGGCGGGGCTTCGTGGGGAGGGGGCGTGGCCTGCAGGAGGGGCGTGGCCACCAGGAAACCGCCTAAAAGGGGCTTTATTGGAGGTGGGAGGGGCTTATGGGGGGGGGCGTGGCCCCTCGTGGGTGTGGCTTAAAGGGGGCGTGGCTTAAAAGGGGGCGTGGCCACTGCCTCCATGACGTCATGACCGCTTTTCCCCGCCCCAGGAACGACGAGAAGACGGCGGCCGACTACAAGATCCAGGGGGGCTCCGTGCTCCATCTTGTCCTCGCCCTGCGCGGCGGGGGAGGGGCGCGGCGGTGAGGGGGCGGAGCCAGCGCCGGCCACGCCCACCCCGGGGGGGGCCGGGGCGGAGACCCCGTCTCCCCACCCTGCCCTTAACCCACCTCCTTCTTTACCCCCTCCCCACCCCCGGCACGCTCGTTTTGTGTTATTTTATTTAATAAAAGCCTCTCCGTGACGTCACGCCGGCTGCTTGTGACGTCATTGTGGGCGGGGTTCTTGGGGAGGGGTGGCGTTGCCCTTTTAAGAGGGGAAAAAGAAAAGGGTGGGCCCCACCGCGTTGAAAGGAGGCGTCGCCCCTTTAAGAGGAGAGCGCCGCATCGCCCTTTGAAGAGACCAACGAGACGGCGGTCCTCCAGCAGGCGCACCGGAAGCGCCGCCCCCTCTCACTTCCGCCGCGCCGTACAGCATGGCGGCGCCCGACCTGCCGCGCCTCCTCTGCGACCTCCTGGAGCCCGATAGCGCCGTCATCCGCCGCGTAAATCCACTTTTATTCACTTTTAGGGGGGTTTTATGCCTCTTTAGGGGGGTTTAGCTCCTTTTGAGGGGATTTTGGGCCATTTTAAAGCTTTTTTTTGCGGTTTTAGGCCACCGCCCGCCTGCGTGAGGCCTTCTCGGACCCGCAGACCCCCCCCCGCTTGGGGCAGCTGCTCACGGCCGAGCCCCGCCCACAGGTCAAGCCCCGCCCACCCCCTTTTTTGGGTCAATTCCCTCAGATTTTAACGTTTTCCCCTCTTTTTAGATCCGCCAGCTCGCCGCCGTCCTCCTCCGCCGCCTCCTGCTGGGGCGGTGGCGCCGCCTCGACCCGGATTTTAGGCAGAAGTGAGTGAATTTAAGGTTTTTTTTGGGCTAAAAATGGGCGTGGCCAAGCGTTGGGGGCGTGGCCAGACACACAGGGGGCGTGGCCAAGCAGGGAGGGGGCGTGGCCACCGCCTGAACCCTCCCCAATGCCCCAAATGAACCCATTAATCGCATTTTATGAATGAAAAGGGGGCGTGGCCAAGCGGGAGGGGGCGTGGCCAAGCGCTGGGGGCGTGGCCAGACACACAGGGGGGCGTGACCGCCGCTTAACCCCGCCCATTTCCCCCCCCCCAGGCTCCCGCAGCTGTTGGTTGACGCCCTCGAGCAGGAAACAGAGTGAGTCGGGAGGGCGAAAACAATTTTAATTGGGGTGTTTTTTTTGCCCCAAAACCGGCGTTTTTTGCCCCAAAACGACGATTTTTCTCCTCCTCCAGGCACGTGGTGACGGTGGCGCTGGCCCAGCTCGGGGGGCTGCTGCTGCGCCGCGGCGGGGTCCCCGCCTGGGCCCCCCTCGGGGCGTGGGTGGAGGCGGGGGCGCGGGACCCCCGGCCCCCCCGCCAGGAGGTGAAGTTCCCCCCCGAATGACCCAAAAATGCCCCGAATTGCCCCAAATTTGGGGTTTAAGGGGCGGTTTCCAGCCCTTTCCCTTCTCAAATGTTTGTTTCAAGGCTTCTCCCTGCCCCTTTTTCCCCCTAAATTGCCCCAAAATGTTGGTTTCCAGCCTCCCCCTAACAAAATGTTTGTTTCAAGGGCCCTCCCACCCCTTTTTCTCCCCAAATTGCCCCCAAAATTGACCCAAAATGTTGGTTTCAAGCCCCCTCTTTAGCAAATGTTTGTTTCAAGACCCCTCCCATGTCCTTTTCCCCCCCAAATTGCCCCAAATTCCTCCAGATTCCCCCAAATTGCGGTCCCAGCCCCCTTTAATCCCCCCAAATTGCCCCGAAACGTCGGTTTCAAGCCCCCCCCCTACAAAAATGTTTGTTTCAAGGCCCCTCCCACCTCTTTTTCTCCCCAAATTGCCCCCAAAATTGCCCCAAAACGTCGGTTTCAAGCACCCCCCTTTACCAAATGTTTGTTTCAAGGCCCCTCCCACCCCTTTTTTTGCCTCCCGCCCCCCCATATCGCCCCAAAATCGCCCCGAATCACCCCAAAACTGGGATTTCTCTCCCCGCAGGCGGCGTTCCTGGTGCTGGAGGCCGGGCTGGCGGCCGCCCCCTCCGTGCTGGCCCCCCGGGCGCCGGCGCTGGCCCAGCTCTGCCGGGAGTCCCTGGGCGACGATGCCCCCGCCGGGGCGCGGTTCTACGCTCTGCGGGGGATGGGCGCGCTCGCCGCCATCTTGGGCCCCGCCCACGAGGTGAGGGGGGGGAGGGGAGGGGGGGACTTGGGGTGGCTTTCCTCGGTTTGGGGCATTTTGCCCCTAATTTGGGGCATTTTTCCCTATTTTTTGGCATTTTTTCCCCTTTTTTTTTTGCACTTTTTCCCATTTTTTGCGATTTTTTTTCCACATTATTTCCCATTTTTCCCATAGTTTTTGTCATTTTTCCCATAGTTTTTGTCATTTTTCCCTTAATTTTTGCCATTTTCCCCTAATTTTTACCATTTTTCCCGTAATTGTTGACATTTTCCCCCAATTTTTTGCGTTTTTCACTTGATTTTTGGCATTTTGTTCTATTTATTGATGATTTTCTCTTATTTTTTAGCATTTTCCCCTGAATTTTTGTTATTTTTCCCGTAATTTTTACCATTTATTCCTTATTTTTTAGCATTCTTCCCTTAATTTTTGCCATTTTCCCTGAATTTTTTGAATCTTCCCCTAAATTTTTGTCATTTTCCCCCTAATTTTTGGCATTTTCCCCCCATTTTTTCCATTTTTGTGTATTTTTTTTTAATTTTCCCCCTACTTTTGGTGTTTTATTCTATTTTTTTGCATTTTTCTCTAAATTTTTCCATTTTTCCATTAATTTTTGGCATTTTCCCTCATTTTTTTTCGTTTTTTTCTTAATTCTTCGGTTTTTCCATTAATTTTTGGCATTTTTCTCTCATTTATTTTCATTTTATTTTTATTTACTTTTTGGTTTTCTCTCTTTTTGCCGTTTTCCCCCAACTTCCAGCTTTTTTCCCTTGTTTTTTTAGCATTTTCTCTAACTTTTGCCATTTTCTCCTAATTTTTTCCCTTAGTTTTTAGCATTTCTTCTATTTTTTTTTGATTTTTCCCTAATTTTTGCCTTTTTCCCCCCATTTTCCTGCCCCCCCAGGCGCTGCTGCGGGCGCTGGTGCCCGACGTGCTGGCGGCGCTCGCCCGCGTCATCGACGAAGATGAGGTCAGCGCCGCTTCGGGCCAAATTTGCCCCAAACTTGGGCAATTTTGGGCAATTTTGGGGATAAAAGAGGGTGCTGGGGGGAAAAGGGGTGGGCGGGCCCTTGAAACAAACATTTTAGAAGGGGGGGGGCTTGAAACTGACGGTTTTGGGGCAATTTGAGGGGATAAAAGAGAGTGGGGAGGGTGATTTGGGGTGATTTCAGGGGGAAAAAGGGAGTGGGAGGGGCCTTGAAACAAACATTTTAGAAGGGGGGGGGCTTGAAACCGACGTTTTGAGGCAATTTCTGCCCCTTTTGGGTCAGTTTGGGTCCATTTCTGCCCATTTTGGGTCCATTTGGGTCCATTTCTGACCATTTTGGGTCCATTTCTGCCCATTTTGGGTCAGTTTGGGTCCGTTTCTGCCCATTTTGGGTCCGTTTGGGGCCATTTCTGCCCATTTTGGGTCCGTTTGGGTCCATTTCTGCCCATTTTGGGTCCGTTTCTGCCCATTTCGGGCGGGTTTGGGTCCGTTTCTGCCCATTTCGGGTGGATTTGGGGCGGTTTCTGCCTATTTTGGGTCAGTTTGGGTCCATTTCTGCCTGTTCCGGGTGGATTTGGGTCCGTTTCTGCCCATTTTGGGTCCATTTGAGTCCGTTTCGGGTGGATTTGGGGTGGTTTCTGCCCGTTTCGGGTGGGTTTGGGTCCATTTCTGCCCGTTTTGGGTCAGGTTGGGTCCATTTCTGCCCGTTTTGGGTCCGTTTGGGTCCATTTCTGCCCGTTTTGGGTCCGTTTGGGTCCATTTCTGCCCGTTTTGGGTCCGTTTGGGTCCATTTCTGCCCGTTTTGGGTCAGTTTGGGTCCATTTCTGCTCGTTTTGGGTGGATTTGGGTCCATTTCTGCCCATTTTGGGTGGGTTTGGGTCCGTTTCTTCCTGTTTTGGGTGGGTCTGGGTCCAATTCTACCCATTTCGGGTCTGGGTCCAATTCTACCCATTTCAGGTGGGTTTGGGTCCATTTCTGCCCATTTCGGGTGGGTTTGGGTCCGTTTCTTCCTGTTTTGGGTGGGTCTGGGTGGGTTTGGGTCCGTTTCTGCCCATTTTGGGTCCGTTTCTGCCCATTTTGGGTCCGTTTCTGCCCATTTCGGGTGGGTTTGGGTCCATTTCGGGTGCGTTTGGGTCCGTTTCTGCCCGTTTCAGGTGGGTTTGGGTCCGTTCTGGGTGGGTTTGGGTCCGTTTCTGCCCATTTTGGGTCTGTTTCTGCCCGTTCCGGGTGGGTTTGGGTCCATTTCTGCCCGTTCCGAGCGGGTTTGGGTGCGATTGTGGCGTTTTGGGGTCCGCAGGCGCGGGGGGCGCTGGCACTGGAGGTGCTGGACGAGCTGCTGGAGGCGGCCCCGGGCGCCGTCACCCCCCACCTGCAGCCCCTGCTCAGCCTCTGCCTCCGCGTGAGACCCCCCCCCCACTCATTTGGGGCCTTTTTTGGCTATTTTAGGGGTTTATTTTTTGTTTCTCGGGGCCTTTGGGGGGTTTTTTAGGGGCGGGAGGGGGGATTTTATTTTTTTTGGGGTTTTTTTTTCCTTATTATTTGATTTTTTTTAGGGTTTTTTGGGTAATTTGTTATATTTTTGTGTTTCTTTGGGCATTTTTTTTCTTTTGAGGAGAATTTTGGGATTCTTTTGGGGTTTTTTTTTACTTTTATTTTCTTTTAGGGAGGAGGATTTTGTTTTCTTTTGGGTGGATTTTCCTTTTTTTGGGGGGGATTTTGTTTCTTTTGGGGGGATTTTGGGTTGTTTTGGGGAAATTTTGTTGGTTTGGGGGGAATTCAGGTTTTTTTTGGGGGCGATTTTGGGACTTATTGGGTGGATTTTGGTTTTTGGGGGGGGATTTTGGTTTTTTGGGTGGGTTTTGTTTTGGGTTTTGGTTTTTTTTTGGGGGGTATTTGGGTTTTTCTGGGTGATTTTGGGTTTGTTTTAGGCGGATTTTGGTTATTTTGGGGGTATTTTGTTTTCTTTGGAGGGGATTTTGGGTTTTATTGGGTGGATTTGGGTTTTTTGGGGGGTAGTTGGGTTTTTCTGGGGGGTTTTGGGTTTGTTTTGGGGGGATTTTGGTTTTTCTGGGGGGTTTTGGGTTTGTTTTGGGGGGATTTTGGTGGTTTTTGGGGGGATTTGGGTTTTTTTGGGGGGGGATTTGGTGGTTTTTTGGGGGGATTTTGGTGTTTTTTGGGGGGATTTTGGTGTTTTTTGGGGGGGTTTTGGTGTGTTTTATTTTTTGGGGGGCTCTGACGGCCGCGGGGTCCCCCGGCAGGTCGGGGGGGACGAGTCTCGGGGCGACGCCGTGCGGGTGCGGGCGCTGAACAGCGTCACCTTCCTCGCCCAGAAGCGGCCCAAGGTGGACTGGGAGGCACTGGGAGGGAACTGGGGGGACTGGGAGGGGGATTGGGTGGACTGGGAGAGACTGGGAGGGGGATTGAGGGGACTGGGAGGGCACTGGGTGGGACTGGAGGGGACTGGGAGGCGGATTGGGGGGACTGGGAGGGAACTGGGGGGGACTAGGAGGGGGATTGGGGGGACTGGGAGGGAACTGGGTGGGACTGGGAGAGACTGGGGGGGGACTGGGAGGAACTGGGGGGGACTGGGAGGGGGATTGGGGGGACTGGGAGGGCACTGGGTGGCATCAGGGGGATACTGGGCTGTACTGGGAGGCACTGGAGGAGCTTTATGCTGTATTGGGGGGATAACTGGGGTGTACTGGGAGTTACTGGGGAGCATTAGGGGATTACTGGGAGGCTCTGGAGATTACTGGGAGGGCAGTGGGAGGGAACTGGGCTGTACAGGGAGGCACTGGGGGGTTACTGGGAGGGAACTGGGCTGTACTGGGAGTTACTGGGAGGGCACTGGGGGGCACTGGGGGGCATTAGGGGTTGCTGGGAGGGAACTGGACTATACTGGGAGTTACTGGGAGGGCACTGGGAGGGAACTGGGCTATACTGGGAGGGCACTGGGTGGCATTGGGGGTGACTGGGAGGGAACTGGGCTATACTGGGAGGAACTGGGGGGCATTAGGGGGGTCACTGGGGGGGCATTAGGGCTGTACCGGGGGTTACTGGGAGGGCTCCCTGGTCCGTACTGGTTTGTACTGGTCCGTACTGTTTCGTACTGGTCCGTACTGGTTTGTACTGGTTTATACTGGTCCGTACTGGCGCAGGCGCTGCTGCGGGGGGGGGCTGCTGGCGCCGGTGCTGGGGGGGGCTGCTGGCCCCGCTCTGCGCCCCTCCCCCCCCCGGCCACCCCGACCCCGAGGACGAGGACGAGGAGGGGGAGGGGCGGGGAGGCCCCTCCCCCCGCCACGCGGCCGCCCAGGTCAGCGATTGGGGCCAATTCCCGCGATTTTGGGCAAAATTGGCGACACTTGGGGCGGGTTCATTCCAGTTTGTACCAGTTTCCCCCAATTTTTAACCATTTCCCCCCAATTTCCAATGTTTTCCCCAAGATTTTTACCATTTTCCCCCAATTTTTACCATTTTTCTCCCAATTTTTAGCCTTTTCCTCCAAATTTTTACCATTTTTCCCCTAATTTTTACAATTTTCCCCCAATATTGACCATTTCCCCCCCAATTTTTACCCTTTTCCCCCAATATTGACCATTTTCCCCCAATTTTTACCATTTCCCCCCCCAATTTTTACCATTTCCCCCCCAATTTTTACTATTTCCCCCCAAAATTTTAACCATTTCCCCCCAAATTTTAACCATTTTCCCCCAATTTTTACCGGTTTCCCCAAATTTTTACCATTTTCCACCCAATTTTTACTGTTTTCCTTGATTTTTATGACTTCTCCCCAATTTTTGATGTATTTTCCTTAATTTTTGTATTTTCCCCATTTTTTTCCCATTTTTCCGTAGTTTTGTCATTTTCCCCTTATTTTTTTCCCTCTTTTCCTTCTTTTCCCCCATTTTTCTCCCATTATTTCCCCTTTTTTTTCTATTTCCGCCCATTTTTTGGTCACATTTTCCACCTTTTTTGCATTTTGCTTTCACTTTTTATATTTTGCCTTCCCATTTCCTCATTATTTCCATTTTTTCCCTATTTTTTCCCCTTTTTTCCCAATTTTCCCCTATTTTTCCCCATTCTTTCCCCTATTCCCCCCATTTTTTTTCCATTTTCCCCCCATTTTCCCCCCATTTTTCCCATTTTCCCCCCATTTTTCCCATTTTCCCCCCATTTTTTCCATTTTCCCCCCATTTTTTTCCATTTTCCCCCATTTTTTCCCATTTTCCCCCATTTTTTTCCCATTATTTCCATATTTTTCCCAATTATTTCCATGTTTTCCCCATTTTTCCCATTTTTCCCCATTATTTCCATATTTTCCCCCATTTTTTCCATATTTCCCCCATCATTTCCCCCATTTTTCCCCCATTTTCCCCATTTCCCCCTTAATTTTGTCCCATTTCCCCCAAATTTCCTTAATTTCCCCCCAATTTTTCCCATTTCCCACCTAATTTCCCATTTTTTCCCCTATTTTCCCCTTTTTCCCCCCAATTTTTCCCCATTTTTTCCATCCCTCCCCCCTTTCCCCTTCCCTTCCCCCCCATTTCCCCCCCATTTTTCCCCATTTTCCCCCCCATTTTCCCCCCGTTTTTTCCCCATTTTTTCCCC
>JAJGST010000066.1:23604-132537 GCA_020746105.1 Trogon surrucura
GGAGGGGACTGGGAGAGACTGGGAGGGACTCAGAGGGAACTGGGAGGGCCAGGGAGGGCCCGGCAGGCCATACTGGTCCATACTGGTCCGTACTGGTGCTCACCTGGAGGTACCAGCGCCGCCGCTGGGGGTCCCGCACCAGCCCCAGCACGAGCTCCCGGAAGGCGTTCTGCGCCGCCGCCACCGCCGCCAGCTCCCGCGGGCTCTGCGGGGGGGGGGGGGGGGCGGAGCTTCAGGCCACGCCCACCCCACCCCCAGGCCCCGCCCACCCCTCGCCCGTCACTCACCGCGTGGGCGTGGCCAAGCGGAGGCTCCTCCCCCTCGGGGAAGAAGGCGTCCAGGGCGTCCAAGATGGCCGCCGCGGGGTGCTCCTGGCGCAGCATCCACAGCAACACCTGCGGGGCAAGATGGGCGGCGGGTGGGCGGGGCCAAGATGGCCAATGGGCGTGGCCACGATGGCCAGAAAGGGCGGGGAAAGATGGCCGACGGGTGGGGCAAGATGGCCAATGGGTGGAGTCAAGACGGCCAATGGGCGGGGCCACAACGGTCAATGGGCGGGGTCAAGATGGCCAATGGGCGGGGCCAAGATGGCCAATGGGTGGAGTCAAGACGGTCAATGGGCGGGGCCAAGATGGCCAATGGGCGGGGTCAAGATGGCCAATGGGTGGGGCCACAATGGCCAATGGGAGAGACCATGAAGGCCAATGGGCGGGGCCAAGATGACCAATAGACGGGGTCAAGATGGCCAATGGGTGGGGTCAAGACGGCCAATGGGTGGGGCCACGATGGCCAATAGTTGGGGTCAAGTTGGCCAATGGGTGGGGTCAAGACGGTCAATGGGCGGGGTCAAGATGGCCAATGGGCGGGGTCAAGATGGCCAATGGGCGGGGCCAAGATGGCCAATGGGCGGGGCCAAGATGGCCAATGGGTGGGGCCACGATGACCAATGGGCGGGGCAACGATGTCCAATGGGTGGGGTCAAGGCGCTCAATGGGTGGGGCCACGATGACCAATGGGCGTGGCCAAGATGGCCAATGGGCGGGGTCAAGATGGCCAATGGGCGTGGCCACGATGGCCAATGGAAGATGCCAAGACGCTCAATGGGCATGGCCAAGAACCCAATGGGCGTGGCCAAGGGGCGCGTCCTCCCATTGGCCGTCTCGGCAGCGGGCGTGTGTTGTCGTCCCGCCCCCCGTGTCGGCCATCTTGGCCGGGGTGGGGGCGTGTCCTACTCACGGCGGCCTGCAGGCCCAGGCGCAGGCGGGCGCCGTGACGGAAGCCCAGGGCGCCGGGGGCGGCGGCCTCCAGCCCTTCCACCAATCGCAGCGCCCGCCCGAAGTGCCGGAAGCCACGCCCCCTCACCGCGTGCCACGCCCCGGCCAGCGCTGCCCGCAGCCACGCCATTGGCCTGCAGGGAGATGGGAGACACGCCCACTGCTCGGGAGCCACGCCCCCAGGTCTGTTAGCCCCGCCCCCGGGCCCTCTAGCCACACCCCATCCCCTCTAGCCCCGCCCCATCCCCTCTAGCCACGCCCCCATCCCCTCTAGCCACGCCCCATCCCCTCTAGCCACGCCCCATCCCCTCTAGCCACGCCCCATCCCCTCTAGCCACGCCCCATCCCCTCTAGCCACGCCCCGTCCCCTCTAGCCACGCCCCAGCCCCTCTAGCCCCGCCCCCAGGCCCTAAGCCCCGCCCCCAGGCCGCCCCGTCTCCATAGCAACGCGCTTCCGCCCCAGGCCCCGCCCCCTCCGCTCCCCCCCCCCCCCCCCCCCCCCCCCGCTCCCGGTCCCGTCACCTTTCGTCACTTCCGGCCGCGTCCCGCTCCATGCCGGTCACTTCCGGCTGAGCGGAGCCGCGCGAGTTCCCGCCCGAAGCGGCGGCGCCGCGCCGGAAGTGGACCGAGGGCGCCGGAAGTGACGCGCGGCGCCGCCCCGACCTCCTCCCCCCTCTCCCCGCGCGCGGCTCCGCCCCCCCCCCCCGCGGTGACGTCACTGCGGCGCGCGGGTGGTTTTGGCGCGTTTATTGAGCGTGGGGGGGGGGCGGGTCAGGGCTCCCAGTAACAACCAGTAGGGACCAGTAAGGACCAGTAAGGACCAGTAACCCTCCCAGTAACGACCAGTAAGAACCAGTAGCCCCGCCCAGTGCCCCCAGTTCCCTCCCAGTAAGGACCAGTAACAAAAGAGACCCCTCCCAGTAAGAACCAGTAACAACAGGGACCCCTCCCAGCCCCTCCCAGTGCTCCCAGTAACAGCGAACACGCTCCCAGTGCTCCCAGTAACAACCGGCGACCCCTCCCAGTAAGCCTCCCAGTGCTCCCAGTGCCTTCCCAGTGCTCCCAGTCCCCTCCCAGTGCCCCGAATCCTCTCCCAGTCCCTCCCAGTCCTGTCCCAGTCCCTCCCAGTTCCCTCCCAGTGCTCCCAGTCTCCTCCCAGTTCCCTCCCAGTGCTCCCAGTCCCCTCCCAGTTCCCTCCCAGTGCTCCCAGTAACCTCCCCAGGCTCTCCCAGTCCTCCAAATCCCACCCCCGTCCCTCCCAGTGCTCCCAGTCTCCTCCCAGTCCATCCCAATTCTTTCCCAGTGCTCCCAGTCTCCTCCCAGTCCCTTCCAGTGCTCCCAGTCCCTTCCCAGTCTCCTCCCAGTGCTCCAGATCCTCTCCCAGTCCCTCCGCAGGCTCTCCCAGTCCTCCAAATCCTGTCCCAGTCCCTCCCCAGTGCTCCCAGTCCCCTCCCAGTCCTCCAAATCCTTTCCCAGTCCCCTCCCAGTCCCTTCCCAGTGCCCTCCCAGTCCTCCAAATCCTCTCCCAGTCCCTTCCCAGTGCTCCCAGTCCCCTTCCAGTCCTCCAAATCCTCTCCCAGTCCCTTCCCAGTGCTCCCAGTCCCCTTCCAGTCCTCCAAATCCTTTCCCAGTCCCCTCCCAGTCCCTTCCCAGTGCCCTCCCAGTCCTCCAAATCCTCTCCCAGTCCCTTCCCAGTGCTCCCAGTGCCCTTCCAATCCCTTCCCAGTCCTCCCAATCCTCCCCCAGTCCCCTCCCAGTCACCCCCCGGTGCTGCCGGCGGGGGGCTCTCCCCTCGCCCTCGCCCTCCTCCTGGGCGCCCTCCCAGTGCTCCCAGTCGCGCCGTCGGGGGCCGGGGCGGCGTCGAACTGGAGGGCCCCGTGCAGGGGTCCCAGCCGGGGGGGGGGCTCTCCAGGACGGCCACCAGGCGCAGCCGCCCCGCCCGCAGCGGCGTCACCGATTGGCGGAGCCGCACCGTCTGCCCCGCCCCCACCGACCTGCGGGGGGGGGGACAACACACGGGGACGGGGGTCACGTGACTGCCATGGTGGCACCACGGGGCCACCACGGTGGGGTCCCACCACCAGGATCGGGGTCCTGTCACCACCACGATGGGGTCCCACCACCACGGTGTCACCACGGGGCCACCACAGTGGGGTCCCACCACCAGGATCGGGGTCCTGTGACCACCTCGATGGGGTCCCACCACCAGGATTGAGGTCCTGTCACCACCACGATGGGGTCCCACCACCAGGACCGAGGTCCTGGGGCCACCACAATGGGGTCCCACCACCTTGATGGGGTTCTGTCACCACCACGATGGGGTCCCACCACCAGGATTGAGGTCCTGTCACCACCACGATGGGGTCCCACCACCTTGATGGGGTCCTGTCACCACCACGGTGGCACCATGGTGCCACCACAATGGGGTCCCACCACCAGGATTGAGGTCCTGTGACCACCTCGATGGGGTCCCACCACCCCGATGGGGTCTTGTCACCAGGATTGAGGTCCTGTCACCACCACGATGGGGTCCCACCACCAGGATCGGGGTCCTGGGGCCACCACAATGGGGTCCCACCACCTTGATGGGGTTCTGTCACCACCACGATGGGGTCCCACCACCAGGATTGAGGTCCTGTCACCACCACGATGGGGTCCCACCACCAGGACCGAGGTCCTGTCACCACCACGATGGGGTCCCACCACCAGGATTGAGGTCCTGTCACCACCACGATGGGGTCCCACCACCAGGATCGGGGTCCTGGGGCCACCACAATGGGGTCCCACCACCTTGATGGGGTCCTGTCACCACCACGATGGGGTCCCACCACCAGGACTGAGGTCCTGGGACCACCACGATGGGGTCCCACCACCAGGATGGAGGTCCTGGGACCACCACGATGGGGTCCCACCACCAGGATCGGGGTCCTGTCACCACCACGATGAAGTTCTACCACCCCGATGGGGTCCCACCACCATGATGGAGTCCCACCATGATGCTAACGATGATGACCAAGCCCCACCGTGAAGGTGGAGATGGGGTCCCACCACCAAGATCCTGGTCCTGTGACCACCTCGATGGGGTCCCACCACCCCCGTGGAGTCCCACCACCTCCATCATGAAGTTCTACCACCACCACGATGGAGTCCCATCATGACATGGGTGATGATGATGATGATGATGGAGTCCCATCACCGTGATGAAGTTCTACCACCAGGATGGGGTCCCACCACCAGGATCGAGGTCCTGTGACCACCACGATGGGGTCCCACCACCACCACGATGGGTTCCCACCACCAAGATGAGGTCCCACCCGCCCCGCCCCGTTCCTCACCCCATCTGGAAGGGTTTGGGGCAGGAGATGGCGGCTCCTTCCATGCGCAGGGAGGCCCCCGGCAGGGCCTCGGGCAGCGGGTTCTGGAAGACCACCTGCACCGGCGTCTCCTGGCCCACCACGGCCGGCGCCAGCAGCTGCCCGGAGAGAGGGGGAGGAGCCGGGGGTCAGGGGGCGGGGCGGACCTTCTCCAGCCCACCCCACCCCAACCTCCAGGAAGTCATCGGGGAGGACGTGGGGGGCTTGAGGAGGACCTCAAAGTCCTGGAGAACCCAAGGAGGTCCCAGATGTCCTGGAGGACCCGAGGAGGTCCTGGAGGACCTGAGAAGGTCCTCAAGGTCTTGGAGGACTCAAAGAGGACCCAGATGTTCTGGAGAACCCAAGGAGGACCCTAAAGTTGTGGAGAACCCAAGGAGGACCCAGATGTTTTGGAGAACCCAAGGACGACCCAGATGTTCTGGAGAACTTATGGAGGACCCAGATGTTCTGGGGGAGCACCCAGATGTTCTGGAGAACCCAAGGAGAACCCCAAAGTTCTGGAGAACTTAAGGAGGACCCCAAAGTTCTGGAGAACCCAAGGAGGACCCAGATGTTCTGGAGAACTTATGGAAGACCCAGATGTTCTCGAGAACCCAAGGAGGACCCCAAAGTTTTGGAGAACCCAAGGAGGCCCCAGATGTTCTGGAGGACCCAAGGAGGCCCCAGATGTTCTGGAGGACCCAAGGAGGTCCCCAACGCCCCGGAGGAGCACCCAGCCCCCCCTGGTGGCCCCGAGGACCTTCCCCCCGTACCGTGAGGGTGAGCTCGGGGACGTGCAGCCGGACCCTCAGCTCCTTGGCCACCACTTGCCCGGTCTCCTCCACCGCGCCCGACACCGTGAGCTTCAGGGCGTCCTGCTCGCCCAGGTGGGGCCCGTACTCGGCGTACGTCACCGTCATCGTCACCGTCTCCTCTGGGGGGCGGGGCCACGTGACATTGGTGCCACCACGTGACCTCTGGTGGCCCCCCACCACGAGGAGACCGTGTCTCACCTTGCCCCGGTGGCACCGGGCGCCGGTGCTGCTCCTGCCGGAAGGGGGCTCCGGAGACGCCGGTGTAGCGGACGGCGGCCAATGAGAAGCGGAGGCGGAGCGTCCGCGGCTCCGCCCCTTGGTTCTTGGCCACCGCCCGCAGCTCCAGCTCCGCCCCGGCCACCGCCGGCCCCGCCCCCACCGTCACCGTCACCTCCCCCGAGGACGGCGAGCCGCGGTTGCGGGGGCGGGAGCCGTGGGACGTGGCGGTGGAGACGGCGCGGCGCTCCTCCTCCGAGCCTGGGGGGAGGGGGGGGGGGCGGGGTCAAAAGGGAGGGGGGGGCGGGGTCAAGGGGAGGAGGTCGTGGGGCAAGGGTCATGGGTTGGGGGGTCTTGGGTTGGGTTGGAGGGTCTTCAGTTTGGGGTCTTGGGTTGGGTTGAGGGTCTTGGGTTGGGTTGGGGGTCTTGGGTTGGGGGTCTTGGGTTGAGGGGTCTTGGGTTGGGTTGAGGGTCTCGGGTGGGGTTGGAGGGTCTTGGATTTGGTTGGGGGGGTCTTCAATTTGAGGTCTTGGGTTGGGGGGTCTCGGGTTGGGTTAGAGGGTCTTCAGTTTGGGGTCTTGGGTTGGGTTGAGGGTCTTGGGTTGGGTTGGGGGTCTTGGGTTGGGTGGGGGGTCTTGGGTTGGGTTGGGGGTCTTGGGTTGGGTTGAGGGTCTTGGGTTGGGGGCTCTTGAGTTGAGTTGGAGGGTCGTGGGTTGGGTTGAGGGGTCTTGAGTGGGGTTGGGGGGTCTTGGGTTGGGTTGGAGGTCTTGGGTTGGGTTGGGGGGTCTTGGGTTGGGTTGGGGGGTCTTGGGTTGGGGGCTCTTGAGTTGAGTTGGAGGGTCTTGGGTTGGGTTGAGGGGTCTTGAGTGGGGTTGGGGGGTCTTGGGTTGGGTTGAGGGTCTTGGGTTGGGTTGAGGGTCTTGGGTTGGGGGCTCTTGAGTTGTTGAGTTGGAGGGTCTTGGGTTGGGTTGAGGGGTCTTGAGTTGGGTTGGGGGGTCTTGGGTTGGGTTGAGGGTCTTGGGTTGGGTTGGGTGGTCTTGGGTTGGGTTGAGGGTCTTGGGTTGGGTTGAGGGGTCTTGGTTGGGATGGGGGGTCTTGGGTTGGGTTGGAGGCTCTTGGTTGAGGGTCTTGGGTTGGTTGGTCTTGGGTTGGGGGTCCTGGGTTGGGTTGGTCAAGTTTTGGGTGAAGGACGAGACGGGGAGGGTCCGGCCCCGCCCCCTCACCCTCGGGGTGCTTGTATTGGTCGGTGATGTCCAACCGGGCGCCCGACCCCGCCCCCAGCGTGCTGATTCGCCGCCCGATGGCGCCCTCCTCCACGTGCACCACCGCGAAGGCGCCGCCCGGCTGCCGCTGCCAGTACACCTTGTCGCTGTTCACCTGCGGCCACGCCCGCCTCATTTGCATGGGACACGCCCCTTCCGGCCCGACAGGCCACGCCCCCTCCGCCCCAGGCCACGCCCCCTCCGCCCCAGGCCACGCCCCCTCCGCCCGGTACCTCGGCGAAGACGAAGGGCGTGTCGTACTTGAGGAAGACCTCGCCGTTCTTCACCGCCGTCACCGAGCAGGGCCCGCAGCAGAACAGGCCTGGGAGGACCAGTATAAACCAGTATAGACCAGTACAGACCAATATAGGCCAGTACAGACCAAGGGAACCCAGTGCAGACCAGTAAAAGCCAATGCAAACCGGTAAAACCCAATATACACCCGTAAAAGTCGACTATAAGGCATTAAAACTCGGTGTAAAACCAGTGCAAACCGATTAAAACCCAGTATGAACCAATTAAAACCCAGTATAAACCATTAAAACCCAGTATGAACCAATTAAAGCCCAGTATAAACCATTAAAACCCAGTATGAACCATTGAAACCCAGTATGAACCATTGAAACCCAGTATGAACCAATTGAAACTCAGTATGAACCATTAAAACCCAGTATGAACCAATTAAAACCCAGTATGAACCAATTAAAACCCAGTATGAACCAATTAAAACCCAGTATGAACCATTTAAACCCAGTATCAACCCAGTATAAACCATGAAAACCCAATGTAAACCCAGTATAAACCATTAAAACCCAATGTAAACCCAGTATAAACCAATTAAAATCCCAGTATAAACCATTAAAACCCAATGTAAACCCAGTATAAACCAATTAAAACCCAGTATAAACCATTAAAACCCAATGTAAACCCAGTATAAACCATTAAAACCCAATGTAAACCCAGTATAAACCAATTAAAACCCAGTATAAACCATTAAAACCCAATGTAAACCCAGTATAAACCATTAAAACCCAATGTAAACCCAGTATAAACCAATTAAAATCCCAGTATAAACCATTAAAACCCAATGTAAACCCAGTATAAACCATTAAAACCCAATGTAAACCCAGTATAAACCAATTAAAACCCAGTATAAACCATTAAAACCCAATGTAAACCCAGTATAAACCATTAAAACCCAATGTAAACCCAGTATAAACCAATTAAAACCCAGTATAAACCATTAAAACCCAATGTAAATCCAGTATAAACCATTAAAACCCAATGTAAACCCAGTATAAACCAATTAAAACCCAATATAAACCCAGTATAAACCAATTAAAACCCAGTACAAACCAATTAAAATCCATACAAACCAACTAAAACCAGTATAAACCATTAAAATCCAAAGTAAACCCAATATAAATCAGTGTAAACCCATTAAAACCAGTATAAACCAATTAAAGCCAGTACTAACCCAATACAAACCAGTATAAACCAATTAAACCTGACGTAAACCCAGTAAAAACCCAACACATGCCCCAAAAAGCCCGAATAAAACCCAGTATAAACCCAATATAAACCAGTATAAACCCAATTTAAACTCCTATAAACCCAATATAAACCCAATACAAACCAGCACAAACCAGTATGGTGGCCCGTCCTTCCCCACAAGCCACCCCCACGCCCCCTCCCAGTATAAACCAGCGCAAATTAGCCCCAATTAGCATAAACCCAGCGTAAACCAGTATAAACCAGTACCGCTGCTGGTCTCCTGCGGGGTGGCGTCGACCACCTGCCACCCATCGTAGCCGTCGGGGAGGTCGGGGCGCTTCATCCAGCAGTCGTTCCACACGTGGAAGTTCCTGCCCACCAGTACAAACCAGTATAAACCAGTAAAACCCAATACAAACCAGTATAAACCAGTATAAACCAGTATGAGGAGGATCCCCACACCTCAAACCTTTCTATGGGCTCACCCCGCCCCGTTTCCCGGCACCTCCCGGCGCTGAGCAGCACCTCCCGGTGCCGAGCGGCACAAAATGGGTGCAAACCAGTCCAAACCAGTATAAACCAGTATAAACCAGTACCAGACGGAGTCGGTGTTGAGGCGCTCGAGGGGCCGCATGTTCTCGTCGAAGTAGATGTCGGTGGTGAGGGACACGTCGGTGTCGTGCGCCGAGTTGTAGTTGGTCACCGTGCGGGTGGGGAGGCCCAGGCAGCGCAGCACTGGGGTGCACCAGTACAAACCAGTATAAACCAGTACGAACCCGTGCGGACCAGCATAAACCGGGGAGAAAAAGGAAAACGGCGGTTTGAGCTTCGTTTCGCCCTAGGGCGCCTCTCCCAGTATAAACCTGGTGTGAAACGGACTACAAACCAGTATGAAACCAGTAAGGAACCAGTGCAAACCAGTAAGGAGCCAGTAGGAACCAGTAAGGAACCAGTAGGAACCAGTATAAAATCTGGCACGCCCACCTTTTCTCCTCCAGCCTCTTTCCATCGCCTCTGGAGGGGTCTCCAGACCTTTGAACCCCCCCTTCGACCTCCACCAGTGCCATCCCAGTACAAACCAGTAAGAAACCAGTACACACTAGTATGAAACCAGTACAAACCAGTATGAAATCTGACATTTACACCCAATTCCACTCCATTATACCGGCTGCAGACGCTTCTGATTGGCTCAGGGGGGTGTCTCCAGACCCTCCCACCCCCTCCTTGACCTCCCCCAAGCCCGCCCCAGTACAAACCAGTTTGAACCAGTAACCCACCGGTGGTCATGACGCCGGCGAAGACCCAGCACTGGCCGTAGCGGACGGGCGCGCCGGTGCCGTGGAAGGCGCGGAGGATGGCGACGGAGCCGGCCCAGGCCGAGGGGTTGGTCCCTTGGGCGTAGTCACCCGTCCAGTTGCCCACCAGGACCCCGTTGTCGTCCAGAGAGTTCACCTGGACCCCCCCCAAAACCATCGAAAACCATCAAAACGCCCCAAAACGGCGCCGGGGCAGCCCCGGAAGCCACGAAACGCCCAAAAAAGGTCGTTGTGAGGAGACGGAACGGCCCGAAAGCCGACGGTTTGCGCCCAGAAGTCAACGGGAGACGGCGAAACCATCGAGAAATGTCGATGGAAACCCCGAAACGTCGTGGAAAATACCCAAAATGTCAGGAAAATACCCAAAATGTCAGGAAAAACCCCAAAATGTCAGGAAAAACCCCCCAAAATGTCGTGGAAAAACCCCCCAAAATGTCGTGGAAAAACCCCCCAAAATGCCGTGGAAAAACCCCCCAAAATGTCATGGAAAAAGCCAAAATGTCGTGGAAACTCAATGAAATGCCCCCAAACCCAACGATTTGTGCCCAAAAGTCAACGGGACCCAACGAAACCCTTCGAAAAGTCATCGGAAACCCCCAAAATGTCATTTTAAACCCCCCAAAAAACTCATCGATGTCATGAAAACTCAACAAAATGCCCCAAAACCCAGCGATTTGTGACCAAAAGCCAACAAGACTCAACGAAAGTCTTTAAAAAGTCATCGGGAACCCCCCAAAATGTCATAAAAACTCAGCGAAATGCCCCCAAAAATCCAAGGATTTGCGCCCAAAAGTCAGCGGAAAACCCCAAAACGTCATTGGGGTCACCCCAAAGGTCAACAACCCCCCCCAAAGTCATGAAAACTCAACGAAACGCCCCAAAACCCAAGGATTTGCTCCCAAAAGTCAACGAGACCCCATGAACGTCTTTAAAAAGTCATCGGGAAACTCCAAAATGTCATCGGAACCCCTCAAAATGTCATAAAAACTCAACGAAACGCCCCCAAACCCAACGATTTGCACCCAAAAGTCAACGAGACCCAACGAACGTCTTTAAAAAGTCATCGGGAAACTCCAAAATGTCATCGGAACCCCTCAAAATGTCATAAAAACTCAACGAAACGCCCCCAAACCCAACGATTTGCACCCAAAAGTCAACGGGACCCAACAAAACCCTTCGGAAAGTCATCGGAAAACCCCCAAATGTCATAAAAACTCAACGAAATGCCCCAAAACCCAGCGATTTGGACCTAAAAGTCAACGGGACCCAACAAATGTCTTTAAAAAGTCATCGGAACCCCCCCAAAACATCATAAAAACTCAACGAAATGCCCCAAAACCCAACGATTTGCGCCCAAAAGTCAACGGGACCCAAGGAAACCCTTCGGAAAGTTGTCGGAAAACCCCGAAATGTCACAAAAACTCAACGAAACGCCCCCAAACCCAACGATTTGCGCCCAAAAGTCAACGGGACCCACCGAAACCCTTCGGAAAGTCATCGGAAAACCCCGAAACGCGGCCGGAACCCCCCCAAGAGCCCCCCCCCCCGCCCGTTTTGAGCCCGGAGCGAGGGGGAGAGGCGCCCACCATGGCGGAGACGACGCGCGACACCATGACGGGGTCGCCGCGGGCGCTGTGGGGCATCCCCCGGCGGTCCAGGATGTACAGGCAGGCCTCCAGCACCCCTGCGTCGAACTGGGGGGGGGACGCCGCGCGTTAGGGGGGGACGGGGGAGCCCCCCGGGAGGAGGGAAGAGACCCCGACCCCCCAAAACCCCTCCAAAATAAAAAAAAACACCAAAAAATGCCCCCAAAACCCCCCAAAATCCAAAAAAACCAACAAAAAATGCCCCCAAACCCCCCCAAAATAAAAAAAATCCAAAAAAGAGAAAAGAAAAACAAAAAAAAGTCCCCCCAAATAAAAAAAATTAAAAAAAATAGAAGAAAAAGAAAAAAATGCCCCCAAAATATCAAAAAAAAATCAAAAAAATATGAACTCCCCCCCCCAAAACTCAAAAGGAACCCCCAGAAATGAAAAGAAAATAAAAAAAATCCACCCCAAACTCAAAGAAACACAAAAGAAAACAAAAAAAATGCCCCACCCCCCCAAATTTCAACTTTTTAACGTTTTTGTTTTAAATCTGTTTTAGAAAGCGAAAATTTTTCAATATTTTAACGTTTTTCTTTTAAAATTTTTTCAAAAACGAAAATTTTGCGACGTTTTACCATTTTTCTTTTACATTTTTTTCAAAAATGAAAATTTTGTGATGTTTTAACATTTTTCTTTTCAAAGGTTTTTTTAGAAAAAGAAAATCTTTCAACATTAACATTTTTCTTTTCAAATTTTCTTAGAAAACTAGAGTTTTTCAACATTTTCACCTTCTTCCAAACTTTTTTCTTAAATCTTTTCAACGTTCCAACCTTGCCCTTTCAAATTCTTAAAAAATCAAAGTTTTTCAACATTCTGACGTTTTTCTTTTTGACTTTTCTCAACAAATTCACGTTTTTCCGCCTCTTCACGTCCGTTTTTTTTAAAACAAAATCATCCTTTTTTTAAAAAAATCAGATTTTTTTTTTAAAAGTCAGATTTTTTTAAAAAAAATCAATTTTTTTTATTAAAAAAATCATTTTTTTAATAAAAAAATCATTTTTTTAATAAAAACAATCATTTTTTTAATAAAAACTCGATTTTTTTAAAAAAAAAAATCGATTTTTTTGCTGTTTTACCGTTTTTCCTTTGCAAAATCTGTTAAAATTTTGTGAATTTGGGGGTTTTTTCCCCCGGTTTTGGGCGGGCAGGGGCGGGGGGTACCTGCCCGTAGTTCCAGGCGCGCTCGGCGATCTGCTCCTCGGTGCCGTAGAAGATGCGGCCGCTCTCGTTGAGGACGTACTCGCTCAGGTCGCTCGTCGGCTCCATGTACACCTGGTCCTCTGCCGGGGGGGGGGGGACACGACGGGGGGGGGGGACCCCCAGATCAAGGGGGGGCCCCAAAACCCGCCCCGGGGACGAAAAACGGCGACGTCGGAGGCCCAAAACGGCCAAAAATTGAGGTCGGGGAGGCCCAAAAATGAAGAAATTGAGGTTGGGGAGGCCCAAAATTGTTCAAAATGAAGGTTCAGGAGGCCCAAAATTGCCAAAAGTTGAGGTTGAGGAAGCCCAAAATGGACAAATTGAGGCCAGGGAGGCCCAAAATTGTCAAAAATTAAGGTTCAGGAGGCCCAAAATTGTCAAAAATTGAGGTCAGGGAGGCCCCAAATGGACAAATTGAGGCCGGGGAGGCCCAAAATTGTCAAAAATAAAGGTTCAGGAGGCCCAAAATTGTCAGAAATTAAGGTTCAGGAGACCTAAAAAGGGAAAAATTTTGTTTAGGAGGCTCAAAAAGGGAGAAATTGAGGTCAAGGAGGCCCCAAAAGGGAAAAATTTGGCTTAGGAAGCCCAAAAATGAAGAAATTGAGGTCAAGGAGGCCCAAAATGTAGAAACTGAGGCTGGAGGGTCTATAAATTGTCAAAAATTGAGGTTCAGGAGGCCCAAAAAGGGAGAAATTGAGGTCAGGGAGGCCCAAAAAGGGAGAAATTTGGGTCGAGGAGGCCTGAAAATGGACAAGTTGAGGTCAGGGAGGCCCAAAATCATAAAAAAGATTAAGGTTTGGGAGGCCCCAAAGTGGAGAAATCGAGGCTGGGGACAAGTTGAGGCCCAAAAACCTTTAAACTGAGGTCGAGGAGGCCCAAAAATGGACAAATTTGGGTTGAGGAGCCCCAAAACTGCCAAAAATTGAGGTTGAGGAGGCCCCAAATGGAGAAACTGAGGCTGAGGAGGTCCCAAAACGGACAAATTTGGGTTGAGGAGGCCCAAAAATGGACGAATTGGCTCGAGGAGCCCCAAAAATTGCCCAAAATGAGGCCAGGGAGGCCCCAAAATGAGGAAATTGAGGTCGAGGAGGCCCAAAAATCTTCAAATTCAGGTCGGGGAGGCCCCAAATTGCCAAAAATCGAGGCTGGGGAGGCTCAAAAAGGGAGAAATCGAGGCCGGGGAGCCCGGAAACCGCCAAAACTCGAGGCCGGGGAGCCCCGAAACCGCCGAAAAGTCGCCGCGCCCCGATTGGCCGGTCGCCGCCGGAGGTGGGCGGGGCTTACCGGGGCACCACGGGTTGAAGAGGAGGTAGAAGTCGTTGGATTGGTCGAAGGGGGCGGCGTATTCGCCGGCGGCCGTGCGGGTCTTGACGCTGAGGCTGTAGCGGCCAATGGGGGCGTCGGGCGGGGCCGTGAGGGCGAGGTGGAGGGCGTGGCCTCCGCCGGGAGGCTCCGCCCCTTCCTCCTCCTCCACCACCTCCGCCGTCCAACCGGTGGGCGAGCGCTCGCCCAATGGGATGAGGACGTGGGTGCCCTTGGCCACCTGGGGGGCGGAGCCTGCGGGGAAGGGAGGCCCAGTCAGCCAATGGCGCGGCGGTGACGTCATCGGCGACGCCATCGGCGCGCGGCTCACCCAGCGTCAGCTCCACGCAGAGCCCGTCCTCGTCCGGCTCGAAGGGGCGGGGCAGCAGGAGGCGGAGCCCGAAGGGTTGGCCCCGGCGGACGACCAATCGCGGGCAGGCGAAGGCCGCCGTGTGGTGGGCGAGCCGATTGGCCGGCGAGCCCACCACCAGCGCCTGCGGGGCCAATAGGCCTGCGGGGAGGGCCGGCGGAGGGTTGGACCCCGAAATCCAAGGGTTTGAGCCCAAAAGCCCAACGTTTTGACCCAAAAGCCCAACGTTTCGACCCAAAAGCCCAACGTTTCGACCCAAAAAAACAACATTTGGATCCAAAAAATTAAATTTGGACCCAAAAAACTACATTTGGACCAAGAAATCCCACATTTGGACCCAGAAATCCCACATTTGGACCCAGAAATCCCACATTTGGACCCCGAAAACCCAACATCTGGACCCGAAAACTACATTTGAACCCCAAAAGACCAAAATTTGGACCCAAAAGACCAACATTTGGACCCAAAAAATCCACATTTTGACCCAAAACCCTTCCTTTCCCCCCTAGAGGAGCCCCAAAACGGCTTTTTTGCCCCTGTGGGAGCCTCGAAACCACCTTTTCCCCCCCCCCAAAACCCCCTTTTTCCCCCCCAACCCCCCCTTTTTCTCCCCTGGGGAGCCCCAAAACCTCTTTTTTTGCCCCCCAAACCCCCTTTTCCCTTCTTGGGGAGCCTTGAAACCGCTTTTTTAGCCCTTAGGGGAGCCTTGAAACCGCCTTTCCCACCCCAAACCTCCTTTTTCTTCCCCAAAACCCCCTTTTTTTCCCCCCCAAAACCCCTTTTCCCTTCCTGGGGAGCCTCGAAACCGCTTTTTTATCCCTTGGGGGAGCCTTGAAACCACCTTTCCCCCCCAAAAAAACTCCTTTTTCCCCCCAAAACCCCCTTTTTTCCCGCCGTACCGGGGCGCAGGGGCTGGGGGGGTCTCCGTCCCGGCACCTCCCCCGGGGGGGGGGTCCCAGTCGTCACCCCCCCGGCGGCGGCAGCAGCCGCAACAGCCCCCCCCCAGGCGCCGCCACAGGCCCCGCCCACCGCGGGGACGGGGCGCGGAGGGGGGAGGGGCCCGGCCCGAGGGGCGGAGGCTGGCGGCCGCCCAACGGCCCGGGTCCAGGCGGGGGTCGGCGTCCGGCATCGCCTGCGGGGCGGGAAGACCAGTTCGGACCAGTATGGACCAGTATACACCAGTACAGATCAGTACAGACCAATATGGACCAGTATGGACCAGTACACACCACTAAAAACCTTCTATAATGGCTTCCCAATATGACCAGTAAAACCAATATAGGGCAGCCCAGTTCACGACTGACTAGTATGGACCAGTACGGACCAGTATACACCAGTACAGACCAGTATTCACTAGTACAGATCAATACAGACCAGTAAAAACCTTCTGTAAGGGCTTCCCAGTATGACCAGTAAGACCAATAGGGAACAGCCCAGTTCATGAGTGACTAGTATGGACCAGTATAGACCATTATACGCTAGTATGAAACCAGTATACACCAGTATGGACCACTATAGACCAGTAAAATCCTTCTGTAATGGCTTCCCAGTATGACCAGTAAGACCAATACAGGGCATCCCAGTTCATGAGTGACCAGCATGGACCAGTACAGACCAGTATACACCAGTAAAAACCTTCTGGAATGGCTTCCCAGTATGACCAGTAAGACCAATAGGGGGCAGCCCAGTTCATGAGTGACCAGTTTGGACCAGTACAGACCAGTTTGGACCAGTACAGCCAGTAGAAGAGACAAGAAACCAGTAGGAACCACCACAAACCAGTAACAGCTCCCAGAGTGTCTCAGTAAAGCTTCCCAGTATGTCCCAGTAACCTCTTTCTGGGCTCCCAGTATGTCCCAGTTCCCCCCCGCCAGTCCTCCCAGTAACCCCTTCTGGGCTTCCATTGTGTATAAAGCCCCCCCCAGTATGGACCAGTCCCCTCCCAGTCCCTCCCAGTGCCCCGCCCAGGCGTCCCGACCTGTCCCAGCAGTTCCCCCCCCACTCCCAGTCCAACCAGTTCCCCCAGTTTGCCCAGTTCCCCCCTTCCCGTCCTCCCGACGCTTCCGCCGGCCCTCCCCCTCCTCCCAGTCCCTCCCAGTACGCTCCCAGTAAGCCCCCGCTCGCCCCCTCCCGGTAACCACAGCGCTCCCAGTAACCCCAGTTACACCCTCCCAGTTTGACCAGTAACGCCAGCGTGCTCCCAGGTCCCTCCCAGTAGCCCCAGTAAACCCCTCCCAGTGCTCCCAGTAACCCCTCAGTGCTCCCAGTAACCCCCCAGTGCTCCCAGTAACCCCCTCCGGGTCCTCCCAGTAACTCAATTAACCCCTCCCAGTGCCCCCAGTTTGACCAGTAACCACCCCAACCGCTCCCCCCAGTGCTCCCAGTAACCCCCTCCGGGTCCTCCCAGTAACTCAATTAACCCCTCCCAATGCCCCCAGTTTGACCAGTAGCCCCTCAAAACACTTCCAAGTCCTCCCAGTACCCCCCCAGTCCTCCCAGTACCCCCCCCGAGCCCCCCAGTAGCCCTCTCCCAGCCCCCCCCAGTGCTCCCAGTAACCCCTTCTGGGTCCTCCCAGTGCTCCCAGTAACTCATTTAACTCCTCCCAGTGCTCCCAGTTTGACCAGTAGCCCCCCCAAAACACTTCCAAGCCCTCCCAGTACCCCACCAGTCCTTCCAGTACCCCCCCAGAGCTCCCCAGTAACCCCTTCCCAGTCCTCCCAGTGTTCCCAGTTTGCCCAGTAACCCCCTCCCAGTGCTCCCACTTTGCCCAGTAACCCCTTCCAGCCCTCCCAGTGCTCCCAGTTTGCCCAGTAACCCCTTCCCAGCCCACCCAGTAAGCCCCCTTGCCCCCTCCCAGTCCACCCCAGTCTGCCCAGTCGCCCTTCCCATTCAAACCAGTAAAACACCCCCCTCCCCAGTCCTCCCAGTACCTCCCAGTAGCTCCCAACTCGCGGCTCTCCCGAGGGGAAAGGGGGCGGGGCCTTAAGAGGAAGGGGCGGGGCCTCGCGCAGGCCACGCCCCCCATTGCCCCACACTGGCTCACTATTTGGCAAAGGGGGGGGCGCTATGGGTCGGGGCGATGGCTCACTATCTGGCAGGGAGAGCTATGGGGCAGGGACACGGCTCACTATTTGGCAACGGGGTCTATGGGGCAGGGACATGGCTCACTATTTGGCAATAGGGTCTATAGGGCAGGGCAATGGCTCACTATTTGGCAACGGGGTCTATGGGGCAGGGCAATGGCTCACTATTTGGCAACGGGGTCTATGGGGCAGGGCAATGGCTCACTACTTGGCAATGGGGTCTATGGGGCAGGGCATTGGCTCACTATTTGGCAATGGGGTCTCTGGGGCAGGGGAATGGCTCACTGTTTGGCAGTGGGGTCTATAGGGCAGGGGAATAGCTCATTATTTGGCAGTGGGGTCTATAGGGCAGGGGAATGGCTCATTATTTGGCGATGGCGGACCTATGGGGCAGAGTGGCTCTCTATTTGGCAATGGGGGAATCTATGGGGCAGAACAGCGCACTATTTGGCAGTGGGGGGAATCTCTGGGGCAGAACAGCTCAGTATTTGGCAATGGGGTGACCTATGGGGCAGAGCGGCTCGCTCTTTGGCAACGGGGCAGCATCTATGGGGCGGGGCGCTGACTCACTATTTGGCAATGGGGAGGCGGCCGTGGGGCAGGGCAATGGCTCACTTTTTGGCAGTGGGGCAGCAGCCGTGGGCCAGGGAGGTGGCTCACTATTTGGCAATGGGGCGCTGAGGGAGGGGTTGGGTCATTATTCGGCAACGGGGGGACGGCTCACTATTTGGCAGGGGTGACGCAATGAGGGGGGAAGGAAACGGGTCCGGCCGCTGCCCCGCCCCGATGCCGGGGATGAAGCAACTGGGAAGGAACTGGGAGGGACTGGGAGGGGTCGTGGGGAGGAAATGTGGCAACTGGGAGGCACCGGGAATAACTGGAAGGGGCTACGGGGCCACTGGAATGAACTGGGAGGGACTGGGACAATCTATGGGGCTGCTATGGGGCAACTGGGAGGGATTCGGATGGACTGGGATGGACTGGGAGGGAGTGGCAGGGGGCTACGGGGCAACTGGGATGGACTGGGACAAACTGGTGGGGGCTATGGGGCAACTGGAAGGGACTGGGATGAACTGGGAGAGGCTATGGGGCAAGTGAGAGAGACTGGGAGGAGCTATGGGGCAACTGGGAGGAGCTACGGGGCAACTGGGAAGGACTGGGATGGACTGGGAGGAGCTAGAGGGGGGCTCTGGGGCAACTGGGATGAACTGGGATGAACTGGGATGAACTTGGAGGGACTGGGAGGGGACTGGGATGAACTGGGAGGGGACTGGGATGAACTCGGAGGAACTGGGAGGGGACTGGGATGAACTGGGAGGGAACTGGGACGAACTGGGAGGGAACTGGGACGAACTGGGAGGGCCTGGGAGCCCCCATGTGACCCGCCCCTCCCCGCCCAATCAGACACCGCCCCCTCGCTGACATCACTTTATTGACGCCCCGCCCCGAGTGGGCGTGGCCAAGCCGGGAGGGCGGGGCCGGAGAGTGGGTGGGCGGAGCCTCCCGGCGCCGTCCAATCAGGCGAGAGCCACCTCGACGCGGGGGAGGAGCCGGGACAGGTGGGCGGCGGCCTCGGGGGCGGAGCTCAGCGGCGTCCCGGCCAATCGCAGCCGGGCGAGCCGCGGGCAGGCGGCCAATGGCGCCAGGGCAGAGGCGTGGCTTATGGCTGGGGGGGCGGGGTCAAGGCAAACCGCGTGGCCACGCCCCCTTTTAAGCCCCGCCCACCCTTAGAACCCCCTTAAAATCCTCATTTTCCCCATTTTTTACCCATTTTTACCCAATTTTTAACCCTTTTAAGCCCCTCCCACTGACTTTCTGGCCACGCCCCTTCAGCCCACACCCCCTTAAGCCCCGCCCACACAAGCTCCGCCCCCTCTAAGCCCCGCCCACCTCTAGAACCCCCTTAAAACCCTCATTTATCCCAATTTCCGCCCATTTTTCCCCATTTTTTAACCCTTTTAAGCCCCTCCCACTGACTTTCTGGCCACGCCCCCTCATCCCACACCCCTTTAAGCCCCGCCCACCTTTAGAACTCCCTTAAAATCCTCATTTTTCCCATTTCCCCCCCATTTTTACCCATTTTTTAACCCTTTAAAGCCCTTTCTGCCGCCTGTTTGGCCACGCCCCTTCAGACCACACCCCCTTAAGCCCCGCCCCTTTAAGCCCCGCCCCTTTAAGCCCCGCCCACCCTTAGAACTCCCTTTAAATCCTCATTTTTCCCACTTTTCCCCCATTTTTTAACCCTTTAAAGCCCTTTCTGCCGCCTGTTTGGCCACGCCCCTCCACCCCACACCCCCTTAAGCCCCGCCCACACAAGCCCCGCCCCCTTTAAGCCCCGCCCATCCCCTCCCCCCCCCGGATACGGTTCCCGTCCAACCGCAGCTCCTCCAGGCGGGGGAGGGGCGGGAACCCCCGCAGGGTCTCCACCTTGTTGTGCGACGCGTCCAAAACCTTCCAAAAAAACCCCCCAAAAACATCGTTGTGACGTCATGATGACGTCATGATGACGTCACGGCGGCCGTCAGAGGCCACGGGACCCACCCGGAGGCGCCGCAGCCCCCCCCAGGGCCGGGGGGAGCCCCCCGAGCTCGTTGCCGGCCACCTCCAGCTCCTGCACCAGCGGCGCCCGCTCCACCAGGGGAAGTGACGTCAGGGCCTGGGGGCGGGGCTTACGGATCAAGGGGGGGGCGTGGCCAAGACGACCACGCCCCCTTAAGCCCCGCCCCTCGCCTTTAAACCCCGCCCCTCGCGCTCAAAACCCCCCCAAAACCCCCTTTTACGCTCTTTATGCCCGTAAGCCCCGCCCCCTTGAAGCTAAGCCCCGCCCCTCGATGACAAACCACGCCCACCCCCACTCAAACCACGCCCCCTCCTCATTTAGCCACGCCCACCCAAGCCACGCCCCTTTAAGCCCCTCCCATTGCGCGCGAACCCGCCCCTTTAAGTGGTTTTAACCCCTTAAGCCCCGCCCCCTCGCAGGGAAACCCACCCCAGGCCACGCCCACTCCTCATTAAGCCCCGCCCACCAGCCACACCCACTTTAAACCCCGCCCCTTTAATGCAAATCGGGGATTTCTGGCTTTAAGCCCCGCCCTTTCTCCCCCAAGCCACGCCCACCCCCTTTAGCCACGCCCCCTCCACACCCCACCCCCTTTAAGCCCCGCCCCTTCCCCACCAAACCCCGCCCACCCCCGCCCCGCTGGCCACGCCCCCTTTTAAACCCCGCCCCTTCGAACCCACCCACCCCCCTGAATGAACACCCCAAGCCCCGCCCCCTTTGGGGAAGCCCCGCCCCCTTTCCCCCCGGCCCCGCCCCCTTCACCTTCCCGTTGAGGCGGAGCTTGGCCACGCCCCCTCCGCCCGCAGGCCCCGCCCCCAGCACCGCCAGCCCCGCCTCCGCCCGCGACGCCGCATCCGCCACGAAGCCGCCGCGCAGCGGGTCCGCCTCCTAATTAACACGTCAATTAATTAATTAGAAGGGGGCGTGGCCACAGGAAGCCACGCCCATAGGAGGGTCGGGGCTACGCCCACTTAAGCCCCGCCCCCTTTAAGCCCCACCCACCCTTAGAACCACCTTAAAATCCCCATTTTTTACCCATTTTTACCCAATTTTTAACCCTTTTAAGCCCCTCCCACTGACTTTTTGGCCACGCCCCTCCACCCCACACCCCCTTAAGCCCCGCCCACACAAGCCCCGCCCCCTCTAAGCCCCGCCCACCTATAGAAACCCCCTTAAAATCCTCATTTTTCCCAATTTCCACCCATTTTTTCCCATTTTTTAACCCTTTAAAGCCCTTCCTGCCACGCCCATAGGAGGCTTAGGGCCACGCCCACTTGGCCCACGCCCCTTTGGGCCACGCCCACTTAAGCCCCGCCCCCTTAAGCCCCGCCCACCCGGAGCTCCCGCAGGCGGCGCCGCGTCTCCGGCGCGTGGAGCTCGGGGTCCAGCGCCCACAGCAGCAGCACCAGCGTCAGCAAACAGCCTGGAAAAGACCCAAAATCGCCCGGAATCCACCCAAAAGGAGCGGCCGGAGCCTCTTCTGGGGGATTTTTGGGGTTTTTTGGGGGTTTTTAGGGGGGTTTTTTTGGGGTCTCACCGCGGCTGCGCGGCTCCAGCTCCAGCAGCTCCCGGCAGGTCTGGGCGAGCTCCTGCAGGAGGGCGGGGTCGGACACGCCCACTTCCGGCCTGGTGTGATGTCACGGGGGGCGGGGCTTAGCTGGGGAGGGGCGTGGCTACACCCTAAAGGGGTGGGGCTTCCCAAAAGGGGGCGGGGTTTCACCTAAAAGGGGCGGGGCCTCCTTCTATTCCCCAATGCAGCCTTAAAGAAGGGGCGTGGCTTAGAAAAAAGGGGGCGTGGCCTCACCACAAGGGGCGTGGCTTCGTTCTAAGGGGCGTGGTTTTGTTCTAAGGGGCGTGGCTCCACCCTAAGGGCGTGGTTTGCCCACAAGGGGGCGTGGCTTGCCCATAAAGGGGCGTGGCTTAGCCGCATTCATGGCCATACGGGGGCGTGGCTTAAAAGGGAGGGGGCGTGGCTTAACGGGAGGGGCGTGGCTTTGCAGAATGGGCGTGGTCTCATCCCCTAAGGGGCGTGGTTTCTCCCTAGGGGGCGTGGCTTCACCCGAAGGGGCGTGGCTTCGCCTTAAAGGGCCAGCACCCACTTTGTGAGTGGGCGTGGCCTAACAAAGGGGCGTGGCTTATCAGAAAGGGGGCGTGGCTTGCGGGATGGGGGCGTGGCTTACGGGAGGAGGAGCTCGCAGTGGGCGGGGCTTACCAGAAGAGCTCCCGTGCCGCGATTGGCTCCTGCCACCACGCCTCGTCCTGGTCTGGGGAGAGGGGGAAAGGGGTGGAGTCAAAGAGGGCGTGGCCTCAAAGGGGGCGGGGCTTGGGGGGAGAAAAGGGGGCGTGGCCACGTACCTGCGGGCAGCGTCAGCTCGCGGGGGGCGGGGTCGGGCGCCCACGTGACCCGCAGGTGGAGGCGGGGCTTGCCGGGGGGCGTGGCCGGGGGGAGGGGGCAGAGCTGCCCCGCCCGTCAAGGAAAACAACTCGAAGCCCCGCCCCCTCCCCTTTAAGCCCCGCCCACTCCACACACACACACACCCCCCCCCCCCCCCGCCGAGCTTTCTGATTGGTGGATACCCAGGTGTGGGCGGGGCGGGGCCGGCCCTCGGCCGAGAGCCACGCCCCCGGGAGGGCGGAGCCGTCCAGCCACGCCCGCAGCTGCCCCGCCCCCACCTGCGGGGAGGGGGGCATTCGGGGTCATTTGAGGTCATGGGGGGGTCTCAGGGGTCATTTGGGGTCATGGAGGAAGTCTAAGGGGGTCTGGGGGGTTCACAGGGGTCATTTGGGGTCACTGGGGGGGTCCTGGGGGCGGTCTAGAGGGTTCCTGGGGGGGTCTAGGGGTGTCTCGGGTCATTTGGGGTCATGGGGGGTCTTGGGGGGATCACAGGGGTCATTTGAGGTCATGGGGGGGTTGGGTCTGGAGAGGTCTAAGGGGGTCTTGGTGGGGTCTCAGAAATCATTTGTGGTCATGAGGGGGGTCCTGGGGGGTCTAGGGGGATCCTGATGGATCTTGGGGGGGGGTCTCAAGGTTCATTTGAGGTCATTTAGGCTCATGGGGAGGGTCCTCGGGGGTCTAAGAGCATCTTGGGGGGGGTCACAGGGGTCATTTGGGGTCATGTGGGGGGTCTAGGAGGGTTTTGGGGGCGTCATAGGGGTCATTTGGGGTCATGTGGGGGGTCTGGGGGGGTCACAGGGGTCATTTGGGGTCATGGGGGGGGTCTGGGGGGGGTCTAGGGGGGGTCACAGGGGTCATTTGGGGTCATGGGGGGGTCACAGGGGTCATTTGTGGTCGCAGGGGGGGTCTAAGGGGGTCTTGGGGGGGTCACAGGGGTCATTTGGGGTCACAGGGTGGTCCTGGGGGGGGGTGATTTGGGGTCACAGAGGGGTCTCAAAGGGTCTTTGGGGGGTCCTACAATTTCAAGGGGGCTCCCACACCCTGGGGGGCTCTCAAAGCTGAGGGGGGGTCCCCAAATCTTGGGTTTTTTTCGGGGGAGGGGGGGGGGTCTCACCAGGACGGGTCGCGAGAAGGTGACGGCCAGGGTGGCGTCCTCGCGGTCGACGTGCAGGCACACGACCCTCGGCGGGGGGGCGGCTGGTTTTGGGGGGGGGGGGGGGGTGGGTTACGGGGGGTTTAAGGGGTTCCTCAAACCCCCAAAGTTTATTTTGGGGAGGGGGTGTCTCACCTTTGGAGAGGAGGCAGCGCAGGTAGACCCAGGCGCTCTGGTCGTGGGGGTCCGTGAAGACGGCGCTTTGCACCAGCTCCAGCTCTGGAGGGGGGGGGGAACCCCAAAATGTGAGGAGGGGGACCCCAAATTGTGAGGGGGGACCCCAAAATATGAGGGGGGGAGCCCAGAATTTGAGAGGGGGGCTGCCCTGATAGAGGAGGGGCAACCCTGATATAGAAAGGGGTGGGAAAAGGAAGGGAAAGAGAAGGTTTGGGGGGATTTGAGGGGGATTTGGGGGGGTTTGGGGGGGTTTCAGGGGGATTTGGGGGGGTTTGAGGGGGATTTGGGGGGGATTTGGGGGGGGTTTGGGGGGGGTTGAGGAGGATTTGGTGGGTTTTGGGGGGGTTGGGGGGGATTTGGGGGGGATTAAGGGGAATTTGGGGAGATTTGGGGGGGATTTTGGAGGATT
Source organism: Trogon surrucura (assembly GCA_020746105.1). NCBI lineage: Eukaryota > Metazoa > Chordata > Aves > Trogoniformes > Trogonidae > Trogon > Trogon surrucura. The sequence goes on from JAJGST010000066.1 coordinate 47,634, forward strand.
TTGGGGGGATTTTGGGGGGGTTGGAGGAATTTGGGGGGGATTTGGGGGATTTTGGGGGGATTTGGGGGGATTTTGGGGGGATTTGAGCGATTTTGGGGGGGTTTGGGGGGGATTTGAGGGATTTTGGAGGGATTTTAGGGGTATTTCGGGAGATTTGGGGGCATTTTGGGGGGATTTGGGGGATTTCGGGGGGATTTTGGGGGGTTTGGGGAGATTTTGGGGGGGATTTGAGGGATTTGGGGGAGATTTTGGGGAGATTTTGGAGGATTTTGGGGGGTTTGGGGAGATTTTGGGGAGATTTGGGGGGATTTTGGGGGCATTTGGGGGGGACTTGGGGGGACTTGGAGAGATTTTGGGGGGATTTGAGGGGTTTTGGGGGGATTTTGGGTGGATTTTGGGTGGATTTGGGGCAGTTTTGGGTGAAATTTGACAAAACCCAGAACTAAACCAAGAACAACTTGTGCCTTTTTAAGTCAAATTTGAGCACAACTCAGCCAATTTTGGGAAAAAAAAAAATAAAAATCTGGGCTCATTTATCATCATTTCAAACCTTTTCAAGGAAACTCGACCACTTTTGGGGCAAATTCAGGTATTTTTAAATCACCCATCACTAACTTCAGTTATTTTTTGCAGAAATCTGAATATTTTTGGGTCCCTCCTATATAATTTTCTCGATTTTTTTAGCAAAATACAGCGATTTTTGCCAATTTTAATGCAAATTATGCAGAATTACGCCGTCTTTGGGGGGGTTATCGGGGCCGGGGGGTTTTTGGGGTGACTCCCGAGGGTTTTGGGGTTCGGAGGGGGGGTGGTCTCACCGGCCTTGAGGCGGGGGAGGGGCAGGGCCCCCCCGGGGCGGGGCAGGAGCAGGCGCAGCCGGTGGTGCCAGGCGGAGAAGTTGGAGAAGTCGCGGCTCAGGAGGTCGCCGGCGAAGGCCAGCTCGGCCTCGGGGTCTTCCTCGGCGCCCAGCGCCCGCCGGTGCTCCCACGCGTGGACTGGGAGGGCCACCAGTATAAACCAGTTAACCCTAGGGACCCCCGCTGGGCTTCTAAGCCCCATCCCAGTAAGTTTTAATGCAAACCAGTAAGCGTTTCCTCCTAAAAAGCCTCTCCCAGTATAAACCAGTCACCCCTGCGAGACACAAACACCCCCCCAGTAAGCCCTGGTGGCCGTGAGCCCCTCCCAGTACAAACCAGTAAGAGTTTCTCCCTCAAAAGCCTTTCCCAGTAAGCCTTAAGTCGTCTCCCAGTATAAACCAGTAGGCTGTTACGCTCCCTAAATGCAAACCAGTTACTCCCAGTGCTCTCTAAAACCCATCCCCACTCTTTAAACTCCCCCAGGGAACCCCCAAACTCCTCCCAACCCCATTCCCAGTATAAACCAGTACAAACCAGTAAGCTATTACACCCTTGAAATGCAAATCAGTAACTCCCAGTAGCTCCCAGTTACTCCCAGTGCCCTCTAAAGCCCATCCCCACTCTTCAAACTCCCCCAGGGAGCCCCCAAACTCCTCCCAACCCCATTCCCAGTATAAACCAGTACAAACCAGTAAGCTATTACACCCTCCATAATACAAACCAGTAGCTCCCAGTAGCTTCCAGTTACTCCCAGTGCCCTCTAAAGCCCATCCCTACCCTCTAACCCCCCCCAGAGACCCCCCAAACCCCTCCCGGCCTCCTTCCCAGTATAAACCAGTACAAACCAGTAACCTACTACATCCTCCAAGCACAAGCCAGTAGCTCCCAACAACTCCCAGTGCCCCCCAGTGCCCTCTAAAACCCATCCCTAAACTTCAAACTCCCCCAGGGACCCCCCAAAACCCTTCCAGCCTCCTTCCCAGTATAAACCAGTACAAACCAGTAAGCTATCACACTCTCCAGATGCAAACCAGTAGCTCCCAGCAGCTTCCAGTTACTCCCAGTGCCCTCTAAAGCCCATCCCCACCTTCTAACCCCCCCCCAGAGACCCCCCAAACCCCCTCCCAGCCCCCCTCCCAGCATAAACCAGTATAAACCAGTACAGTTGCGGGGGTCGGCGGCCAGCAGGCGGGCGCAGAGGGCGCGCTCGGCGGGGCGCGGGGGCGGGGCGGGGGCGTGGCCCAGCACCCACAGGCGGTGGTGCCACGCCCCGTAGGACTTGGGGTTCACGCCCAGGCACCCCCCGACGAAGCTCAGCTCCGCCGGCACCCTGCACACCAGTACACACCAGTATAAACCAGTACGAACCGGTACAAAGCACTAAGCACCAATACAAACCAATACAAAACCATATATACCAGTATAACCCACCAACAACCAGTACAGGTCATTAAAACCCACATAGAGGTTCTCCCAGTGCCTCCCAGTAACGACATCCGTCCTCCCAGTGTGTCCCAGTATAGACCAGTATAGCCCAGTAGACCCCCGAGGAGCGTCCCAGTATGGTCCAGTGCACTCTCGGTCTCCCCCGGTTCCGTCCCAGTTCATCCCAGTCCCCCCAGTCCCCCTCCCAGTCTCCACTAGTCCCTCCCAGTTATTCCCAGTCACCTCCCAGTCCTGGCCAGTTACACCTAAACCCTCTCCCCGTTCCTCCCAGTTTCTCCCAGTTCCTCCCAGTCCCCTCCAATCCCCTCCCAGTCCACCCAAACCCCCTCCCAGTCCCTCCCAGGCCCCCCTAAACCCCCTCCCAGTTCCTCCCAGTTGCTCCCAGTTCCCCCTAAAACCCCTCCCGGCCTCTCCCACTCATTCCCAGTCACCTCCCAGTCCCTCCCAGTCCCCCCTAAACCCCTCCCAGTCCCTCCCAGTTGCTCCCAGCTTCCCCTAAACCCCCTCCCAGTCCCTCCCAGTCCCCCCTAAACCCCTCCCAGTCCCTCCTAGTCCCCACTAACCCCCCTCCCAGTTCCTCCCAGTTCCCTCTAAACCCCTCCCAGCCCCTCCTAGTCCCCCCTAACCCCCCTCCCAGTTCCTCCCAGTCCCTCCTAAACCCCTCCCAGTCCCTCCCAGTCCCCCCTAAACCCCTCCCAGTCCCCCTAACCCTCCTCCCAGTCCCCTCCAAGTCCCCCCCAGTCCCTCCCGGTTCCCCCTAAAGCCCCTCCCAGCCTCTCCCAATCATTCCCAATCACCTCCCAGCCCCTCCCAGTCCCCCCCAACCCCTCTCCCAGTCCCTCCAAGCCCCTCCCAGTCCCCCCTAAACCCCTCCCAGTTGCTCCCAGTTTCCCCTAAACCCCCTCCCAGTCCCCCCTAATCCCCTCCCAGTTCCTTTCAGTCCCCCTAAATCTCCTCCCAGTCCCTCCCGGTCCCTCCCAGTCCCCCCTAAAACCCCTCCCAGCCCCTCCCAGTCCCCCCTAAACCCCTCCCAGCCCCTCCCAGTTGCTCCCAGTGCCCACCAGTCGGGCTGCTGGCGGGGCAGGGCGCAGCGCCGCAGGTTCCAGCAGGTGCCCACGTCCGGGTTGGCCGACAGGACGGCGGCCGTCAGCTCCAGCGCCTCCGCGTCCAGCTCCCCCCGCGACCGCTGCCGCCACCGCGTCACCCGGGGTCACCCCGGGGTCACCTCAGGTCACGGGGCCACCCCAGGTCACCCCAGCTCACGGGGTCACTTCAGGTCAGGGCGCCAGGGGTCACCTCAGGTCACTGCCCCCCCCCCCCCCCCGCAAGGGGGCGTGGCTAAGGGGTGGGTGGGGGCGTGGCTAAAAGCTGAGGGGGCGTGGCCAGAGGTGGGTGTGGCCGGGGAGGGTCAAAGGTCATGCGCTCGGGGTCACCCCAGGTCATGGGGACACCGCAGGTTACGGGGTCACCTCAGGTCAGGGCGCCCGGGGTCACCTCAGGTCATTGCTACCCTCCCGGGGGGCGTGGCCAAGGGGTTTGGGGGCGTGGCTACAGGCTGGGGGCGTGGCTAAGGGGCTGGGGCGTGGCCAAGGGGGCGTGGCCAGCGGTGGGCGGAGCCTGAGGAAGGGGCAGGATCGGGGTCACCTCAGGTCACGGATACTGGGGGGCGTGGCTAAAGGGTTTGGGGGCGTGGCCAAGGGTTTGGGGGTGTGGTTACAGGCTGGGGGCGTGGCTAAGGGGTGGGGGCGTGGTCAAAGCGTGGGGGGCGTGGCCAAGGGGTAACTCAGGGGTTACTCCAGGTCACGGTCACTGCAGGGGGCGGGGCTAAGGGCTTGTGGGCGGGGCTAAGGGCTTGGGGGTGTGGCTAAGGGCTTGTGGGCGTGGCTAAGGGGTGGTGGGCGGGGCTTGTGGGGTGGTGGGCGTGTCCCCAGAGGGGGTCAAAGGTCACCTTGTCCATGAGGGCGGCCATGGCGGAGCGGTAGAGGCGGAGCTTCTCCTCGCGCTGGCGGCGCCGCGCCGCGTCCGGGGGGCGGAGCTTCAGGCGGCCGTGCTGCGGGGCATTGTGGGATACGGCGTGGGAAGGGGGGTACTGGGAGGGGGCTGGGAGGGACTGGGATGGACTGGGAGGGGACTGGGGGTCACTAGAAGGGGACTGGGAGGGACTGGGGGTCACTGGGAGGGGACTGGGAGGGGATTGGGAGGGACTGGGATGGACTGGGAGGGGACTGGGGGTCACTGGGAGGGACTGGGAGGCACTGGGAGGGGACTGGGAGGGTACTGGGGGTCATGGGGAGGCACTGAGAGGGACTAGGAGGGGACTGGGATGGACTGGGAGGCACTGGGAGGGAACTGGGAGGGGACTGGGAGGCACTGGGAGGGACTAGGTGTAACTGAGGGTTACTGGGAGGGACTGGGGGTAACTGGGAGGGGACTGGGCATTACTGGGAGGGGACTGGGGGTTATCGGAGGTTACTGGGAGGGGACTGGGGGTTACTGGGAGGGGACTGGGAGTAACTGGGATGCACTGGGAGTCTACTGGGCATTACTTAGAGGGACTGGGATAGACTGGGGCTTACTGGGAGGGGACTGGGAGGGACTCGGGGTTACTGGGAAGGGACTGGGGGTTACTGGGAGGGACTGGGAGGGGACTGGGAGGGACTGGGAGGGACTGGGAGGGGACTGGGAGGTACTGGGAGGGGACTGGGAGGGACTGGGGGTTACTGGGAGGGTTCCCCTCCCCCTCACCATGGCGACACCTCCGCGGGGAGGGGGAGGGGCGGCGACTCCGGCACCTGGTGGGGGCGGGGAGACACCGGCGGTCACGTGACATCCCGGGGGGGGGTTTTCCCCGTTCCCCCCCATCCCCCCCCCCCCCCCCCAACCCCCACCCCCCCCCCCAAACCACAGAGAACGAACCGGCGGGAAGGAGCGTCCGGGTGCGGCGCGGGGTACGCCGGGATCGAGGCGGGGTGTGGGGCGGGGCCCGCAAAGCATCACGGGATACACCGAGGCGCGCCAATCCCGCCTTTTTCCCCCTCTCCCCGCTTTGCGCATGCGCCGCGGCCAGGCGTACGGCACCGCAATGCACTGTGGGATATACTCCCCCGTGTTGGGCGCCGCCATATTTGCTCCCCTCACGGTGCGGGCGCCATTTTGGTTTTTCTTTTTTTAAGTTTTTTCCTCACTTTTAAGGTTTTTTTTTTCCGCCATGGGGGGTCGGAGCCGGTACCGGGAGGGCTCCGGATCCCTCTCGGCCTCTCGGTTGGATCCTGAAGCCGCCGCTTATTTCCGAAAAGCGCTGGAGACGCTTCAGGAGGGGCTCAGCCCTGAGGAGCTCGGTGAGGGGAGGGGGGTATGAAGGGGTTTTGAAGGGATTTTGGGGTTCCTAAGGGGGTTTTGGAACTATTTGAGGGGATTATGGGGTCCTTGAGGGGATCTGGGGATCCGTGGTGGGGTTTGGTGGGGATTTGAGGGTGTTTCTGGGGTCCCTGAGGGGATTTTGGGGCCCCTGAGGGGGTTTGGGGGTCTCTGAGGGGGATTTGAGGGGGTTTGGGGGGGGGGGTTGAGGGGATTTTGGGGCTATTTGAGGGGATTATGGGGTCCTTGAGGGGATTTGGGGATCCGTGGTGGGGTTTGGGGGGGATTTGAGGGGGTTTCTGGGGCCCCTGAGGAGACTTTGGGGTCCCTGAGGGGGTTTGGGGGTCCCTGAGGGGGATTTGAGGGGATTTTGGGGACTATTTGAGGGGATTTAGGGGTCCTTGAAGGGATTTGGGGGGTCCCTGAGGGGATTTTGGGACTATTTCAGGGGATTTGGGGATCCGTTGGGGGGTTTTGGGGTCCCTGAGGGGGTTTTGGGGGTCTCTGAGGGGTATTTTAGAGGGTTTGGGGGGGTCTCTGAGGGGATTTTGGGACTATTTCAGGAGATTGGGGGATCCGTGGGGGGTTTTGGGGTCCCTGAGGGGGTTTGGGGGTCTCTGAGCGGGATTTGGGGATCCTTTAATTTTTTCATTTTTTAATTTTTTTTCGTTTATCTTTTTTTCTTTTTTTTCTTGTTTTTTTTCCCCTTTTTCCTCTTCTTTTTTCTTTGTTGCCCTCATTTTTTTCAATTTTTCCCCCAACATTTTCACGTTTTTCTTTCTCTCATTTCCTCCCATTTTCCCCCCCTTTTCTCATTTTTCTGCCTTTTTCCCCTCGTTTTTCCCCATTTTTCCCCTTTTTTCTCATTTTTCTCCCTTTTTTCCTCATTTTTTTCCCCATTTTTCTCCCTTTTCCCCCTCATTTCTTCCCATTTTTTCCCACTTTTTCTCATTTTTCTCCTTTTTTTGGCCTTTTTTCCTCGTTTTCCCCCACTTTACCCCATTTTTCCCCCTTTTTCTAATTTTTCTGTCTTTTTCCCTCCTTTTTTTCCCATTTTTCTCACTTTTTCTCCTCGTTCTTTCCCCTTTTTCTCATTTTTTCTGTTTTTTCCCTCATTTTTTCCCCTTTTTCTCATTTTTCTCCCTTTTTCCCTCATATTTTCCCATTTTCTCCCCTTTTTCTGATTTTTCTGTCGTTTTCCCTCATTTTTTCCCATTTTTCTCCCTTTTTCTCCTCATTCTTTCCCCTTTTTCTCATTTTTCGCCTTTTTTTTTCCTTTTTTTCCCCTCATTTTCCCCCACCTTACCCCATTTTTCTCCCCTTTTCTCATTTTGCTCTTGTTTTCCATCATTTTTCCCCCTTTATCTTATTTTTCTCTTTTTTCTCCTCATTTTTTTCCCATTTTTTCCCTTTTTCCTGGTTTTTCTTTTTCCCTCATTTTTTTCCCATTTTTCTCTCTTTTTCTTTTCATTTTTTCCCATTTCCCTCTCTTTTTCTCATTTTTCTCACTTTTTTCCCCTTATTTTTTCCCCCTTTTTCTCATTTTTCTCCCTTTTTTCCTCATCTTTTTCCCATTTTCCTCTCTTTTTCTCATCTTTCTCCTTTTTTCTCCTCATTTCTTCCCATTTTTTCCCCCCTTTTTCTCATTTTTCTCCTTTTTTTTTCCTATTTTTCCCTCATTTCCCCCCCTTTTCTCTCTTTCCTCCCAGCCCTCTTCGCCCCCAACGTGCTGGCCGAGGCGGCGTCCCTCGGCCCCGCGCTCGTCTCCCGCGACGCCGCCGGCTCCCGCGTCCTCGCCTCGCTGCTGCCGCTCTCGCCGCTGCCCCTCCTCGCCCCGATCCTCGCCCGCCTCGCCCCGGGGGGGGCTCCGCGGGACGCCGGGACACCCCCTGGGCGCCCGCGCGCTCGAGGCCGCGCTGGCCCGCGTCCTGCCGGTGCTCCGGCGGGATCCCCACGACGACGCCGCCGACGCGAGGGAGGCGGTGGAGGCGGCGGTGACGCGCCTGGCGGGGGACGTGGCGGGGGACGTGGTGGCCTTCGCCCGGCACCCCCCCGGCAGCTTCGTCCTCAGGGCCCTCCTGCGGCTCCTGGGGGGCGTCCCCGCGGCGGGTACGGAGGGGTTTGGGGGGATCTGAGGTGGTTTAGGGGAGATTTAAGGGGGTCTGGGGGAGGTTTAAGGGGGATTTAGGGGGGTTTAAGGGAGATTTAGAGGGTTTTGAGAGGGGCTTGGGGGGGATTTAGGGCGGTTGGGGGGTGATTGAGGGGATTTAGGGGGGTTTAAGGGGGATTTAGGGGGTCTGGGAGGGTGATGGAGGGGATTTAGGGGGGTTTAAGAGGGATTTAGGGGGTCTGGGAGGGTGATTGAGGGGATTTAGGGGGGTTTAAGGGGGATTTACGGGGTCTGGGGGGCAATTGAGGGGATTTAGGGGGGATTTAGGGGGGTCTGGGGGGATTTAAGGGGGATTTAGGGGGTCTGGGGGTCAATTGAGGGGATTTGGGGGGGATTTAGGGGAGATTTACAGGGGTTTAAGAGGGATTTAGGGGGTCTGGGGGTCAATTGAGGGGATTTTGGGGGGATTTAGGGGAGATTTACAGGGGTTTAAGGGGGATTTAGGGGGTCTGGGGGGCAATTGAGGGGATTTAGGGGGGTTTAAAGGGGATTTAGGGGGTCTGGGGGGGCAATTGAGGGGATTTCGGGGAGATTTCGGGGGGTTTAGGGGGGATTTAGGGGCTCGGGGGGGGATTTGAGGGGGTCTCGGGGGGGGTTTAAGGGGTCTCTGAGGCGACTCCGCCTCCTTCCCGCAGTTAATTAACAGCAAACAACTAATTAGAGGCACCTCCCCCCCACCAGGGCTGCCCCAGCTGCCCCTCGCGGGGGCGGGGCCGAAACACGAGGGGGCGGGGCCAAGCCCCGAGGGGGCGGGGCCAAGCCCCGAGGGGGCGGAGCCAAACCCCGAGGGGGCGGAGCTTCCTCCGTCCTTCCCGCCCCTGCTGGCCCAATTAGCGGCGCAATTAGAGCAGAACCTGCCGGGTGAGTTAATTAACCGCTTCCCTCCTTCGCAGAAATTACCATAAATTAACATTAAGTCGTCCTTAATTAGCGCTAATTAGGGTTAATTAACCGTGATTCGCAGAGCTCGTGAGCCCGCCCTGCGCCAGCCTCTGCCTGCAGGTGACGCTGGAGGTGCTGCACCGCAGCCAATCGGACGCCGCCGCCCGCCTCTGCGACGCCGTCATTGGCCGGCTCGCCCCGCCGGGCCCCGCCCTCCCCGACGGGTGAGTGCTGATTGGCTGGGCGGCCGGAACGGGCTCTGATTGGCCCAGACCCGCCCCCTCCCGTTTATTTTATTGGGGGGGGGGGGGGGGGGGTGGCACCTCCCTTTCTTTCCCTAGCAACCGCTTCCTGATTGGCTGCGGGCTTCTCAATCCTTTTTTCTGATTGGCCGAGGTCTCTAAAACGTCTTTTTGTGATTGGCTAGAGGCTCTCAGGCTTTGTTTTCTGATTGGCTGGTGATAATTTCATCCTGTTTCCTATTGGTACCTGTTTTCTCAAGCCGGCTGCTGATTGGCCAGCCTCTCTCTTCTTCCTTAGCAACCACTTCCTGATTGGCTGGGCTCTCAACCCTTTTTTCTGATTGGCTGAGTCTTCTAAACCTATTTTCTGATTGGCTGAGGGCTTCTAAACCCTTTTTACTGATTGGCCAAGGCCTCTAAACTCTTTTTCCTGATTGGCTGGGGACAATTTCAGCTTGTTTCCTATTGGCACCTCATTTCTCAAGCCGGTTGCTGATTGGCCAGGCTCTATCTTCTTCTTTAGTAACCGCTTTGTGATTGGCTGGGGCTTCTAAACCCTTTTTCCTGTTTGATTGGGGCTTCTAAATTATTTTTTCTGATTGGACGGGTTCTCTAAACCGTTTTTTCCTGATTGGCTGGGGACGGTTTCACCCTGTTTCCTATTGGCACCTGCTTCCTTTTCTTCCCTAGCAACCCTTCCCTGATTGGCTGGTCTCCCTAAACCCCTTTTACTAATTGGTGTGGGGGGGTGAAACCGGCTCCCTCCTCCCCATCGGGTGCCTCGTGGGGGCCGCCCTCCCCTGACTGGCTGCCGCAGCGCCCTCCCCGAGGGGCTGCGGGACCCCCAGGCCAGTCGCCTGCTGGAGGCGGCCCTGACGGTGGCGGGACCCCGGCGCCTGCGCGAAATCTTCCGCACCCACTTCAAGGGACGCCTCAGGGGCGTGGCCTCCCACCGCGTGGCCAATCACGGCCTCCAGAGGCTGCTCGACCACGCCCCCGACGACGTGGTAGGCGGGGCTTGGCGGGGCGGGAGGGGGCGGGGCTTAAAGGGGAGGGCGTGTCTGACCCCACCCCCCCCTTCCCAATTTTGGCCCCACCCAGGTGGGGGAGGTGCTGTTGGAGCTCGGCCCCGCCCTCTCGGAGCCCCTGGCCCGGGGACACCCCGGGGTGCTGACGGCCATGATGGGCGCCTGCCGCCGAAGCCCCGCCCACCAGGGGGAGGGGCTAAAATACCTCCTCCAGGTAAGCCACGCCCCCTCCTTGGCCAAACCCCGCCCCTTTTAGCCACGCCCACACCCCAGAAAAGCCTTTTGATTGGTTGAAAACCACACAGAATAACGTCTTATGCCTTTAAATAAGCCACGCCCCTTTCAGTAGACCATGGCCCTTCCCAAAACCACGCCCCCTTTTAAAAAAAGCCCCGCCCACCCCTTCCTATTGGCTGCAATCAGGGTGGGTCCCACCCGGGTGGGGCCCCCCCCCAGGCGTCGCCCTTTTAAGGCCGGGTCCCACCCCCAGGCATCGCCCTTTTAAGGCCTGGTCCCACCCCCAGGCGTCACCCGTTTAAGGCCGGGTCCCACCCCCAGGCGTCGCCCTTTTAAGGCCGGGTCCCACCCCCAGGCATCGCCCTTTTAAGGCCGGGTCCCACCCCCAGGCGTTGCCCTTTTAAGACTGGGTCCCACTGCCCTTTTAAGGCGTCGCCGCTTTAAGAGCGTTTTTCCCACACCCCCCCCCAGCCCTGCCCTGGGTCCTAGCGCCCGCCCCTCCCATTGGGTTTTCTCCCACCCAAGCCCCGCCCCTTTTAGCCCCGCCCATTTTAGCCCCGCCCCCTCCTTTTCTCTCCACCAATAGGCTTTCGGCTGCTGGGACCCGCCCGACCGCCGCCGCCAATGCCTGGAGCCGCTGGCCGGGCTCCGCCCCTTCAGCGATGACGACGACAAGGAGGGGGCGGAGCCAGAGGTGAGGGGGCGGGGCCTCTGCCAAGCCACGCCCCCTTTTACCCCCTTTAAACCCCCCAAAATTGCTTTTTACCCCCCAAAAATCACCTTTTCCCCCACTTTTACCCCTCAAATCCTTCTTTTGTCTTCTCTTATCCCCAATTTTACCCCCCTGAACCCCGTTTTTTCCCCAAAACTCACTTTTTTCACCATTTTTTTAATCCCTCCCCCCCACTCTTTACCCTTTACCACTCTTTAAACCCATTTTTATCTCTCAAAATCCTTTTTTTTTACCCCCAAATCCTTCTTTATCTCCCCTTTTACTCCGCTTAAAACCCTTTTTACTCCCTAAAACCCCTTTTTACCCCCCAAAATCTTCTTCTACTCCCCCAAACCCCCTTTTACCCTCCTCAAACCCTCCTTTTTCCCCCCTAAACCCCCCTTTTACCCCCCAAACCCCCCCTTAACCCCCCTGAAATCCCTTTTTTTCCCAAGAAAGCCCCTTTTCCCCAAAAAAACCCCCTTTTATCCCCCCAAAACCCCCTCAAAACCCCTTTTTACCCACCAGATCCCCTTTTACACCCTCAAACCCCACTCAATCCACCTTTTAACCCCCTTTGAGCCCCTCTTTACCTCTGCAAATCCTTTTTTTCCCCCCTTTTCCCCCCAAAACCCCTCTTCACCCCCAAAACCTTTTTTTTACTCTTCCAAACCCCATTTTTACCCCCTCAAATACCCTTTTACCCACCAAAAATCTCATTTTTACCCCCCAAAACTCCCTTTTACCCCCCAAAACTCCCTTTTACCCCCCAAATACTTCATTTATTCCCCTTTTACCCTCCCAAATCCCCCCCAAACCCCTCTTTTCCCCTCCCAAATCCCCCTTTTATCCCCCCAAATCCTCTATTTACCCCCTTTCCCCCCCCCAATTATTTATTATTTCCCCCCCACCAGGTGCAGGTGACGCTCTGGGGGTCCCTGCTGCTGCAGCACCTGCTCCACTTCGCGGCGCCGGGCCCCGTGCTGGGGGCTCTGGGGGATCTGCCCCCGCCCCGCCTGGTCGCCCTGGCCCGCAGCCCCCCCGGCAGCCGCGTCTGGGACGCGCTCCTCGCCTCCCCCCACGTGCCCCCCCGCAAGCGACGGCGCCTCCTGCGAAAGCTACGGGTACGTTTTGGGGACGTTTCCCCCTTTTCTCGGCATTTTAGGGGCGGGATTGCCTCAAATTATAATATTTAAGCCCCTCCCACCCAAAATTTTGGCAGATTTAAGCCCCTCTCCTTTAAAAACGGAGGATTTTAAGCTCTCTTTTCCTTAAAAATTGAATATATTAAGCCTTTTCCTTAAAAATATAAAGGTTTTAAGTGTATTTCCTCTAAAAATTAAAGATTTTAAGTCCTTGCCCGTTAAATAATAGCAGATTTAAGCCTCTCCCCTTTAAAAAATTGTGATTTTTAAGCCTTTTTTCTTTAAAAATTGAATATATTAAGGTTATCCCATAAAAATATGAAGGTTTTAAGCTGCTTCTTCTTAAAAATTAAAGATTTTAAGTCACTCCCCTTTAAATAATGGCACGTTTAAGCCTCTCCCCTTTAAAAATGGTGATTTTTAAGCACTTTTTACTTGAACATTGAATATTTTAAGCTCCTCCCCTTTAAAAATCGAAGTTTTTTGGCTGCTTCCCTTAAAAACATGAAGGTTTTAAGCTCCTTCTCTTTAAAAATTCATGATTTTAAGCCCCTTGCCTTTTAAAAACAGCAGATTTAAGGCTCTTCCCTTTAAAAAATGCTGATTTTTAAGCCCTTTTTCTTTAAAAACTGATGTTTTCGAGCCGTTTTCCTTAAAAACATAAAGGCTTTAAGCCCTTCCTCTTTAAAAATCGAAGAATTTAAGCCTTTTTTTTTTAAAAAATACAGATTTTGTGTCCTTTCCCTTTAAAAAGCAAAGATTTTAAGGCTCCCCCTTTTAAAAAAAGGCAAATTTAAGCCCCTCCCTCTAAAACTATGAAGCTTTTAAGCCCCTCCCCCTAAAAATACGAAGCTTTTAAGCTCCTCCTTCTAAAATTATGAAGCTTTTAAGCCCCTCCCCCTAAAATGATGAAGTTTTTAAGCCTCTCCCCCTAAAATGATGAAGTTTTTAAGCCCCTCCCCCCTAAAATTATGATGCTTTTAAGCTCCTTCCCCTAAAATGATGAAGTTTTTAAGCCCCTCCCCTTAAACCCTGAAGATTTTAAGCCCCTCCCCTTAAAATTATGGCAGTTTTCAGCCCCTCCCCTTTAAAATACAGTGGATTTAAGCCCCTCCCCCTCTACAAATGTCAGTTTTAAGCCCCCTTCCTCTGAGAACCGGCAGTTTCAAGCCTCCCCCTCCCATAAAAAAGTCGGTTTCGAGTCCCCCCCCCGACATCACTTCCTGTTTTAACCCCACCCCCCCCCCCTCCAGGGCCACTTCCTGTCGCTCGCCTGCCACCGCAACGGCAGCCGCGTCCTCGACGCCGTCTGGGCCGCGTCCCCCGGCCCCGCCCGCGCCGCCATCGCCGAGGAGCTGGGTGAGTGGGCGGGGCTCATGGGGGGGAGGGGGCTTAAAAAAAATCAAGCCCCGCCCACTGTTTTGTTTTGTTTTCTCGCAGCGTCGCAGCGGGAGGCGCTGGGGCGGGACCCCCACGGGCGGGGCGTGTGGCGGGCGCTCGGCCTCGACCTCTTCCTGCGGCGCCGGCGCCTCTGGGAGAAGCTGCAGGCGGCGCCCGCCGCCATGACGGCCCTGCTGGAGGACTGAGCCGGGGAGGGGGTTGGGGGCACAGAGAGGCTGCCCGGAGGACTGAGGGGATACCTTGGGGGGGGACTGAGAGGGCACAGAGAGGCAGCCTGGAGGACTGGGAGGTCATAGAGGGGCAGCTTGGAGGACTGAGGGGCATCCTTGAGGACTGAGAGATCATAAAGAGGCGTTCTGGAGGACTCAGAGATGATAGAGTGGCATCCTGGAGGACTGAGAGACCATAAAGAGGCGTTCTGGAGGACTGAGAAGTCAGAGTGGCATCCTGGAGGACTGACAGGTCAGAGAGGGGCATCTTGGAGGACTGAGAGGCCATAGAGAGGCAGCTTGGAGGACTAAGAAATGATAAAGAGGCATCCTGGAGGATTGAGAGGTCACAGAGAGGCAGCTTGGAGGACTGAGAGGCCATAGAGAGGCAGTTTGGGGGACTGAGAGTCATCCTGGAGGACTGAGAGGTCATAGAGAGGCATCCTGGAGGACTGAGAGGTCATAGAGAGTCAGCGTGGAGGACTTCAGGGGCATCCTGGAGGACTCAGAGGCCATAGTGAGGCAGCTTGGAGGACTGAGAGTCATCCTGGAGGACTGAGAGGTCATAGAGAGGCAGCTTGGAGGACTGAGAGATGATAAAGGGGCGTTCTGGAGGACTGAGAGGCCATAGAGAGGCATCTTGGAGGATTGAGAGGCCACTGGAGGCTTAAGAGGTCATAGAGGAGCAGCCTGGAGGACTGACACTCTCCCCTGGAGGACTGAGAGATAATAGAGAGGGAGCCTGGAGGACGGAGAGCCCGCTGGAGGACTGAGAGATCACAGAGAGCGCGCCTGGAGGACTGAGACACCACTGGAGGACTCAACGACCACAGAGAGGCAGCCCGGAGGACTGACGGGGACCCCAGCACCTCATTCTCTGCCCTCCCAGACGCCTTTTCCTATTAAAACCGATATTTTTTTCACTTGTTTTGTCTATTTTTGGATACTTTCGGGGCCATCAACCCCCATTCCGGGGCGATCAACCCCCATTTCGGGGCAATTAACCCCCATTTTGGGACAATTTAACCACATTTCGGGTCCCCCCAGAACTACATCTCCCATCACCCCCCGCGCCGGGGCCACGCCCCCTTCCGGCTCCCCCTTCCTTCCCACAACCCCCCGCGCCTCCCTCCGCCACCACCATGTTCCTCCAGTGCTACACGGACGAGCGCGGCGAGCGCGTTTACACCCTCAAGGTACGCGGCGAACGTGGCTTTTTTGTGTGTTCTTTTACCCTTTTTTTGTGTTTTTACCCTCTTAACCCTCATTTCTCCCGCCCCGCAGAAGCTCTCCCCGGCGGGCCGGCCCACCTGCTCGGCTCACCCGGCTCGTTTCTCCCCGGACGACAAGTTTTCCCGGCACCGCTTGGCCCTCAAGAGGCGTTTCCGCGTTTTACCCACGCAGGGAGCGAAACCGCTGCTCTGAGCCCTCCGCCCGCCGGAAGTCGAATGAGACGCGGCGGCGGCGCCGCGCTGCGTTTTATACGGGAGGAACAGCCAATCAGCGCCGCGCGGCGCCGCCCGCCTTTTCGCCTGATTGGCCGCCCGCGCCCGCCGCTCTGGAGCCGCGCGGCGCCGCCCCCGCTCCCTCCTGATTGGCCGCGGCGCCCGCTCCTCCCTCCTGATTGGCCGCGCCGCGATGATTGGCAGCGCGGGAGCGCTTCCCGCCCTTCTCCCCTCAGGGGCTGCTGAGGCTCTTTTTAGTGTTTTTTTTAATCGATTTTAAAGGTTTTTAACTCAAAAAAGCGTTAAAATCCGGGCTTTTAACCACCCGCTCCTAACCAGTGAAGGGCAGGATTAAAGATTAATTGGAAACAAGCGATTTTTTACCGGATTTTGTTGGAAAGAGGAGGGAAAGGAAGAGGGAACGAGGAGGAAAAATTAAAATTAATTCCGCTTTTACGTGAGTATCACGCGATGGGGGTAAAATATGATGGGGGAGGGTGTTTTTTGGGGGGATTTGGGGGGATTTTGGGTCCCTATTGGGGGTATTTAAGGGCTTTAAGGGGTATTTTTTGTGCCTGGGGGGTATTTGAGGATAATGTGGGGTATTTAAGGTCCTCATGGGGGTATTTAAGGTCTCCAGGGGGGGATTTATTGTACCTAGAGGGGTATTTCAGGTCATTAAGGGGTATTTATGATCATTAAGGGGTATTTGAGGTGATTAAGGGGGTATTTGAGGTGATTAAGGGGTATTTGAGGTCATTAAGGGGGTATTTAAGGTCATTGAGGGGGTACTTGAGATCATTAAGGGGGTATCTGAGGTCATTAAGGGGGTATTTGAGGTCATTAACTGGTAATTAAGGTCATTAAGGGGATATTTGAGCTCATTATGGGGCATTTGAGGTCATTAAGGGGGTATTTGAGATCATTAAGGGGGTATTTAAAGTCATTAAGGGGGAATTTGAGGTCATTAAGGGGGTATTTAAGGTCATTAAAGGGGTATTTGAGGTCATTAAGGGGGTATTTGAGGTCACTAAGGGGTATTTGAGGTCTTTAAGGGGGTATTTGAGGTCATGAAGGGGGTATTTGAGATCATTAAAGGGGTATTTGAGGTCATGAAGGGGGAATGTGAGGTCATTAAGGGGTATTTAACATCATTAAAAGGTATTTAAGGTGCTTAAGGGAGCAATTAAGGTCCTTAAGAGGTAATTAAGATCATTAACAGGGTAATTAAGGTCATTAAGGGGGTAATTAAGGTCATTAAGGGGGTAATTAAGGTCATTAAGGGGGTAATTAAGGGGTATTTTTACCCCTCCTTGGGGCGGGTGGGCCCCGCCGCCGCCGCCGTTGCCCCTTTAAGAGCCGCCCACCCCCCCCCCCCCCACAAAAAGGGCGGAGCCAGAGCGGGTCACGTGACTTTTTTTAATTATTATTATTATTTCGAGTCCCATAAAGAAACGCCAAAAAAAAAAAAAATTCCGAGAGAAAAAAACAAAACAAAAAAGAAAATAAAACCCCAAAAATTCCCAGTGAAAGGGAGTGGGGGGTGGGGAAAGGGGGCGGAGCCAAGAGGAGGGGGCGGAGCCACCGCTGGCCACGCCCCTTTTCTGGTTTCCCATGCCCTGCCGGGGGGGCGGGGCCAGCGCGGTGGGGGCGGGGCCGGCGGGGGGCGGGGCCAGGGGGTTACCTGTGGGGGGAGGGGGAGAGTTAAGCCACGCCCCCACCCCAGACCACGCCCCCTTCCCGTCAAGCCACGCCCCCTCCCACCCCCATTCCCCTCCAGGGGAGGGGGGAGTGTCTTGAGGCCCCGCCCCTTCCCTCCCCAGGCCACGCCCCCACCCTGAGGCCACGCCCCTTGGAGCCTCACCCCATTGGCCACACCCACCCCAAGCCACGCCCCCTCCCAGCCCCTCATTCATTATCATCACCCAGGGGAGGGGTTTGAGGCCCCGCCCCTTCTCCCCCAAGCCCCGCCTCCCCCCCCGAGGCCCCGCCCCCTCCCCGGCCACGCCCCCTCCCCCGGCCACGCCCCCCCCGGCCAAGCCCCGCCCCCTCACATGGTCTGGGGGGTGAAGAGCCCCGAGAGCGTGAGGCACTGCGAGGCCAGCGTCTGCGAGGCCAGGTTCAGCGCCGGGCTCAGGGCTGGGGGAAGAGGGGGGGGAAAATGTGTGGGGCTGCCCCATAGCGGCAACACCGGACCCACAGATCCCCCCCTGGACCCAGAGATCCAAGCCCCAGACCCATAGATCCCCCCCCCAGACCCATAAATCCGCCCCCTGGACCCAGAGATCCAACCACCAGCCCCGTAAATCCAAACCTCAGCCCCACAGATCCACTCTGCAGCCCCATAGATCCCCCCTCCAGCCCCACAGATCCCCCCTCCAGCCCCACAGATCCCCCCCCAGCCCCATAAATCCAACCCCCACCCCACAGATCCTCCCTCCAGCCCCACAGATCCAACCCCCAGCCCCATAGATCCCCCCTCCAGCCCCATAAATCCAACCCCCACCCCACAGATCCCACCTCCAGCCCCACAGATCCCCTTCCAGCCCCATAAATCCAACCCCCACCCCACAGATCCTCCCTCCAGCCCCACAGATCCTCCCTCCAGCCCCACAGATCCCCCCTCCAGCCCCATAAATCCAACCCCCACCCCATAGATCCCACCTCCAGCCCCACAGATCCCCCACAGATCCAACCTCCAGCCCCACAGATCCAACTTCCAGCCCCACAGATCCCCTTCTAGCCCCACAGATCCCTCCCCCCAGCCCCACAGCTCGTTACCGGTGAGGGCGGCGGGGTTGAGGGCGCCGAGGGGCAGGGCCCCGTTGAGCTGGAGGGCGGCCTGGGCCGTGCTGGGCAGCTGCAGCCCTGAACCTATGGGGCGGGGGACACACGTGCCGTGGGGCGGGGCCACTCCCCTGCCCCATAAGTAGCCCCCCCCCGCCCCATAAGTGGTTCCCCCAGCCCCTAAAAGGGCGTCTCCAAGCCCCCCCAGATGCCTCCTGAAGCCCCCCGAGATGTTCTCCACCCCCTAAGGACCTCTCCAAACCCCCTCAAGTGCCCCCCCCAGCCCCATAACCACCCCCTGAACCCCCCCCAGATGCCTCCAAACCTGCCCTAGATGCTCTGCAGCCCCATAACTCCTCCTTGAACCCCCCCCAGATGCCTCCAGACCCTCCCCCAGCCCCATAACCACCCCCTGACCCCCCCCCCAGATGCCTCCAAACCTGCCCTAGATGCTCTCCAGCCCCATAACTCCTTCTCAACCCCCCCTCAGATGCCTCCAGACCCTCTTCAGCCCCCAAAATACGTCCTGAACCCCCTCGAGATACCTCCAAACCTCCTCTAGATGCCCTGGAGCCCCATAACCACCTCCCGAACCTCCTCCAGATGCCTCCAAACTCTTCTCCAACCCCATAACCACCCCTTGAACCCCCGCTAGATACCTCCAAACCCCCCCCGAGATGCTCTCCAGCCTCATAACTCCTTCTCAAACCCCCTCCAGATACCTCCAAACCCTTCCCCAGCTCCCTACCTACCACCTAAACCCCCTCCAGGTACCTCCAAACCTCTCCTAGATGCTCTCCAGCCCCATAACTCCTTCTCAAAGCCCCCCCAGATGCCTCCAAACCTGGCCTAGATGCTCTCCAGCCCCATAACTCCTTCTCAA
Source organism: Trogon surrucura (assembly GCA_020746105.1). NCBI lineage: Eukaryota > Metazoa > Chordata > Aves > Trogoniformes > Trogonidae > Trogon > Trogon surrucura. Next base: position 66,435 of record JAJGST010000066.1, read on the forward strand.
ACTCCCTCTAAATGCCTCCAAACTCTTCTCCAGCCCCATAACCACCCCTTGAACCCCCTCCAGATGCCTCCAAACCTCTCCTCGATGCTCTCCAGCCCCACCACTCCTTCTCAAACCCCACCCAGATACCTCCAAACCCTCCCCCATCCAACCCGGCTACCTTCGGCCAACTTGGCCATGAGCTGGAGCCTGCCGGTGGCGCCCACCAGCTCGACGTCGTCCCCAGCGCCCTCGGGGAAGGTGATGTCGGTGGTGCCGTCGAGGCGCTCGGTCACCTGCCCCACCCGCATGGGGCGCCCGGCCAGCTCGAAGCCGTTGAGCTGCTCCAGGGCGCGACGGGCGCACTCGGCCTCGGCGAACTGGCAGGAGAAGACAACCCCCGGGCCGGGGGGTGGGGCGCGGTCAGTGGGGTGGGACGGCAGGGGGCGGGAGGGGGGGGGCGGCGGGGAAGGGGCGGGGCTCACCGTGATGAAGCCGTAGCCCTTGGATTGGCCGGTGTCCGGGTCGCGCATCAGGACGATGCTGTCGATCTGCAGGAGGAGGAGCAGCGGGGGGCTCGGGGGACGCTCGGGATCTCCGGGACCCAACGAGGTCCTCCAAGACCCAACCGGGTCCTCCAAGACCCAACCGGGTCACTCAAGACCCAACCAGGGCCCCCAAGTCCCAACTGGGTCTCTCAAGACCCAACCAGGTTCTCCAAGACCCAACGAGGTCTTCCAAGACCCAACCAAGTCCTCCACCACCCAACCAAGTCCTCCAAGACCCCACCAGGTCCTCCAAGACCCAACTGGGTCCCTCAAGACCCAACCAAGTCTTTGAAGACCCAACCAAGTCCTCCAAGACCCAACCAAGTCCTCCAAGACCCAACTGGGTTCTCCAAGACCCAACTGGGTTCTCCAAGACCCAACTGGGTTCTTAAAGACCCAACCAGGTCCTCCAAGACCCAACCAGGTCCTCCAAGACCCAACCAAGTCCTCCAAGACTCAACAAGTCCTCCAAGACCCCACCAGGTCCTCCAAGACCCAACCAAGTCCTCCAAGACCCAACAAGTCCTCCAAGACCCAACTGGGTTCTCCAAGACCCAACTGGGTTCTTAAAGACCCAACCAGGTCCTCCAAGACCCAACCAGGGTCTCAAAGACCCAACCAAGTCCTCCAAGACTCAACAAGTCCTCCAAGACCCCACCAGGTCCTCCAAGATCCAACCAAGTCCTCCAAGACCCAACTGGGTCCCTCAGGACCCAACCAAGTCCTCCAAGACCCAACAAGTCCCCCAAGACCCAACTGGGTTCTTCAAGACCCAACTGGGTCCTCCAAGACCCAATCGAGTCCCCCAAGACCCAACTGGGGTCTCCAAGACCCAGCAAGTCCTCCAAGACCCAACCAGGTCCGTCAAGACCCAACCAAGTCCTCCAAGACCCAACCAAGTCCTCCAAGACCCAACTGGGTCCCTCAAGACCCAACTGGGTCCCTCAAGACCCAACTGGAGTCTCCAAGACCCCACCAGGTCCTTCAAGACTCAACAAGTCCTCCAAGACCCAACTGGGTTCTTCAAGACCCAACTGGAGTCTCCAAGACCCCACCAGGTCCTCCAAGACCCAACAAGTCTTCCAAGACCCAACTGGGTTCTCCAAGACCCAACCAAGTCCTCCAAGACCCAACCACGTTCTCCAAGACTCATCGAGGTCCCTCAGAACCATCTCAAGGTCCCCCAGGTCCCTGTGTCCCCCCCCAGGTCCCGGTGTCCCCCCCTCCCAGGTCCCGGTGTCCCCCGCCCCGGGTCCCTGTGTCCCCCCCCTCCAGGTCCCGGTGTCCCGTCCCACCTTGCCGAAGGGCTCGAAGATGCCGCGGAGCATCTCCTTGGTGATGTTGCAGTGGAGGGAGCCCACATAGAGGCGCATGGGGCCGCCGCTGCCCTTCTGCAGGTTGTTGGCCATGGCCGCCAGGCGGTTCTTCTCCGCCTGCAGGGACACGGGGCGGGACGCGGCGCCGTCAGGGGCGGGACGGCAGCTCCTCAGAACCCCCAGGAACCGCCCCAAACCCCACAAAAACCTCCTTGAACCCCGTGAAAACCTTCTTGGACCCCGTAAAACTCTTCTTGAACCCCATAAAAACCTTCCTGAACTCCATAAAAGTCATCTTGAACCCCATAAAACCTTCTCCAGCCCCATCAAAACCTCCTTGAACCCCTCAAGAACCTTCCTGAACCCCTTGAGAACCTCCCCAAACCCCATAAAAACCTTCTGGAACCCCACAAAAACCTTCCTGAAGCCCATAAAACCTTCTTGAACCCCAAGAACCCAACAAGAACCTTCTCCAACCCCATCAAAACCTCCTTGAGCCCCTCTAGAACCTACTTGAACCCCTCAAGAACCTCCCCAAACCCCATAAAGACCTTCTGGAACCCCATAAAAACCATCTTGGACCCCACAAAAACCTTCTGAAACCCCAAGAACCCAACAAGAACCTTCTCCAACCCCATCAAAACCTCCTTGAACCCCCTCAAGAACCTTCCTGAACCCCTCGAGAACCTCCCCAAACCCCATAAAAACCTTCTGGAACCCCAAAAGAACCTTCTCCAACCCCTCAAGAACCTTCTCCAAACCCCATCAAAACCTTCTTGAACCCAAAGAACCTTCTCCAACTTCACAATGACCTCCTTGAACCCCTCAAAAACCTTCTGGAAGCCCATAAAAACCATCTTGGACCCCATAAAACCTCCTTAAACTCCTCAAGAACCTTCTCCAACCCCATCAAAACCTCCTTGAACCCCTCAAAAACCTTCTCGAAACCCATCAAAACCTTCTTGAACCCCATAAAAACCTTCTGGAACCCCAAGAACCCCCTCAAGAACCTCCTCAAACCCCATCAAAACCTTCTTGAACCCCAAGAACCTCCTCCAGCTTCACGAGAACCTCCTTGAACCCCACAAAAACCTCCTTGAACCCCTCGAAAACCTTCCTGAACTCCATAAAACCTTCCTGAACCCCACAGAAACCTTCTTGACCCCCACAAAAACTTTCTTGAACCCCATAAAACCTTCTTGAACCCCTCTAGAACCTCCTCGAACCCCTCAAGAACCTCCCCAAGCGCCATAAAAACCACCTTGAACCCCATAAAACTCTTCTTGAACCCCACAAAAACCTTCTTGAACCCCTCGAAAACCTTCTTGAACTCCATAAAACCTTCCTGAACCCCACAGAAACCTTCTTGAACCCCACAAAAACTTTCTTGAACCCCATAAAACCTTCTTGAACCCCTCTAGAACCTCCTCGAACCCCTCAAGAACCTCCCCAAGCCCCATAAAAACCATCTTGAACCCCATAAAACTCTTCTTGAACCCCACAAAAACCTTCTTGAACCCCTCGAAAACCTTCTTGAACTCCATAAAACCTTCCTGAACCCCACAGAAACCTTCTTGAACCCCACAAAAACCTTCTTGAACCCCATAAAACCTTCTTGAACCCCTCTAGAACCTCCTCGAACCCCTCAAGAACCTCCCCAAGCCCCATAAAAACCATCTTGAACCCCATAAAACTCTTCTTGAACCCCACAAACACCTTCTTGAACCCCATAAAACCTTCCTGAACCCAACAAGAACCTTCTCCAACTCCATCAAAACCTCCTTGAACCCCTCCAGACCCTCCTTGAACCCCCCCCAGAACCTCCCCAAACCCCATAAAAACCTTCTGGAACCCCCTAAAACCCCCTGAAGACCACCCCGGCCCCCCGCCCCGGGTGCCACCTGGGAGGCCTGGACGATGATGGGGACGCCGAGGAGGCGCTGGCCCGTGAGGCCGATGGCCAAGGGCACCGACTGGATCTCGCAGAACTCCACGTAGGCGATGCCCTTGGAGCGGCGCGAGTTCCGGTCCGAGATGATGCGCACGTCCCGCACCTGCCGCCGCGGGGAGGGGACACGTGGGTGGGTCAGGCGGTGGCCCCCCAGGAGGTTCTGGTGGCCCCCAAGAACTTCTGGTGGCCCCCGAGACGTTCTCAAGTCTCCAGGAGCTCTGGTGGCCCCGTAGAAGTTCTAAGAACTTCAGAAACCTTCTGGTGGCCCCAAGAGGCTCGTGGTGGCCCCACAGAACTCCTGGTGGCCCTGAGAAGCTTTGGTGGCCCTGAGAAAGTTCCGGTGGCCCAAGAGAGCTTCTGGTGGCCCCAGGAAGTTCTGGCGGCCCCAGGAAGTTGTGGTGGCCCCGTAGAAGCTCTGGTGGCCCAAGAGAGCTTCTGGTGGCCCTATAGAATTTGTGGTGGCCCCAAGAACTTCTAGTGGTCCCGTAAACGCTCTGGTGGCCCAAAAGGGCTTCTGGTGGCCCCAGGAAGTTCCGGTGGCCACAGAGAAGTTCTCATGAGGCCAAAGAAGTTGTGGTGGCCCCGTAGAAGCTCTGATGGCCCAAGAGAGCTTCTAGTGGCCTCAGGAACTTGTGGTGACCCCAAAGAAATTCTGGTGGCCCCAGCAAGTTTTTGTGGCCCTGTAGAAGCTCTGGTGGCCCCAGGGGAGCTCTGGTGGCCCCACAGAACCTCTGGTGGCCCTGAGAACCTCTGGCAGCCCCACAGAACCTCTGGTGGCCCCAGGAACTTGTGGTGACCCCAAAGAAGTTTTGGTGGCCCTGAGAACCTCTGGTGGCCCCACAGTAGCTCTGGTGACCCCAGTAAGCTCTGGTAGCCCCACAGAAGCTCTGGTGGCCCCATAGAAGCTCTGGTGGCCCCAGGAACCTCTGGTGGCCCCAAACAAGCTCTGGTGGCCCCATAGAAGCTGTGGTGGCCCCAGGAACCTCTGGTGGCCCCAAACAAGCTCTGGTGGCCCCACAGAAGCTGTGGTGGCCTCAGGAACTTGTGGCGGCCCCAGAGAAGCTCTGGTGGCCCCAAACAAGCTCTGGTGGCCCCAGGAAGCTCTGGTGGCCCCGTGGGAGCTCCGGTGTCCCCGTGGTGTCCCCTTGGTGTCCCCCTGCTGACCTTGCCGACGGCGGAGAAGAAGTCCTCGAGGTCGCGGGGGCGGATGCGGGCGGCGAGCTGCATGCAGAACACCGTGCGCGCGTCCCGCTCCTCGGGGCTCAGGCTGCCCAGCGGCTCCCTGGGGGGGACATGGGGACACCGGGGGGGGGACACCGGGGGGGGGGGACAGCGGGGTCACGGCGGGGTCACGGGGGGGACAGCGCCCACCCCGGCCACCGCGTCCCCGGGGTCACCTGGCGGGGCTCTTGTCGCGGTACAGGGGGCTCTTGCTGTGGCCGAAGCGGCGCCTGCGGGGACAGGGAAGGGGGAAACAATCAGGGAAATGAGTGAGGAAGTAAATGAGGAAAAAGGGGGGAGAGGGGGGAAAAATGAGGAAAAAGGGGGGAAAAAAGGGAAAAAGGGGGGAAAAGTAGCAAGAGAAGGGAAAGGAATAGGGGAAAATGATGGAAGGGGAAGAAAAATAAGTAAAAAAACGGTGGGAAAATGTAGGAAAAGGGGGAAAAGGGAAAAAGGGGGAGGAAAAGGGGGGGGGGGAAGGGGGGAAAAAGGGGAAAAAAGGGGGAAAAGTACCAAGGAAAGGGAAAGGAATAGGGGAAAACGATAAAAAGGGAAGAAAAGCAAGTAAAAAAAAGTGGGAAAATGTAGGAAAAGGGGGAAAAGGGGGGGGACAAGGGGGGGGGAAGAGGGGGGGGGAAGGGGGAAAAGGGGAAAAAAGGGGGAAAAGGGGAAAAAAAGGGGGAAAAGTACCAAGAAAAAGGAAAGGAATAGGGGAAAATGATGGAAAGGGAAGAAAAATAAGTAAAAAAACGGTGGGAAAATGTAGGAAAAAAGAGGAAAAGGGGGAAAAGGGGAAAAACGGAAAAAGGGGGAAAGGGGGAAAATGTAGGAAAAGGAGGAAAAAGGGGGAAAACATAGAAAAAAGACATAAAAAAATCCAAAAATATGAACATTGGGATAGAAAACGACACACAAAAAATGCACCAGGCCCAACAGTTCCCAGTACTTGGGGTGTTTCCGGGTTATTTCGGGGGGTTTCTGGCCGTTTGGGGTATTTTTAGGTTACTTTGGGGCTAATTTGGTCCAATCTGGGGGGATTTGGGGCTACTCTGGGGGTTTGGGGGGGTTCCTTGGGGCCCTTTTGGGGCTATTTTGGGCTATTTGGGGCTATTTTGGGGTCATTTGGGGCTATTTCGAGCTGTTTTGGGGCTATTTCGAGCTGTTTTCAGTTATTTTGGGGCTATTTCATATGTTTTGGGGTTATTTTGGGGTATTTGGGGTTATTTCGGGGCTATTTTGAGCTATTTTGGGGCTAATTTCAGCTATTTTGGGGCTATTTTAAGCTATTTTGGGCCATTTTAAGCCATTTTTGAGCTATTTTGAGTTATTTTGGGCTATTTTAAGCCATTTTTGGGCTATTTTAAGCCATTTTAGGGCATTTTAAACCATTCTGGGGCTATTTTAAGCCATTTTTGGGCTGTTTTAAGCCATTTTAGGGCATTTTAAACCATTCTGGGGCTATTTTAAGCCATTTTTGGGCTATTTTAAGCCATTTTAGGGCATTTTAAACCATTCTGGGGCTATTTTAAGCCATTTTGGGGCTATTTTAAGCCATTCTGGGGCTACTTTAGGCTATTTTGGAGCTATTTTAAGCCATTTTGGGGCTATTTTAAGCCATTTTCAGCCTACTTCAAACCATTTTGAGGCTACTTTAAGCCATTTTAGGGCTACTTTAAGCTATTTTGAGAGTATTTTTAGCTTTTATGGGCTATTTTAAGCTATCTTGAAACTATTTTAAGCTACTTTAGACAATTTTAGGGCTATTTTAAGCCATTTTAAACCATTCTGAGCTATTTCAGGGCTATTTTGAGCTGTTTCAGGGCTATTCTAAGCTATTTTGGGGCTATTTTCAGCTATTCTGAGCTATTTTGGGGCTATTTTCAGCTATTTTGGGGCTATTCTGAGCTATTTTGGGGCTACTTTAAGCCATTTTGGGCTATTTTAAGCCATTTTTAGGCCATTTTAAGCCATTTTGGGGCTATTTCAAACTACTTTAGGGCTATTTTCAGCTATTTTGGGGCTATTCTGAGCTATTTGGGGTCCGTTTCGAGCCCTTTCGGGGTCCCTTCGTGGTGTTCCGGGGGGGGTTTCTCACCGGGCGCGGTCGTCGCGCCGGCGCTCGCGGCTGCGGGAGCGACTCCCCCCCCTCCGGCGCTCGCGGCTCCGGCTCCGGTGGCGGCTGCGGCGCTCGCGGCTCCGGCTCCGGCGGCGACGCTCCCGCTCCCGGTCCCGGCTCCGGCTGCGGGTCCAGAGCGAGGGCAGAATTACCCCCCAAAATAATCCCTAAATCCCCCCAAAAAACACCAAAATTCCCCCAGAAAACACCAAAATCCCCCCAAAAAAACAACAAAATCCCCCCAAAACCACCAAAATCCCCCCAGAAAACACCAAAATCCCCCCAAAAAAACACCAAAATCCCCCCAAAAACACCAAAATCCCCCCAGAAAACACCAAAATCCCCCCAAAAAATACCAAACCCCCCCCCAAAACACCAAAATCCCCCCCGAAAACACCCAAAACCCTCAAAATTCCCCCCCAAAACACCGAAATACCACCAAAATCCCCCCCAAAAACCCCAAAATCCCCACAAAAAACACCTAAAACCCCCAAAATTCCCCCCAAAAAACCCCAAATCCCCCCAAAAAACCCCAAAATCCCCCCCAAAACCCCAAAATCCCCCAGAATCCACCCAAAACCCCCAAAATTCCCCCCAAAAGCACCAAAATCCCCCCAGAAACACCCAAATCCCCCCCAAACCACCGAATTCCCCCAAAAAACCACCAAATTCCCCCCCAAAAAACACCAAAGTCCCCCCCGAAAACACCAAAATCCCCCCCAAAAACACCAAATTCCCCACAAAAAAACACCAAATTCCCCACAAAAACCACCAAATTCCCCCAGAACCCACCCAAAACCCCCAAAATTCCCCAAAAAACCCCCAAATCCCCCAAAAACCCCAAAATCCCCACAAAAAAAAACACCTAAACCCCCCCAAATTCCCCCCCAAAACCCCCAAAACCCCCCAAAAAACACCAAAATCCCCCCAAAACCCCCAAATCCCCCAGAATCCACCCAAAACCCCCAACATTCCCCCCAAAACCAACAAAATCCCCCCCAAAACCACCAAAATCCCCCAAAACCCACCCAAAAACCACCAAAATTCCCCCCAAAAAACCCCAAATTCCCTCCAAAAAAACTCAATCCCCCTCAAAAAAATCAAAATTCGCCCCAAAACCCTCAAATCCCCCCAAAATTCCCTCCAAAAAAAGCCAAATCCCCCCCAAAATCCCTCAGAATCCGCCCAAAACCGCCAAAATTCCCCCCACTTCCCCCCAAGAAAACCAAAACTCCCCCAAATCCCCCTTAAATCCTCCCAAATACCCCCAAAACCCCCCAAAAACCCCCCAGAATTCCCCCCAAACCCCCCAAACCTGTGTCTGTGGTCGCGGCTCCGGCTCCGGCTGCGGCTCCTCTTCTTCCTGCTGCCGCCCCACGGGGGGTGAGCGCCCCCAAACCCCCGAAAACACCCCAAATCCCCCCAAAAAACCCAAATCCTCCTCAAAAAAACCCCAAATCCACCCCCAAAAACCCCAAATCCCCCCGAATCCCCCCAAAAACCCCCCAAATCCACCCCCATAAACCACAAAATCCACCCCAAATCCCCCCAAACTCCTCAAATCCACCCCCATAAACCCCAAAATCCACCCCAAATCCCCCCCAAAAAAACCAAATCCCCCCAAATCCACCCCCAAAAACCCCAAATCCCCCCAAAAAACCCCAATTCCACCCCCCAAAAAAACCAAATCCCCCCAAAAACCTGCAAATCCACCCCCAGAAACCCCCCAAAAAAACCCAAATCCCCCCAAATCCACCCCCAAAACCCCTCAAATCCCCCCAAAACCCCCAAATCCCCTCAAATCCCCCCAAAACCCCAAATCCCCCCAAAAACCCCCAAATCCACCCCCATAAACCCCCCAAATCCCCCCCAAAACCCCAAGTCCACCCCCAGAAACCCCCCAAAAACCCCCAAATCCCCCCAAGTCCACCCCAAAAACCCCCCAATCCCCCCCCAAAACCCAAAACCCACCCCAAATCCACCCAAAACCCCAAAATCTCCCCAAATCCACCCCCAAAAATCCCCAAATCTCCCCCAAAAAAACCCAAATCCCCCAAAAAAAACCCAAATCCACCCCCAAAACCCCTCAAATCCCCCCCAAAACCCCCCAAATCCCCCCCAAATCCCCCCAACCTGCTGCTGCCGCCCCCGCTCTCCTTCTTGGCCTCTTTGCTCGGCTCCTCCGGCGGCGCCTGCGGGGGGACACGGGGGGTCAGAGCCCCAAATCCCCCCAAAATCCCCCCAAAAACACCCCAAAAACACCCCAGGAAACTCTCAGGTACCCCCAGACCCCGAAAAAAACACCAAATACCCACCGAAACCGAACAAAACAACGTTAAAAAACATCAAACATCTCTCAAAAAACCACAAACGTCCCCCAAAAATACAATATACGCCCCAAAAACACCCCCCAGACCCCCCAAAAAACCAAGAACCCCCCCAAAACCACAAAATACCCCCCCAAAAACCCCCAAAACACCAATACACCGTCTCAAAAAAACCCAAAACCCCCCCAAAAAACCCCAAATACCCCCCGAAACACACCAGAGCCCCCCCAAAAAACCAAAATACCTCCCCAAAAAACCCAAAACACCAAAATACCCTCCCAGAAAAACCAAAACACCCCCCGAAACCCCCCAAAAGACCCGAAATACCCCCCCAAAAAAATGAAATACCCCCCCAAAAGACCCAAAATACCCCCCAAAAAAATCACAAATACCCCCCAAAACCCACAAATACCCCCCAAAAACCCCCTGAATGACGCAAAATACCCCAAAAAACCCCGTAAATACACCCCAAAAAACCAAAAATACCCCCAAAAAAACCAAAAATACCCCCCAAAAAACCCCAAATACCCCCGGACCTGGGCGGGGGGCGGCTCCGTCTGCGCCTTCGAGGGGCCGGGTTGGGCCTGAAACGAGAGAGAAGGGACAGAGGGAGGAAATCAGGACCCAAAAAATCCCCTTTCCCCCCCCCAAAAACCACATTTTTCCTCCAAAACCCAACACTTCCCCCCCAAAAACCCACATTTTTGTTCCAAAACCCCATTTTCCCCAAAAAACCCACATCTTCGCCCCCAAACCCCCACATTTTCCCTCTAAAAAACCACATCTTCCCCCAAAAAAACCACATTCCCCCCCCAAAACCACATTTTCCTCCCCAAACCCCACATTTCCCCCAAAAAAACACATTTTCCCCCTAAACCCACCACTTTTTCTCCTAAAAAAGTACATTTTTCTGCCCAAAACATATATTTTTCCCCTAAAAACCCCATTTCCTCCCGCCAAAACCTCAATTTTTGCTCCAAAACCCCACGCTTTACCCCCAAAAACCCCACATTTCCATCCAAAAAACCACATTTTCACTCCAAAAACCCACATTTTTCCCCCCTAAATCCCACATTTTTCCCCCCAATCCCCCTTTTTCTCCAAACCCCACGATCTCCCCCCAAACGCCGCCGCCCCCCCGCACCTCCTCCTTCTTGTAGGGCGCCTCCAGCATGGCCTCGATGACGATATCGAAGTCGTCCGACGTCATCGCGTCCGTCTGGGGGGGACGAGGGGACACGTCACCCCCATAAAACCCACAAAATACCCCGAAAACGCCCCGGAAACACCCCAAAACCCACAAAAACGCCCCCAAGCGCCCCAAAACACCCCCAAAACGCACGATTTCCCCCCAAAATGCCCCAAAACCGCCCCATTTCCCCCCAAAACGCCCCCCAAACGCCCCAAAAACGCCCGATTTCCCCCCAAAACGGCCCCAAACGCCCCCAAAAACACCTGATTTCCCCCCCAAACGCTCCCAAACGCCCCAAAAACACCCGATTTCCCCCCAAAACGCCCCCAAACCGCCCGATTTCCCCCCAAAACACCCCCAAAACCGCCCAATTTCCCCCCAAAACGCCCCCAAAACGCCCGATTTCCCCCCAAAACGCCCCCAAACCGCCCGATTTCCCCCCAAAACGCCCCAAAACGCCCGATTTCCCCCCAAAACGCCCCCAAAACGCCCGATTTCCCCCCAAAACGGCCCCAAAACGCCCGATTTCCCCCCAAAACGCCCGCTTCCCCCCCCGAAACTCACCGGGTCCGGCAGCGGGGTCGCGCCCCCCGCCTCCATCTCGGGCCCCGCGGGCAACGAGGGGGCGGGGCCGGGGCGGGGGGATCCTCCAATGGCTGCGCGACACGTCGAGAAAAACAAAAAAAAGAATTGGAAAGAAACGCCCCGAAAACGCCCGAAAACGCCCCAAAAAACGGCGCCGCCCGCGAACCCGCCAGCGCGGGCCACGCCCCCTCCCGCGCAGGCCACGCCCCCTCCCGCTCAGGCCACACCCCTCCCGCTCAGGCCACGCCCCCGCTCCCCATTGGCCACGCCCCCTCCTATCGCCGGCCACGCCCCCGCTCCCCGCCGGCCACGCCCCCTCCCGCCCAGGCCACGCCCCCTCCAGGCCGCGCATGCGCGCCGCGCCCCCCTCCCTCCTCCTCCCCCCCCCCCCCCCCCCCCGCTTTTTGGGCCCAAACCGCCCTTTTTCACCCCAAAACCCGCCCGCCGCGCGCCCCCCCCGCCCCCCGCCGTCCCCCGGCGCGGATTCGGAACGTTTTTTGGGTGGAAAAAAGCCAAAACAAACCCCCCGTCTCACCGGGGCTCCGGCGGCGGACGCGGCGCTCAAAGATGGCGGCGGCCTCCAGAACCTTCCCCTCCCCTCCGGGCACGCCCGCCGCGCTCTGATTGGGCGGCAGGGCCCGCGCATGCGCGGTGCCGTCGGCGGAGCCGCAAGCCACGCCCCCTCCCTCGTCGCCCGGAGCAACGCGCCCCCCCCCCGCCCACCCCGCGCGGTCGCCATGGCAACGCGGCCTGCGCGCCGCCGGGAAGCCTGCGCCTCGAGTTGGAGGCCCGAAACGGCGCGTTTTGAGCCCAAAAAAAGGCGGGTTTTTTTGCCCCAAACCGGCACTTTTTCGCCCAAAATGGCGATTTTCCACCCAAAACTGCGGTCTTTTCGCCCAAAATGGCGATTTTTCACCCAAAACTGCGGTCTTTTCGACCAAAATGGCTTTTTTTTTTCCTCAAACCGGCGGTTTTTCACCCAAAACAGTGGTTTTTTAGCCCAAATCGGTGTTTTTTTCACCCAAATCGTGGGTTTTTTCACCCAAACCAGCGGGATTTTTCCCAAACCAGCCGGTTTTTTGCCCAAAACAATGGTTTTTCGCCCCAAATGGCGGGTTTTTTTCTGCCCAAAACGGTGGGTTTTCACCCAAAACAGTGGTTTTTTTCACCCAAAATGGTGGGGTTTTTGCCCAAACTGGCCGGTTTTCACCCAAAACTGCGTTTTTTTCGCCCAACCTGTCATTTTTTCGCCTAAACTGGTGGGTTTTTTGCCCAAAACAGTGGTTTTTCACCCAAAATGGTGGGGTTTTTGCCCAAAACAGTGGTTTTTTCACCCAAAATGGTGGGGTTTTTGCCCAAAACAGTGGTTTTTCACCCAAACCCATGGACTTTTTTGCCCCAAACTGTGTGGTTTTTGCCCAATACGGCACTTTTTTTGCCAAAAACGGCATTTTCTTGCTCAAACCAACGATTTTTTTCACCCAAACCGGCAGTTCTTCACCCCAAATGGCACATTTTTCACCCAGAACAGCATTTTTTTCACCCAAAACGGTGGTTTTTCCCCCAAAAAGGTGTGGCTATTGCCCAATACGGCACATTCTTTTCCTCAAAATGGAGCTTTTTCGCCCAAACCAGCAGTTTTTCACCCAAAACCGTGATTTTTTTTCACCCAAACCCGTGTGTTTTTTGCCCAACACAGCAGTTTTGTTGCCAAAAATGGCATTTTGTTTGCCCAAAGTGGCCGTTTTTTGCCCAAACCTGTGGGGGTTTTGCCCAAACCGGAGTTTTTTCGCCCAAAACTGTTTGTTTTTTGCCCAATACAGCAGGTTTTTTGCTGAAAATGGCATTTTTTTTACTCAAACTGGCATTTTTTTCACCCAAAACGGCAGTTTTCCACCCAAAATGGTGGCTTTTTTCACCCAAAACAGTGTTTTTTCGCCCAAAACTGTTTGGGTTTTGCCCAATACGGCAGTTTTTTTGCCAAAAATGCCATTTTGTTGCTCAAACCACCAGTTTTTTCACCCAAACCAGCAGTTTTTCACCCGAAACCGTGATTTTTTCACCCAAAACCGTGTGGTTTTTGCCCAATACGGCAGTTTTTTTGCCAAAAATGGCATTTTGTTTGCCCAAACTGGTGTTTTTTCACCCAAAACGGCGCTTTTTGACCCAAACCAGCGTTTTTTTCACCCAAACCAGCAGTTTTTCACCCAAAACCGTGATTTTTTCACCCAAACCGGCGTGTTTTTTGCCCAATACGGCAGTTTTTTTGCCCAAAACGGCATTTTCTTCCTCAAACAGGCATTTTTTTTCGCCCAAAACATCAGTTTTCCACCCAAAATGGTGGTTTTTTTCACCCAAACCATCAGTTTTTTCACCCAAAGCGGTGTTTTTTTGCCCAAAGCTGTTTGTTTTTTGCCCAGCGAGGCAGTTTTGTTTGCCAAAAATGGCATTTTGTTTGCCAAAACTGGTGTTTTTTCACCCAAAACGGCGCTTTTTTCACCCAAACCAGCCATTTTTTCACCCAAACCAGTGTTTTTTCTGCCCAATAGGGCAGTTTTTTTGCCGAAAATGGCATTTTCTTGCTCAAACCGGCGCTTCTTTCACCCAAACCCATGATTTTTTCGCCCAAAACTGTTTGTTTTTTGCCCAATACAGCAGTTTTTTTGCCCAAAATGGCATTCTCTTGCTCAAACTGGCATTTTTCTTCGCCCAAACCAGCACTTTTTCACCCAATAGGGCATTTTTTTTGCCAAAAATGCCGTTTTCTCACTCCAAACGGTCCTTTTCCCACCCCAAACTCTGTGTTTTTTGCCCAAACCAGCAGCTTTTTTTGCCCAAACCGGCGTTTTTTCACCCCAAAACCTCATTTTCCCCCCCTCCCCGTGGCGGCAGGAGGCGGGAAGGCGCCGGGAAAGTCTCTTTTTCTGGTTGTTTTTCTTTTTATTTTTTCCCCCGGGGGGTCTAGAGGCCGATGGTGTAGGAGCGGCCCGTGGGGTTGTGCAGGGCGGAGCAGGCCGGGGCGGTGACGGCCCACTCGTACCAGACCTTGTGCGGCGTCGCGCAGCGCCAGAACGACACCGACACCTCCTCGCCCGCCCGCACGGCCACCGGCTGCTGCGGGGGGGGACACACAGGGGGGGTCACAACGGGGGCGCCCGGAGCCCCAAAGCCAACCCAAGGTGGCCGCCGTGGATCCAAAATGGCCAACGTTGACCCCAAACCAACCCAAAATGACCTCTACCAATCCAATATGGCCGCCCTTGGCCCCAAACCCAACCCAAGGTGGCTTCTACCAACCCAAGATGGCCGCCCTTGACCCCAAGCCCAACCCAAAGTGGCCGCCGTGGATCCGAGATGGCCACTGTTGAGCCCAAAGCCAACCCGAGGTGGACTCTACCAACCCAAGATGGCCGCCACTGATCCAATATGGCCGCCATTGACCCCAAACCAACCCAAAATGACCTCTGACAACCCAAGATGGCCGCCCTTGACCCCAAACCCAACCCAAGATGGCTGCCATGGATCCAAAATGGCCAACGTTGACCCCAAACCCAACCCAAGATGACCTCTGATGACCCAAGATGGCCGCCCTCGACCCCAAACCCAACCCAAGACGGCCCCTACTAATCCAACATGGCCGCCATTGACCCAATATGGCCGCCCTTGACCCCCAATCCCAACCCAAAGTGGCCTCCATTGACCCAACATGGCCGCCCTTGACCCCCAAACCCAACCCAAGGCAGCCGCCATTGGTCCAAGATGGCCGCCATTGACCCAAGATGGCCGCCCACGACCCCCAACCCCCCCCAAGATGGCCGCCCTTGACCCGCAACGGCCAACGTTGACCCCAAACCCAACCCAAGGCGGCCTCTACCCGCCCAATATGGCCGCCCTCGACCCCCAACCCAATCCAAGATGGCAGCCGTCGACCCAATATGGCCGCCGCCCATCCAATATGGCCGCCCCCACCCCCCCCCCCCCCGTGGCCCCGCCCCCTTCCAAGATGGCGGCCGGGCCCCACCTTGATGGGGAAGAAGATGGGGAACCAGGAGAACATCCCCGGCGAGTGCGTCTCCGGGCGGATGCCTGCGGGACACGCCCACCCCCCCCGCGCCCTCATTGGCCGAGCCCTCGTTGGACACGCCCACAAACCCCCCCAGGCCCCGCCCACTCCGGTAAGCCCCGCCCCCCAGCGCCAAGCCCCGCCCACCCCCAGTCATCCCTATGAAACCAGTGTCACTCAATGGGCCCGTTGGCCCCGCCCACCCGGCCTCTGGCCACGCCCCCTCGCCACAAGCCACGCCCACTACCCCCTAAGCCCCGCCCACCCGCCGCAAGCCACGCCCACTCCCCCCTAAGCCCCGCCCCCGGCGCCAAACCCCGCCCACCCCCATTCATTCCTATTAAACCCAATTGTACTCAATGGGCCCTTTGGCTCCGCCCCTTCACCTCTGGCCACGCCCCCGACCCAAAACCAATCCCCATTGGCTGCGCCAACCCCCAGCTCCACCTACCACCCCCCAAACCCCGCCCACCCTCCCCTAAGCCCCGCCCCCAGCCCCAAACCCCGCCCACCCCCATTCATTCCCATTAAACCCCATTGTACTCAATGGGCCCTTTAGCTCCGCCCCCTCACCCTCTGGCCACGCCCCCTGACCCCAAACCCATCCCCATTGGCTGTGCCGACCCCCAGCTCCACCCACCACCCCCCAAACCCCGCCCACCCTCCCTTAAACCCCGCCCCTTCCCCTTAAACCCCGCCCACCCCTTCCCAACCCAACACCCATAACCCAACATTGTTCCCCTTTAGCTCCGCCCCCTCGGCCTCTGGCCACGCCCCCTGACCCAAAACCCCTCCCCATTGGCTGCCCCAACCCCCAGCCCCACCCACCAGCCCCCAAACCCCGCCCACTCCCCCTTAAAACCCCGCCCACCCCCTCCAAATCCCACCCACCCCTTCCCAACCCAACACCCATAACCCAACATTGTCGCCCTGTAGCTCCGCCCCCTCGCCCCTCTCTCCCCCCTCCGCCATTGGCCGCCCAGCCCCTCCCCGATTGGCCGGCCGCCCCGGAGCCCCGCCCCCCTACTCAGCGTGATGTCGCCGTAGAGGGTGGTCTCGAAGTAGCCGGCGAAGCCGTGCAGCACCGTGTTGACGCCCACGCGGAAATCCAGGCGCCGGTAGCGGCTGTTGTCGTGGGCGGGGTCTGCCGGGAGGGGAGGGGGGCGTGGTCAGCTTGGCCACGCCCCCTCCCGCAAGCCACGCCCCCTCCCGCAAGCCACGCCCCCTCCCCTAAGCCACGCCCCCTCCCCTAAGCCACGCCCCCCCCCCCGGAAACCCTCAATGGGGCGAGAAAGCATCAATGGGGGGAGAAACCCTCAATGGGTGGGTTTGAATGGGCGGGGCTTAAATGGGCGTGGCCGTGTGGGCGGGGCTTAAGGGGGCGTGGCCGTGTGGGCGGGGCTTGGGGGGGCGTGGGCTCACCCGGGTTGGGGTGGTGGAAGGAGAAGCAGGGCTGGGGCGGCGCGAGCTGGTGGAAGTTGTGGAGCCGCACGACGTAGGGCATCTCGAACTGCGCCTGCGGAGGGATGGAGCGTCGGGGGGCGCGCCCCACGGCTGCCCCATAAGTGGGGGGGGGGGGGGGTGGGGTGACCCTCCGCCCCACGGAGGAGGCGGGCTGTGGTTGAGGCGGGGTTGGGCAAGCCCGGGTGATCGAGCTGCCCCGTGAGCGGCCTGGAAATGGCTCAAAACTGCCCCATAAGTGGCTCGAAACTGCCCCATAAGTGGCCTCAAGGTGACCCATAAGTGGCCTCAAGGTGACCCATAAGTGGCCTCAAGCTGCCCCATAAATGACCCCAATCTGCCCCATAACTGGCCTCAAGCTGACCCATAAGTGGTCCCAACCTGCCCCATAAGTGGCTCAAAACTACCCCATAAGTGGCTCAAAATTGCCCCATAAGTGGCCCAAACCTGCCCCATAAGTGGCCTGAAGCTGCCCCATAAGTGACCTCAAGCTGACCCATAAGTGGCCCCAACCTGCCCCATAAGCAGCCTGAAGCTGACCCATAAGTGGTGTGAAACTGACCCATAAGTGGCCTGAAACTGCCCCATAAGTGGCTCAAAACTGCCCCCTAAGTGACCCCAATCTGCCCCATAAGTGGCCTCAAGGTGACCCATAAGTGGCCCCAACCTGCCCCATAAGTCATGTAAAGCTACCCCATAAGTGGCCTGAAACTGCCCCATAAGTGACTTGAAGCTGCCCCATAAGTGACCCCCAATCTGCCCCATAAGGGACCTAAAACTGCCCCATAAGTGACCTCAAGCTGACCCATAAGTGGCCTGAAGTTGCCCCATAAGTGGCTCAAAACTGCCCCATAAGTGGCCTGAAGCTGCCCCATAAGTGGCTCAAAACTGCCCCATAAGTGACCCCGATCTGCCCCATAAGTGGCCTCAAGCTGACCCATAACTGGCCTGAAACTGCCCCATAAGTGGCTCAAAACTGCTCCCTAAGTGACCCCAATCTGCCCCATAAGTGGCCTCAAGCTGACCCATAACTGACTCCAACCTGCCCCATAAGTGGCCTGAAGCTGGCCCATAAGTGGTGTGAAACTGCCCCATAAGTGACCCAAAACTGCCCCATAAGTGGCCTGAAAGTGCCCCATAAGTGACCCCAACCCACCCTATAAGTGACCCGAAGCTGACCCATAAGTCACGTAAAGCTGCCCCATAAGTGGCCCCAACTTGCCCCATAAGTGGCCTGAAACTGCCCCATAAGTGGCCTGAAGCTGACCCATAAGAGATCCCAATCTGCCCCATAAGTGGCCCCATAAGTCACCTTAAACTGCCCCATAAGTGGCCCCAACCTGCCCCATAAGTAACCCAAAACTGCCCCATAAGTGGCCCCAACCTGCCCCATAAGTAACCCAAAACTGCCCCATAAGTGGCCCCAACCTGCCCCACAAGTAACCCAAAACTGCCCCATAAGTGACCTGAAACCCCCTCCAAACCCCCCAAAGCCGCCCCACACCCCCCCAAACAGCCCCACAACCACCTCCCCCTGCCCCCCCCCGCCCCACAAGTGCCCCCCCCCGCCCCACCAGTGCCCCCCCAAGTGCCCCCCAGGCGGGTACCTCGGGGTGGCGGTCGCGCTCGCGGCAGCCCCGCACCTCGTTGTAGAGCTTGGACGAGGAGATGGGCGCCAGGAAGGACGTGTAGCTACTGGGGATGCTCACTCCCCCCGCTGTGGGGCGCGGCTCAGCCCCACGCATCCCGCCCCGTGCCCCACAGATCCCCCCCCCCCAGCCCCATAGAGCCCGAGCCCAGCCCCACACATCCCGAGCCACCTTAAAAACGGCCTCGATCCCACCGGTTCCACCTTAAAATCTCATCAATGGGCAAGTCCCTGCCCCATAGATCCTGATCCCTGCCCCATAGATCCTGATCCCTCCCCCATAGATCGCCCCCTGCCCCATAGATCCTGATCCCAGCCCCACAGAGCCCGATCCCAGCCCCACAGATCCCCATTCCTGACCCGAGCCGCCTTAAAAATGGCTTTAACTCCACCAGTTCCACCTTAAAATCTCATCAATGGGCAAACCCCTGCCCCATAGATCCTGATCCCTGCCCCATAGATCCCCCTCCAGCCCCACAGATCCCCCCCCAGCCCCACAGAGCCCGAGCCCAGCCCCACAGATCCCAATTCCTGACCCGAGCCGCCTTAAAAACGGCCCCAATCCCACCAGTTCCACCTTAAAATCTCATCAATGGGCGAGTCCCTGCCCCATAGATCCCCCCCAGCCCCATAGATCCTGATCCCAGCCCCATAGATCCCGACTCCAGCCCCACAGATCCCCCCCAAACCCCTAATTCTGCCCCCCAAGGGCCTGATGCCACCCCTCAGAGCCCCCCAACCCCCAAAATCCCCCCTCAAACCCCCTTAATTCCCCCCAAAACCCCCTTAATTCCCCCCCAAATCCCCCTCAATCCCCCCCAAACCCCCCCTGAAACCCCCTTAATTCCCCCCAAAACCCCCTTAATTCCCCCCAAATCCCCCCCAAACCCCCCAAATCCCCCCTCAAACCCCCTTAATCCCCCCCAACCCCCCCAAATCCCCCTCAAACCCCCTTAATTCCCCCCAAAACCCCCTCAATTCCCCCCAAATCCCCCTCAATCCCCCCTCATCCCCCCAAAACCCCCTTAATTCCCCCCAAAACCCCCTTAATTCCCCCCAAATCCCCCTCAATCCCCCCAACCCCCCAAATCCCCCCTCAAACCCCCTTAATTCCGCCCAAAACCCCCTTAATTCCCCCCAAATCCCCATCAATCCCCCCAAAGCCCCCAAATCCCCCCTGAAACCCCCTTAATTCCCCCCAAAACCCCCTTAATCCCCTCCAAATCCCCCTCAATCCCCCCCAAACCCCCCAATTCCCCCCTCAAACCCCCTTAATTCCCCCGAAAACCCCCTTAATTCCCCCCAAATCCCCCTCAATCCCCCCAAATCCCCCCTCAAACCCCCTTAATTCCCCCCAAAACCCCCTCAATCCCCCCCAAACCCCCCAAATCCCCCCTCAAACCCCCTTAATTCCCCCCAAGCCCCCTTAATTGCCCCCCAAACCCCCCCGATTCCCCCCCAAACCCCCCTTAATTCTTCTCTAATCCCCCCCAAATCTCCTTAATTCCC
Source organism: Trogon surrucura (assembly GCA_020746105.1). Taxonomy (NCBI): domain Eukaryota; kingdom Metazoa; phylum Chordata; class Aves; order Trogoniformes; family Trogonidae; genus Trogon; species Trogon surrucura. The sequence goes on from JAJGST010000066.1 coordinate 86,351, forward strand.
CCCAAACCCCCTTAATTGCCCCCCAAAACCCCTCAATTTCCCCCCAAACCCCCCGATTCCCCCCCAAACCCCCCTTAATTCCCCTCTAATCCCCCCCCAAACCCCCTCAATCCCCCCCCCCAGCCCCCCGTCCCCGCGCACCCTTGAGGCAGTGCTGGGCGCCGTCCAGGCACTCTGGGGACAGCTCGTTGTCCCCGAAGGAGCCCAGCAGCTCCGAGACCACCAGGTCGGCGCCCTCGGGGGCCCCCCAGCCCCGCATGTCCCGCGGCACCACCGTCACCTGCGCCCCCCACTCCTCGTACTGCCAGCTCTCCAGCCTGGGGGGGCGCCGGGGGGGGGGGGGGGGGGCGTTAGGAGGGGACTGGGGGGGGGTTGGGGGGGGTTTGGGGGGGATCTGGGGGGGTTTGGGGGGATTTGGGGGGAGTTGGAGGGAGATTAAGGGGGTTTGGGGGGGAATTAGGGGGATCTGGGGGGGAGTCGGGGGGGTTTGGGGGGGATCTGGGGGAGTTGGGGGGAGTTGGGGGGAGATTAAGGGGGTTTGGGGGGAGTTGGGGGGAGATTAAGGGGGTTTGGGGGGAAATTGGGGGGATCTGGGGGGGATTTAGGGAGGATTGGGGGGGTTTGGGGGGGAATTAGGGGGATCTGGGGGGGAGTTGGGGGGTTTGGGGGGGATCTGGGGGGAGTTGGGGGGAGATTAAGGGGGTTTGGGGGGGAATTAGGGGGATCTGGGGGGGGGTTGGGGGGGATCTGGGGGGGTTTGGGGGGATTTGGAGGGATTTGGAGAGAGATTAATGGGGTTTGGGGGGGAATTAGGGGGATCTGGGGGGATTTAGGGAGGATTGGGGGGGATTGGGGGGGAATTAGGGGGATCTGGGGGGGAGTCGGGGGGGTTTGGGGGGGATCTGGGGGGATTTGGGGGGAGTTGGAGGGAGATTAAGGGGGTTTGGGGGGGAATTAGGGGGATCTGGGGGGGAGTTGGGGGGGGTTTGGGGGGATTTGGAGGGAGTTGGGGGGGAGATTAAGGGGGCTTGGGGGGGAATTAGGGGGATCTGGGGGGATTTAGGGAGGATTGGGGGGGTTTGGGGGGGAATTAGGGGGATCTGGGGGGGAGTTGGGGGGGTTTGGGGGGAGTTGGGGGGAGATTAAGGGGGTTTGGGGGGGATCTGGGGGGGTTGGGGGGAGATTAAGGGGGTTTGGGGGGAAATTGGGGGGATCTGGGGGGGATTTAGGGAGGATTGGGGGGGTTTGGGGGGGAATTAGGGGGATCTGGGGGGGAGTTGGGGGGGTTTGGGGGGATCTGGGGGGAGTTGGGGGGAGATTAAGGGGGTTTGGGGGGGAATTGGGGGGATCTGGCGGGGAATTAGGGGGGATTGGGGGGAATTAGGGGGGGATTGGGGGGATTTAGGGGAGCTGGGGGGGATTGGGGGGAGATTTGGGGGGGTTGGGGGGATCTGGGGGGCTTTGGAGGGGAATTGGGGGGATCTGGGGGGGGATTAGGGGGGACTGGGGGGATCTTGGGGGCTTTTGGGGGGGATTAGGGGGGCTGGGGGTGGTTTGGGGGGGGTCTGATAGGGGTTTGGGGGGGGCCTGGGGGGGATAAGGGGGGGGTTTGGGGGCAGAATTGGGGGGGGGCTATGGGTCTGGGGGATTGCTTGGGGGTCTGAGGAGTCACTTATGGGTCGGGGGGGGTGACTTATGGGTCAGAGAGACCACTTATAGGGTAATAAAACCCCCCAAAACCATCGAGTAAGTTCAATTTTGGGGGTCTGGGGGGCACTTATGGGGCAGCTACGGATGCGGGGGGTCACTTATGGGTCTGGGGGGGGTCACTTATGGGTCTGGGGGGTCACTTATGGGTCTGGGGGTGTCACTTATGGGGCAGGAACAGCCACTCGTGGGGCAGAAGTGTCACTTATAGGGCAAGATGAGCCACTTATAGGGTAATAAGTGCCACTTGTGGGTCACGAGGTGCCACTTATGGGTCAGGAAAAGCCACTTATGGGTCCCGGGGGTCACTTATGGGTCAGAGAGATCACTTATAGGGTAATAAAACCCCCCAAAACCATCCAATAAACTCAATTTTGGGTGTCTGGGGGGCACTTATGGGGCACCTACGGATCCAGGGGGTCACTTATGGGTCTGGGGGGTCACTTATGGGGCAGAGAAACCACTTATAGGGCAAGAAACCCCCCCCCAAAACCATCCAATAAACTCAATTTTGGGGGTCTGGGGGCCCCTTATGGGGCAGCTACGGATCCGGGGGGTCACTTATGGGTCGGGTGGGGTCACTTTTGGGTCTGGGGGGTCACTTATGGGTCTGAGGGATCACTTATGGGTCAGGAAGATCACTTACAGGGCAAGAAACCCCCCCAAAACCATCCAATAAACTCGATTTTAGGGATCTGGGGGGCACTTATGGGGCAGAAAAGTCCCTTGGGGGCCCAGTGGGGGTCACTTATGGGTCCAGGGAGTCACTTATGGGGCCGGGTGGACACTTATGGGGCAGGAAAACCCCCCAAAACCATCAAAAAAGCTCAATTTTGGGGGTCTGGGAGGCACTTATGGGGCAGCTACGGATCCTGGGGGTCACTTATGGGTCGAGGGGAGTCACTTTGGGGTCTGGGGAGTCACTTATGGGTCTGGAGGTGTCAGTTATGGGGCAGGAACAGCCACTTAAGGGGCTGAAGTGTCACTTATAGGGCAAAAGAGGCCACTTACAGGGTACTAGGTACCACTTACGGGTCAGGAGAAGCCATTTATGGGTCACAAGTATCACTTATGGGGCACAAGTGTCACTTATGGGGCACAAGTGTCACTTATAGGGCAGAAGGAACCACTTATGGGTCCGGGGGGGTCACTTATGGGTCAAGAAAATCACTTATAGGGTAATAAAACCCCCCCAAAACCATCGAGTAAGCTCAATTTTGGGGGTCTGGGGGGCACTTATGGGGCAGCTACGGATCCGGGGGGTCACTTATGGGTCCGGGGGGGGATCACTTATGGGTCTGGGGGGGGTCAGGGCTCTCTCACGTGACCACGGCGTTGGGGTTCTTCTCGACGGCGTAGACGCGCACGCGCCGCCCGGCCTGGCGCGCCGCCCGCAGCGCCGCGTTCACCAGCGGGCCCCGCCCCGCCCCCAGCACCATCACCACCCTGGGGGGGCGGGGCCACAGGGAGGGGGCGTGGTCAGAAAGGGGGGGGCGTGGCCAGGAGGGAGGGGCCACCAGGAGGGAGGGGACGCACTCACTGGACGTTGGTGTCCTTGTCCTCCTCGGGGACGCGGTCCAGGAGACACTTGTAGATGGCCTGGGGGGCGTGGCCAAGGTATAAGGGGGCGTGGCCAAGCACTAAAGGGGCGTGGCTTCCCCTAGGGGGCGTGGCCAAGCCCCGCCCACCCCCGCCAAGCCCCGCCCACCTGCTGGTATTGGGAGTATTTGATTGGGTCCTTCTCGAACACCTCGTAGGTCTGCGACTCCAGGTTGTCCATCAAGGGCTGTGGGAGAGGTTAAAGGGGGGCGTGGCCAAGCAGGGACACGCCCCCAGGGTGAAGCCACGCCCCCATTGGTCACTTCAGCCACGCCCCCACACAAGCCACGCCCCCCTTTGAGGTTGAGCCCCGCCCCTTTGTCACCCTCTGGGTCCTAAACTCCGCCCCCCAGCGCCAAGCCACGCCCCTTTCCCAAAGCCACGCCCACCATTGGTCACACCCAGCGTTGGCCACGCCCCCGTGCCACGCCCCTTTAGACCACGCCCCTTTGGACCACGCCCCTCCAAAGCCACGCCCCCTTTCCATTCATTTTTTCCCTTTTTCACCCTATTTTCCCCCAAAAAACCTCCTTAATCCCACTCCCTGTGCCCCCCCACAGGCCACGCCCCCTCCCCAAACCACGCCCACCACTGGCCACGCCCATTTAGGCCACACCCCCTTTAAGCCACGCCCCATTTGAACCACACCCCTCCAAGCCACGCCCCCTTCCATTCATTTTTTTCCCTTTTTCACCCTATTTTCCCCCCAAAAAAACCTCCTTAACCCCACCCCCTGTGCCCTAAGATAAGCCACACCCCCTCCCTAAGCCACGCCCACCACTGGCCACGCCCCCTTGGGCCACACCCCCTCAAGCCACGCCCCCTTCCCCTTCCTCCCACCCCTTTTTCCCCCCCTAAAACCCCGTCCCCGTCCCCCAAACCCCCCCTCCTGCCCCCAAGCCCCTCCCTCCTGCCCCATAACCCCTCCCTCCTGCCCCCAGGCCCCTCCCTCCTGCCCCCAGGCCCCGCCCACCTGGAGGGGGGACTGCAGGTAGTCCTCGTAGCCGCGGGCGAAGAGCTCGTAGGCGGAGGGCGGGGGCCGGTGCTGGCCCAGGTGCTCCAGGTACTGCAGGTACGAGCCCAGGGGGCGGCGCCCGTGCCGGGGGGCTCCCACCACCACCACCTGCACCTCCAGCTGGAGACCCCCACGGGGGGGGCAAATCGCAAGTAAATACCCCCCAGGGGGGCAAATTGCAAGTAAATACCCCCCCAAGGGGTGGCAAGTCATCCTAAATACCCCCCAGTGCCCCCTCAGGTTGTTAAATACAGCAAAAAAGTAAGTTTATAAAAGCCCCCCCCCACACTTTTCATCCCCCCCAAACACCCTCTGAGACCCCCCAGACCCCACCCAGGACTCTTAATTGCCCCCCAAAATCCATCCTTGGGGTCTTCCTGTGATCCAAAACCCCCACTAAGACCCCCAAATCCCCTCTAAGACCCCCCCCAAGCGCCCTCAAAGCCCCCCAGGACCCTTCAACCTCCCCCAAGACCCCCCAAATCCCCCCTTAGGGCCTTGCTCTGTCCTCAAACCCCCTTTAAGACCCCCCAAACCCCCTCTAAGACCCCCCAAACTCCCTCCCAGCACCCTCAAACCTCCACAGCACCCTTCAACCTCCCCCAGGACCCCCCAAATGCCCCCCAGGACCCCCCAAATGCCACCTTAGGGCCTTGGTCTGGCCTCAAACCCCCTTTAAGATCCCCCAAACCCCTCTGAGACCACCCCAACCTCCCCCAGGACCCCCCAAATACCCCCCAGGGCCCCCCACATCCCCCCTTAAGGCCTCATTTTGCCCTCAAACCCCCTTTAAGACCCCTCAAGCCTCTCTGAAACCCCCCAAGCTCCCTCCCAGCACCCCCAAACCCCATCAGGACCCTCCAAGTACCCCCCAGGATGCCCCAAATCCCCACTTGGGGCCTCGCTCTGCCCCCAAACCCCCTTTAAGAGCCCCCAAGCCCCATCAAACCCCCTCAAAGTCCCCCCCCAGACCCCCCAAACCTTGAGGAGGCGGCAGACGAGGCGCTGGTGGGGGCGGGAGAGGACGGGGAAGCCCTTCTTGTTGGTGAGGAAGAGGCGGGTGGGGAGGAAGGCCGCCTTCACCGGCTCCCCCAGCCACCGGTCGATGGCCGCCGCCGCCGGCAGGTCCGGCCCCACCTCCAGCGCTGCCGGGAGGGGGGATTGGGGGGGGGCGTGGTCAGGGTGGGGACACGCCCACCCCCCCGGGGACACGCCCACAAGGGTGAAAAACCCACCCTCCCCCCAAAAACCCACCCTCCCCCCAAAAACCACCCTTTCTATTCATTAGTATTTATCAATCAAAGCGTGGGAATGGGTGTTGGCCACGCCCCCCCGCGCCAGGCCACGCCCCCTCAAAGCGAGGCCACGCCCACAAAGCGAGGCCATGCCCCCCGAGGTGAAGCCACGCCCCCCGAGGTGAGGCCACGCCCCTTTCCCCGGGACACGGCCCCTGCCCTTCATAGGGAGGCCTGGGAACCGCCCGGCCCCATTCATAAAAAGGGCGTCAATGGGGCGTGGGAACCGCCCGGCCCCATTCATAAAAACGGCGCCAATGGGGCGTGGGAACCGCCCGGCCCCATTCATAAAAACGGGTCAATGGGGCGTGGGAACCGCCCGGCCCCACTCATAAAAAGGGCGCCAATGGGGCGTGGGAACCGCCCGGCCCCATTCATAAAAACCCGGAGGGAACGGCTGTGATTGGGCGAGGCCGCGCCCCCCCCTCTTTCGCTATTGGTGCAAAGGGGGGGTGTGGCCCCGCCCCCTTACCCACGCCCACGCGCTTGTTGTAGTCACAGAGCGTGCGGAAGTTGTGCCACCTGCGGGGGGGGGGGGGGGGAGACTTAAATACCCCCCCAAATTGCCCCAGGACCCCCTAATTACCCCAAGAGCCCCCCTAGTAACCCCTAGGACCGCCCTAATTACCCCAAGAGCCCCCCCAAATACCCCCAGATCCCTCCAGATACGCCCCCAGGACCCCCCAAATACCCCCCCGGGCCCCCCTAATTACCCCCAGGACACCCCCAAATACCCCAGGACCCCCCCAAACAGCCCCAGCACCCCCCCAAATAGCCCCAGGACCCCCCCAAATACCCCAAGAGCCCCCCTAATTACCCCCAGGACCCCCTTAGTTACCCCCAGGACCCCCCCTAACACCCTCAGGACCCCCCAAATACACCCAGGACCCCCCTAATAACCCCCAAGACCCCCTCAAATACCCCAAGAGCCCCCCTAATTATCCCCTGGACCCCCTAATACCCCCAGGACCCCCCCAACACCCTCAGGACCCCACAAATATCCCCAGGACCCCCCCTAATACCCCCAGGACCCCCCCTAATTACCCCCAGGACCCTCTCAAATACCCCAAGAGCCCCCACAAATACCCCCAGGACCCCCCTAATTACCCCCAGGCCCCCCCAATAACCCCCAGGACCCCCCAAATACCCCAGGGCCCCCCTTAATACCCCCCAGACCCCCCCTAATTATCTCCAGGCCCCCCCAATTACACCTCAGACTCCCCCCAATACCCAAAGACCCCCCCAAATGCCCCCAGACCCCCCCAAATGCCCCCCCAGACCCCCCCCAATTGCCCCCCGGCCCCCACCACGTCCAGGTCCTCTCATCGGCGTCAGCGTCGTCGCCCCCCGCCGGCGCCTCCTCGTTGGCCACCAGGGCGTCGCGCTCGTCCTCGGGGGCGCGCAGGGGCACCCGCACCCACACCTGCGCCAGTACGGACCAGTATGGACCAGTACGGACCAGTATAAACCAGTACAAACCAATACAAACCCGTATAAACCACTAACCCCCACTGAGATCATCCAGTGCTCCCAGTAACAACCAGTGACCTCCCCCAATAAGCACCAAAGAACCCCCAAGCGCCCTCGCAGGGCATTCCAGTATCTCCCAGTAAGGCCCTGGGGTCTTCCAGTATCCCAATTCCCCCTCCCAGTCCCTCCCAGTAACCCAAATCCCCATCCCAGTCCCTCCCAGTTCCCCCAGCTGCCTCCCAGTACCCCCAAATCCCCTCCCAGTCCCACCCAGTTCCCCCAATCCACCTCCCAATCCCTTCCAGTAAGCCCAATCTACCTTCCAGTCCCTCCCACTAACCCCAGTCCCCCTCCCAGTTCCTTCAGCCCACCTCCCAGTTCCCCCAATCCCCCTCCCAGTAACCCCAATGACCATCCCAGTCCCTCCCAGTAACCCCAATCCCCCTCCCAGTTCCCCCAATCCTCCTCCCAGTAACCGCAATCCCCCTCCCAGTAACCCCAAACCCCCTCCCAGTGCCCCCAATCCCCCTCCCAGTCCCTCCCAGTACCCCCAAACCCCCTCCCAGTACCCCCAATCCCCCTCCCAGTACCCCCAATCCCCCTCCCAGTGCCCCCAACCCCCTCCCAGTGCCCCCAACCCCCCTCCCGGTGCCCCCAACCCCCCTCCCAGTCCCTCCCAGTGCCCCCCAGTACCGCGGCGCTGTGGTGCCCGGTGTGCAGGTGGGCGCAGAGCAGCCGGGCCAGGTTGGGGCAGTGGCCCTGCCGCAGCGGCACAAGGAAGGCCGGCAGCCCCAGGTACGCCCCGAAATCCAGCTCCTGCAGCATCGCCTGGCGGGGGGGGGGGACACACACACAGGTAAAAGGGGGGTCCCGGCCCCCCAAAATCCCCCCCCAGAAAATCAAACCCCCCCAAATCTCGCACTCACGGCCTCCGAGTTGCGGCGCACGTGCTCCAGCGGGGAGTCGGGGCGGATCCAGGGCGAGAGCTTCCCCACGATCAGCGTGTTCCAGTCTGGCCACGGGGGCACAAAATGCTTTTTGGGGGGGGTCCAGATCTTTTGGTGGGGGGGGTAGAGCCCCCGAGGGGGTTTGGATCCTTTTGGGGGGGACCTGGATCCCATTTGGGGGGGCCTGAACCCCTTTGGGGGGTCCTAAGCCCCTTTAGAGAGCCCTGAACCCCCTTTAGGTGGGTCCTAAAGCCCTTTGGGGGGGTTCTAAAGCCCTTTAGGGGGTCCTAAACCCCTTTGGAGGGGCCTGAGCCTCCTTTAGGGGGGTCCTAAAGCCCTTTGGGGGGTCCTAAAGCCCTTTGGGGGGTCCCAAACCCGTTGGGAGGGACCTGAATGCCCTTTGGGGGGCTCTAAAGCCCTTTGGGGGGGGCCTGAATCCCCTTTAGGGGGGTCCTAAAGCCCTTTGGGGGGTCTAGGGGGAATTTTGGGGTCTCCAGAGGGGATTTCAGGATCTCCAAGGGGGATTCTGAGGGGTCTAGAGAGGATTCTGAAGGGTCTAGGGAGGATTTTGAGGGGTCATGGGGGGGTTTGGGGTCTCCACGGGGGATTTCGGGGGCCTCTAGGGGGATTTTAGGGTCTCCAAGGGGGATCTTGAGGGGTCTGGGGTGGATTTTAGGGGGTCTAGGGGGGTTTGGAGGCCTCTAGGGAGTGGTTTTGGGGTTTCCAGGGGGGATTTTAGGGGGTCTGTGGGGGCTTGGGGGTCTCTAGTGAGGATTTCAGGGTCTCTAGAGGACATTTTGAGGGGCCTAGGGGGGATTTTAGGGGGTCTATAGAGGATTTCAGGGGGTCCAGAGGGGTTTTGGGGTCTCCAGGGGGGATTTTCGGGGGTCTAGGGGGGATTTTGGGGTCTCCAGGAGGGATTTTGGTCGGTCTAGGGTGGTTTAGGGTTCTCTAGTGGGGGTTTGGGGGCCTCTAGGGGGGATTTTGGGGTCTCCAGGGGGGATTTTGGGGTCTCCAGGAGGGATTTTGGTCGGTCTAGGGTGGTTTAGGGTTCTCTAGTGGGGGTTTGGGGGCCTCTAGGGGGGGTTTTGGGGTCTCCAGGGGGGATTTTGGGGTCTCCAGGGGGGATTTTGGTCGGTCTAGGGTGGTTTAGGGTTCTCTAGTGGGGGTTTTGGGGTCTCTAGGGGGGGTTTTGGGGTCTCCAGGGGGGATTTCGGTCGGTCTAGGGTGGTTTAGGGTTCTCTAGTGGGGGTTTGGTGGCCTCTAGGGGGGGGTTTTGCGGTCTCCAGGGGTCTGGGGGCCCCTCAGCCCCTCCCGGTGCCTCCCCCCACCCTCACCCCTGCCGGAGAGCAGCAGGTCGGAGCGCGTCTGCGGGCCGGGCCTGCCCTTGGCCGGTTCCAAGGCGAACTCCCGGCGGTGCCGGGGATGGAAGAGCGGCAGGCACAGGAAATCGAACCTTCACAAGACACAGAAACCCCAAAAAAAGCGCGTTTTACACCAAAAATCCCCGGGTTTTTTGGCCAGGGGAGGGTTGGAGGGACGCTCACCCTTGCCTCGCCACGGCCCCCAGCGCTCCGGCCACCTCCGGGACGCAGCTGAGGTCGCGGCCGCTGGAGACCCGCGCAGCGCCCGCCGCTCCCGGAGCCGCCGCCGCCATCTCTGAGCCCCCTCCCCGCCCGCCCAAACCCTGGCGGCCAATCGGCGCCGCCGCGCGAGGGCGCTCCGCCAATCGCGGCGCGCCGCGCGGGGACGCCGGCCAATGGCGGCGCGGATCGCCTCAGGGAGAGCCCGCCCGCGCGGCGCGATTGACAAGGCGAGGAGAACCAATCGGGGGGAGGCTCGTCGCGGTGGAATCCCGCCCACCCCCCCCCCCTCCCGCGGCGTGATTGATAGGGCGGGGCAACCAATGGGGGAGCGCGTCGGCGCGGCGAGTTCCCGCCCCCCCCGCGGCGTGATTGGCGGGGCGGCGCAGCCAATGGGGAGAGCGGAGGGGGCTCGGCGCGGCCGCGCGTGATTGACAGGGCGCGGCGGCCAATGGGGGAGCGGCTCTTCCCGGCGAAATCCCGCCCCCGCGTCGTGATTGGCAGGAATGGGGACGCGGATGGGCTCGGCGCGGCCACCCCCCCCCAGCCCACATCGGCCAATCGGAGCGCCGCGCCGCCTGTCAGTCAAAAGGAGGGGCCGCGGCCCCGCCCCCCTCGCGTGTGCAGCCAATGGCGGGGCCGCGGGGCCTGTCAGTCGCGCTAAGCCCCGCCCCCTCCTGTATAAAGAGCCCTGGGGGCGCTTGGCCACGCCCCCTTTCCCACAGTGAGCCAATGGGCGAGCCGGCAGGGCTGTCAATCAACCCCTGGGGGCGGCGCCTCCCGTTATAAGGGGCCCGGGCCAAGCCACGCCCCCTCCCGCCCACCCTGGCCCCGCCCCTTTCCCTATAAGGAGCCTATGAATGGGTTTGGACGCCTGTCAATCAATCCAGAAGCCACGCCCCCTCACTATAAGAGTCCATTGGCCAAGCCACGCCCCCCTGGAGGCGCTTGGCTCCGCCCCTTTCCCAATAACGAGGCTATGGATGGGTTTGGACACCTGTCAATCAAACGAGAAGCCACGCCCCCTACTATAAGAGCCTATTGGCCAAGCCACGCCCCCCCGGAGGCGCTTGGCTCCGCCCCTTTTCCGTCAATGGGCAGGGACACCTGTCAATCAAAGCAGAAGCCACGCCCCCTCCTGGAAGCGCTTGGCTCCACCCCTTTTCCATCAATGGGCGGGGACACCTGTCAATCAAAGCAGAAGCCACGCCCCCTCCTGGAGGCGCTTGGCTCCGCCCCTTTCTCATCAATGGGCGGGGACACCTGTCAATCAAACCAGAAGCCACACCCCCTGGAGCCACTTGTCCCCACCCCTTTCCCTTTAAGGAGCCTATAAATGAGCTCGGACACCTGTCAATCAACCCGCCGCCGCTTGGCCACACCCCCTCCCTAAACCACACCCCCTGGTGGGCGTGTCCCCCCCCTTAAAACCACTCCTCGCCTGGTTTCCGCTGCATTTTTATTGGCCGCCGGGCCCGGGCGTGTCCCCATCGGGCGTGTCCCGGGGGGGCGTGTCCCGGGGGGGCGTGTCCCGGGGGGGCGTGTCCCCGCCGGGCGGGCGGAGCTCGCGCAGGGCCCAGCGGCGCTGGCGCAGAAGCTGCCGCAGCCGCCCGTACTCGGCGGCCGCCGCGGCGAAGCCCGGCCCCAGCGCGGCGAAGGACGACAGCGCCGACGCCGCCCCCCGCGCCTCCGCCGACAGCCGCCGCCGCTCTGCCTCCAGGAGGGACCTGGGACGTCACGGGAGAGGGGGGGCGGGGCTAAGAGGGGGGGGGGGGGAGGCGGGGGGGGTGTCCCCAAGGGGGTGTGGCCGGGTGAGAATCAAGTAGGGAGTGGGTGTGGCCAAATAAAGGGTGGGTGGGGGTCGAATATGGGGTGGGCGTGGTCAAATAAGGGGTGGGCGTGGCCCTATATGGGGAGGGTGTGGCCATATATGCGGTGGGCGTGGCCCTATATGGGGAAGGTGTGGCCATATAAGGGGTGGGTGTGACCATATAAGGGGTGGGTGTGACCATATATGGGAAGAGTGTGACCATATATGGGGTGGGTGTGGCCATATATGGGGTGGGTGTGGCCAACTGTTGAGTGGACGTGGCCATATAAGGGGTGGATGTGGCCATATATGGGGTGGGTGTGGTCAAATATGGGGTGGGCGTGGCCATATATGGGGTGGGCATGGTCTTATATGGGTGGGTGTTACCATATATGGGGTGGGTGTGTCCCTATATGGGGTGGGTGTGGCCGAATATGGGGTGGGTGTGACCAAATATGGGGTGGGTGTGGCCGAATATGGGTGGGCGTGGCCATATATGAGGTGGACGTGACTATATATGGAGTAGGTGTGGCCAAATACGGGGTGGGCGTGGCCAAATATGGGGTGGGTGTGGCCCTATATGGGGTAGGTGTGGCCAAAAATGGGGTGGGCGTGGCCCTATACGAGGTGGGCGTGGCTCAACCTCCCCCCCATGAATGGACTTCACCCCCAATGTTGAATAAATAATGAGGGGGCGGGGCCAAAGGTTGGCTGAATATGGGGGTGGGCGGGGCTTAGGGTGGGTCGTCAGGGGTGGGCGGGGCTTGAGGGGGCGTATCCCGGGGTGGGCGTGGCCACCTCTGAACGAATGAAACCAGGGAATGAATGAACGAAAACCATGAATGAATGAATGAAAATGATGAATGAACGAACGAAATTTGGCCCGAGTGGATGAAAATAACGCATGCAAATGAGGTGGGCGGGGCCAAACGGGCGGAATAGTGGGCGTGGCCACGGGGGGGAGGGGGCGTGTCCCGCGGCGGGCGGGGCTTGGGGCCCACCTGATGCGCCGGTGTGCCTCCAGCTTGTCGGGCGGGTACGAGTCCACCAGCAGCGTCAGCTCCTCCAACCTGATTAACGAGTCGTTAACGAGGGGGGGGGGCGTGGCCAATGGCGGGGGGGAAGGGAGGGGGCGTGGCCCCGTCGGGTCACCTGATCTTGAGCAGCATGGCCACGCCCTTCACCTCCAGGTACTCCGCCCTCCGCCTCTGCAGCTCCGCCCCGTCGCGCTTCCTCTCCTCCAGCCGCCCCAAAATCGCGCCGCAGCGCCCCAAAACCTGGGGGGGCGGGGTCAAAACGGGGTCACGTGACGCCCCGAAGCCACGCCCACCCCCCTTAAGCCACGCCCACCCCCTTAAGCCACGCCCACCCCCCGTGTTTTCAATCACCTCGGGGTACGCCCGGCGCTGGGTCTCCAGGAGGCGGAGGAGGCGGCGCCGCCGGCGTCGCGCCCGCCGCAGCCGCTGCTCCTCCCCCCGCAGCTTTCGGGGGGTCTCGGAGGGGTTCGGGGGGGGGTTCCCCGGGGGGTTCCGGGGGGCCTCGGGGCCGGTTCGGGGGGTGCCGGCGCCGTGGTAGTCGGCGAGGTCGGCGGCTTTGCGGCGCAGGAGGCGCTCGAGGGGCGGGAGCAGGCGGGGCAGGAGCCCTGAGGGGTCCTGGGGGGGGGAGGGGGGAAGAAAAAGGGGGGTCGGGGGGGTTCTGGGGGGCTGGGGGGGGGGGGTTGTGAGGAGATTTAGGGGGGTTTGGGGGTGTCAAAGGGGGTTGGGGGGGAAGGGGGGGGTTTGGGGGGGACTCAAAGATTCCCTGGGGGGGGATTTGGGGTCCCTGGGGGGGGTTTTGGGGTCCCTAGGGGGGGGTTTGGGGGTCCCTGGGGGAGGGTTTGGGGGTCCCCGGGGTGGATTTGATGTCCCTGGGTGGCATTGAGGGATCCCTGGGGTGGTTTTTTGGGTCCCTGGGGTGGATTTGGGGGTCCCTGGGGTGGATTTGGGTCCCTGGGGTGGATTTTGGGGTCCCTGAGGTGGATTTGGGGTCCCTGGGGTGGATTTGGGGTCCCTGGGGTGGATTTTGGGGTCCCTGAGGTGGATTTGGGGTCCCCGGGGTGGATTTGATGTCCCAGGGGTGGATTTGGGGTCCCTGGGGGTGGATTTTGGGGTCCCTGGGGTGGATTTTGGGGTCCCTGGGGTGGATTTAGGGTCCCTGGGGTGGATTTGGAGGCCTTAGGGTGGATTTTGGGGTCCCTGGGGTGGGATTTGGGGTCCCTGGGGGGGGATTTGGGGTCCCAGGGGTGGGCTTTGGGGGTCCCTGACCTGGGGGGGGGGCCCGCGTGGCGCCCCCCGTCCGCCGCAGCTCCCCCAGCGCCAGCGCCCGCTCCAGCTCCCCCAGCACCTGCAGGGGTGGGGGGGGGGGGGGATTCGGGGGGTTACCGGGGGGTCCCCAGGGGGGTTTCGGGGTGCAGGGGGGGGGGGGGTTGGGGGTGACTCACGGCGGGGGGCAGCCCCTGGGGGTCCCGGCGCAGCTCCTGCAGCCCCCGCCAGAGGGTCTCCAGGCGCAGAAACGCCCCCCGGCGCCCGCACAGCTCCGCCTCCGCCTGCGGGGACACCGCTGTCACCCCCCCGGGCACCCCAAAATACCCACCTGGGACCCCAAAAAACCCACCTGGGACCCCAAAACCCACCCCGAGGATCCCAAATCCACTCCGGGGACCCCCCAAATCACCTCAAACCCCTTCAAACCCCCCCCCCAAATCCCCTCATCCCCCCAAACAACCCCCCCAAGACCCCCAAATCCCCCCCAAACCCCCTCATACCCCCCTCAAAAACCCCCCAAGACCCCACAAACCTCCTCAAGACCCCCTAAAGCCCCTCATACCCCCCAAAACCCCCCCAAAGACCCCTGAAACCCCCTCATAACCCCCCAAAACCCCCCCAGACCCCCCAAAACCCCCTCATGCCCCCCAAAAACCCCCCTAAGACCCCCCAACCCCCCTCATAACCCCCCCAAATCCCCTCATATCCCCCCCAAACCCCCTCATATCCCCCTCAAATCCCCTCATATCCCCCCAAACCCCCTCATATCCCCCCAAAACCCCCTCATACCCCCCAAAAACCCCCCCAAGACCCCCCAAACTCCCTCATAAACCCCCCAACCCCCCTCATATCCCCCCCAAATCCCCTCATATCCCCCCCAAACCCCCTCATATCCCCCCAAATCCCCTCATACCCCCCAAAAACCCCCCTAAGACCCCCCCCACCCCCTCATATCCCCCCCAAACCCCCTCATATCCCCCCCAAATCCCCTCATACCCCCCCAAATCCCCTCATATCCCCCCAAAACCCCCTCATACCCCCCAAAAACCCCCCTAAGACCCCCCCCCCACCCCCTCATATCCCCCCCAAACCCCCTCATATCCCCCCAAACCCCCTCATATCCCCCCCAAATCCCCTCATATCCCCCCAAAACCCCCTCATACCCCCCAAAAACCCCCCCAAGACCCCCCAAACTCCCTCAAAAACCCCCCAAACCCCCTCATATCCCCCCCAAACCCCTCATATCCCCCCAAAACCCCCTCATACCCCCCAAAAAACCCCCCTAAGACCCCCCCCACCCCCTCATATCCCCCCCAAACCCCCTCATATCCCCCCCAACCCCCTCATATCCCCCCCAAATCCACTCACACCCCCCAAACCCCCCCCCCCGGACCTGTCTGAGGCGGGCGGCCAAGGGGGGCGCGACGCCGCCGGCCCCCAGGGCGCTGCCCACCCCCCGCAGTAGCCGGGCCAGCCCCGGGTGGGCCGCGAGCGTCTCGGGGGGCGGCAGCAGGGGGAGCCCCTCCTCTGGCAGAGAAAACACCGGGGGGAGGGGTTAATTAGCGCCTTCGTTAACCGCCCCCCGCGGAAATCCTCGTTGTCCCCCCTTACCTGGGTCGGAGTCGGGGTCCTCCAGCTCCAGCATCGCGGCTGAGACCCCAAAAAACCCGGTTTTCCCCGTCAAAATCAAGCCCAGAGCCCAAAAAAACTCCACTTTTCCCCTCAGAATTAGAGATCAGAGCCCGAAAACCCCATTTTCCTCCCCAAAAATAAGCCTTAGGATGCTAAAACGGCGCTTTTCCCCCCGAAAAATCAACCCTGGACCCCAAAAATCTCCACTTTCCCCCTCAGAATTAGAGATCAGAGCCTGAAAACCCCATTTTTGCCCCCAAAAACACACCTTAGGATGCCAAAACGGCGCTTTTCAGCCCAAAAAAATCAACCTCCGACCCCAAAAACTTCCCTTTCCCCATCAAAAATAAAGCCCAGACCCCAAAACCTTCACTTTTCCCTGCAAAAATCAGCCTAAAATCTAAAAATTTCAGTTTTCCCCTCAAAAATAGGTGGCATAACCCCAAAAACTCCACTTTTCCCCTCAAAAATAAAGACCAGGACCTGAAAACCCCCCTTTTCCCCAAAAAAATAAGCTTTAAGATGCTAAAACGGCGCTTTCCCCCCCGAAAAACCAACCCTGGACCCCAAAACTTCGCTTTTCCCATCAAATATAAAACCTAAAAGCCAAAAACTTCACTTTTTCCCCTCAAAACCCTCTTTTTTCTCTCAACTCCCGCTAAAACCCCCTTTTTTCCCTCAAACCCCCCCAAAATCCCATTTTTCCTCCTCAAAACCCCCTTTTCCCCCTCAACCCCCCCCAAAATCCCCTTTTTTCCCCACAAGACCCCCTTTTTCCCCCTCAAAACCCCCTTCTACCCCTCAAACCCCCAAAATCCCCCTTTTCCCCCTCAAACCCCCCTAAAATCCCATTTTTCCCCTCAAAACCCCCTTTTCCCTCTCAAATCCCCCCAAAATCCCCCTTTTCCCCCTCAAACCCCCCCAAAATCCCCCTTTTTCCCCCTCAAAACCCCCTTTTCCCCCTCAAACCCCCAAAATCCCATTTTTCCTCCTCAAACCCCCCTTTTCCCCCTCAAACCCCCCCAAAATCCCATTTTTCCTCCTCAAACCCCCCTTTTCCCCCTCAACCCCCCCCAAAATCCCCTTTTCCCCCTCAAACCCCCCTAAAATCCCCTTTTTCCCCTCAAAACCCCCTTTTCCCCCTCAAACCCCCCATAAATCCCATTTTTCCCCCTCAAACCCCCCCAAAATCCCATTTTTCCCCCTCAAAACCCCCTTTTCCCCCTCAAACCCCCCCAAAATCCGTTTTTCCCCTCAAAACCCCCCTTTCCCCCTCAAACTCCCCTCCCAAACCCCAAAATCCCCCTTTTTCCCCTCAAACCCCCCATAAATCCCATTTTTCCTCCTCAAAACCCCCTTTTCTCCCTCAAAAGCCCCCAAAATCCCACTTTTTCCCCTCAAGACCCCCCTTTCCCCCTCAAATCCCCATTTTTCCCCCCAAAACCCCCTTTTTCCCCCTCGAACCCCCCCCTTTCCCCCTCAACCTCCCTCCCCACCCCCCAAACCCCCCATTTTTGCCCCAAAACCCCCCCTTTTCCCCCCAAAATCCCCTTTTTTCCCCCCAAAAATCCCCTTTATCCACCCCCCCCCCCCCCCCCCCCCCCCCCGGTACCTTCCGCTCCCGCCGCCGGCGCCGCGGCCCCGCCCCCTTCCCGCCGCGCCGCCCAATCAGCGCGCAGCTCCCCGCCGCGCGCCTCCCGCCTTTCCTTCCGCGCATGCGCGGCGACGCTCTACCCCCCTCCTCTCGCTGTCCCCGCGCCTTGGAGGACCGACCTGCCTTTACCCGCCCCAGCCCCTCGTTAACTCTTGTCCCTACTGACGGCGCGCGTCAAAAATCACCATTTTCACCCCGAGAAAAGCCCCGAAATGGGGTTTTTTTTTAATCCTCGCCCTCCTCCCCGCCCCCGTAGCGCTCCTGCAGCTCGGCCACGTTGTGGGTGGAGACGTGGCGCCAGCCCCGCGGCCCCACCAGGTAGACGGTGACGCGGCCGCCCGAGTAGGCGTCGCGGTGGGCCGCCTGGAAGATGGCGCGGCGGGCCAGGGCCACCGCGGCGTCCGGCGTCGGTGGCCCCGTGGCCAGCCCGCGGTCCAGCACGCCGTAGGCGTAGGGCGCCCCCGAGCCCACGGCGAAGGCGCCGCCCGGCACCCGCGTGCCCTCGCTGTCCACGTAGTACAGGCCTGGGGGGGGGAAAAAAATGGGCCGCCGTGACTACTAGCCACTGGGCTAGTGACTTGGCGGGGGGCCACCGAGTCCCTGGAGCTTCGAGCACTCGCCTCGGGGCCACCAAGATCTCTCCTGGTGGCCACCAAGCCCCTGTGGCCACCAAGCCCTGCCTGTGGCCACCAAGCCCTGCCTGTGGCCACCAAGCCCTCCCTGTGGCCACCAAGTCCTGCCTGTGGCCACCAAGTCCTGCCTGTGGCCACCAAGCCCCTGGAGCTTCGAGCCCTCACCTCGGGGCCACCAAGATCTCTCCTGGTGGCCACCAAGTCCTGCCTGTGGCCACCAAGTCCTCCCTGTGGCCACCAAGTCCTGCCTGTGGCCACCAAGCCCTCCCTGTGGCCACCAAGTCCTGCCTGTGGCCACCAAGCCCCTGCAGCTTCGAGCCCTCACCTCGTGGCCACCAAGATTTCTCCTGGTGGCCATCAAGCCCCTGTGTCCACCAAGTCCTCCCTGTGGCCACCAAGTCCTCCCTGTGGCCACCAAGTCCTCCCTGTGGCCACCAAGCCCCTGCAGCTTCGAGCCCTCACCTCGTGGCCACCGAGATCTCTCCTGGTGGCCACCAAGCTCCTGTGGCCACCAACCCCTTGAACCCTCAAATCCTCACCCAGTGGCCACCAACCCCTCAAACCCTCACTTGGTGGCCACCAACCCCTTCCCCGTGGCCACCAACCCCTCGAACCCTCCGGACTTGACTTGGTGGCCACCAACCCCTTCCCCATGGCCACCAACCCCTTGAACCCTCAAACCCTCACCTGGTGGCCACCAACCCCTTCCCTATGGCCACCAACCCCTTGAACCCTCAAACCCTCACTTGGTGGCCACCAACCCCCTCCCCATGGCCACCAACCTCTTGAACCTTCAAACCCTCATCCGGTGGCCACCAACCCCTTCCCCGTGACCACCAACCCTCCTGGTGGCCACCAACCCCTTGAACTCTCTAGACTTGACCCGGTGGTCACCAACCCCTTCCCCACAAACACCAACCACCCTGGTGGCCACCAACCCCTTCCCCGTGACCACCAACCCCTTGAACCCTCAAACCCTCACCCGGTAGCCACCAATCCCCTGAACCCTCACTTGGTGGCCACCAACCCCTTCCCCACGACCACCAACCCCCCTGGTGGCCACCGACCCCTTGAACCCCCAAACCCTCACCCGGTGGCCACCAACCCCTTGAACCCTCAAACCCTCACCCGGTGGCCACCACCCCCTTCCCCGTGGCCACCAACCCCTTGAACCCTCAAACCCTCACCCGGTGGCCACCAACCCCTTGAACCCTCAAACCCTCACTTGGTGGCCACCAACCCCTTCCCCGTGACCACCAACCTCTTGAACCTTCAAACCCTCACCCGGTGGCCACCAACCCGTTGAACCCTCAAACCCTCACCCGGTGGCCACCACCCCCTTGAACCCTCAAACCCTCACTTGGTGGCCACCAACCTCTTCCCCGTGGCCACCAACCCCTTGAACCCTCAAACCCTCACCCGGTGGCCACCAACCCCTTGAACCCTCAAACCCTCACTTGGTGGCCACCACCCCCTTCCCCGTGGCCACCAACCCCTTGAACCCTCAAACCCTCACTTGGTGGCCACCAACCCCTTCCCCATGGCCACCAACCCCTTGAACCCTCAAACCCTCACCCAGTGGCCACCAACCCCTTCCTCGTGGCCACCAACCCCTTGAACCCTCAAACCCTCACCCGGTGGCCACCAACCCCTTGAACCCTCAAACCCTCACTTGGCGGCCACCAACCCCTTCCCCGCGGCCGCCAACCCCTCGAACCCTCAAACCCTCACTTGTTGGCCACCAACCCCTTCCCAGGTGGCCACCGCCGCGGCGTCTCACCGGGCCCGCGCTTGTCCCAGCCGCAGATCATGGTGCCCATGCTGAGCCCCATGCCCTTGTACTGGTAGACCATGTTGGCCAGCAGCTTGGAGGCGGCGGCCACCGAGATGGGCTCCTTGTTGCGCAGCTGGTAGACGCGGCACTGCCGGGCCAGCAGGCGCTGCCAGAAGGCGCAGTCGGCGGCGCCGCCGGCCATGGTGCCCAGGAGGCCGCCGTTGATCTCCAGCACCTTGCGCACGGTCTGCGAGGCGATGTAGGAGCCGGCCGTGGCGCGCGAGTCCACGGCCACCGCCACGCCCTCGGGGAACTGCGGCGAGAACGGGCGCGGCGTGGGCAAAGGCAACGCGGCACGGGTCAAGGCAACCCAAGGCAACCCAACCCAACTCAACCCAACTCAACCCAATCCAAGCCAACCCAAGTCAACCCAACCCGAGTCAACCCAACTCAACCCAATCCAAATCAACCCAAGGCAACCCAAGGCAACCCAACCCAACTCAACCCAATCCAAGGCAACCCAACCCAAATCAACCCAACTCAACCCAAGTCAACCCAACCCAAGTCAACCCAACCCAAGTCAACCCAACCCAAGTCAACCCAACCCAAGTCAACTCAACCCAATCCAAGTCAACTCAAGCCAACCCAACTCAACCAACTTCAGACCAACCCAACTCAACCCCACTCAACCAACTTCAGGCCAACCCAACCCAAGTGAAGTCAAGCCAACTCAACCCAACCCAACTCAACCCAACAAACCCAACCAACTTCAGGCCAACCCAGCACAACTAAAGCCAACCCAAGGCAACCCAACGTAACCAAAGTCAACCCAAGCCAACTCAAGCCAACCCAAGTCGAGCCAACCCAAGTCGAGCCAACAAACCCAACCAACTTCAAGCCAACCCAAGTCAACCCAAGTCAACCCGACTCGACCCAACCCAACCCAACCTGACTCGACCCGACCCGACCCGACTCAACCCAACCAACTTCAGGCCAACCCAACCCACCCGAAGTCAACCCAAGTCAACCCAACAAACCCAACCAACTTCAGGCCAATCCAACGCAACCAAAGTCAACCCAACTCAACCCAACCCAACCAAAGTCAACCCAAGCCAACCCAACTCAACAAACCTCAGTTCAACCCAACCCAACCCAACCCAGCCCCGAGACCCAGCAAAGACCAACCCTGGACACCCCAACCCCCCCCTGCAGCCCCCAAATCTACCCCTAGAAGCCCGAAACCACCTCCTAGAACCCCCAAACCCAGCCCAGGACACCCCAAGCCCCCTCTAGAGCCCCCTCAAGCCCCCTTTAAGGCCCCCAAATCTACCTCCAGAACTCCCAAACCCCCTCTATGTCCCCCCAAACCCCCTTTAGAGCCCCCCAGGACCCCCTTACAGCCCCCAACCCCCCTCTACATTCCCCCAAAACCCTTATAAATCCCCCCAACTCCCCTTTAGAGCCCCCAAACCCCCTTTAAATCCCTCAAACCTACCCCTAGAACCCCTAAATCCCCTTCTAGAGCCCTCAAGCCCACCCTAGCACTCCCCAGACACCCTCGATATCCACCCAACCCCCCCCCAAATCCCCTCTACATCCCCCTAAACCCCCTTTAAGGCCCCCCAAGACCCCTTTAGAGCCCCCAAATCCCCACTATACCCCCCCAAACCCCCTCTATATCCCCCAGACGGCTTCCATACCCCCCAAAACCCCTCTATATCCCCTTAAGCCCCCTTCATATCCCCCTGAATCCCCTTATATCCTCCCAAACTCCCTCTATACTCCCCAGACGCCCTCTATATCCCCCAAAATCCCTCTATACCCCCTTAAACCCCCTCTATATCTCCCAAAACCCCTCTATAACCCCCAAACCTCCTTCATACCCCCCCCAACCACCGTCTATATCCCCCCCAAACCCTCTCTATATCCCCCACAACCCCTCTATATGCCCCAAGCCCCCTTTATACCCCCCCCAAATTCCCTCTATATCCCCCCAAACGCCCTCTATATCCCCCCAGACCCCTTCCATACCCCCCAAACCCCCTCTATATCCCCTTAAACCCCCTCTATGCCCCCAAACCCCCTCTATATCCCACCAAACCCCCTCTATATCCCCTTAAACCCCCTCTATATCCCCTTAAATCCCCTTTTTATCCCCCAAACCCCCTCTATATCCCCTTAAACCCCCTCTATGTCCCCTTAAATCCCCTTTTTATCCCCCAAACCCCCTCTATATCCCCTTAAACCCCCTCTATATCCCCTTAAATCCCCTTTTTATCCCCCAAACCCCCTCTATATCCCCTTAAACCCCCTCTATGTCCCCTTAAATCCCCTTTTTATCCCCCAAACCCCCTCTATATCCCCTAAACCCCCTCTATATCCCCTTAAATCCCCTTTTTATCCCCCAAACCCCCTCTATATCCCCTTAAACCCCCTCTATATCCCCTTAAATCCCCTTCTTATCCCCCAAACCCCCTCTATATCCCCTTAAACCCTCTCTATGTCCCCCGAACTCCCCTTTAGAGCCCCCAAACCCCCTCTGCACCCCCCAAACCCCTTCTAAATCCCCTCAACTCCCCTTTAGAGCCCTCAAATCCCCCTCCGGACCCCCCCCAAAACCTTAAAGGCCAGCGTGGTGGTTCCATGCAGGAGCCTGAGGCCCGGCCCGGGCAGGGGGAGCCGTTCCCCGCCTTCCCCGGAGAAGGCGAGGAACGGCGCCGCCGCCGCCGCCAGCCCCGCGGGGGGTCCCGCAGGGTCTCGGGGGGCTTTGAGGAGGGGGAAGAAGCTCTCGGGGTGGGGGGTTCGGGGCTCGCCGGCCCGGAGGACGCTGGCCAGGGCCATGTCGGGATGACGGAGCGCGGCGCCGCCAAGATGGCGCCGGCGCCGGCGCCGTGAGGGGAAAGGCGGGGGGGGGGAACGCGGCGACTGCGCATGCACCGCGTCGCCAGGCAACGGCGCGGCGCATGCGCAGAGGCGGGTTTCTCCATATGGGCGCCGCCATCTTGCTTTGAGGGCGGCGCCATATTGGGGGGGGTAAAAAAAAAGGCGGGGGGGGGGGGGGGGGGGAAGGAAGTTCCGGGGGGGGTCTCACCGAGGCAAGATGGCGGCGGGCAGCGGCGGCGTGGCCCAGGGCAGCCAGAGGGGCGTGGCCCTGGGAGGGGCGGGGTTAGAATTGGGGTGAAAACGGGGAAAAAAGGGACAAAAGGATGCAGACACACACACACACACCCCCCCCCCCCAGCGCTCACCTGTGGGTCGATCCGTGGGAGGAGGCCGGGGAGGGGGCTGCGGGGGGGCGGGGTTAAGAGGGAGGGGCGGGGTTAAGGGGGAAGGGGCGGGGCTGGAGCGCAAGGGGCGGGGCTTGGAGGCGAGGGGTGGGGAGAAGGGGCGGGGCTAAGGTGCAGGGGCGGGGCTAAGGGGAAAGGGGGCGTGGCTTGGGGCAGGAACGGGGCTAAGGGGCGGGGTTAGGGCACAAGGGGCGGGGCTTAGGGCAGGAATTGGGGCTAAGGGGCGGGGCTTGGGGCAGGGAGCCAGACTATTGGGCGGGGTTAGGGCACAAGGGGCGGGGCTAGGGAGGAAGGGGCGGGGCTTAGAGGCGTGAATCAAGCCTAAGGGGCGGGGCTTAAGGCATGAATGGGGCTAAGGGGCGGGGCTACGGCACAAGGGGCGGGGCTTAGGGCATGGTTCGAGCCTAAGGGGCGGGGCTAGCAGGGAAGGGGCGGGGCTTAAGGCATGAATGGGGCTAATGGGCGGGGCTACGGCACAAGGGGCGGGGCTTAGGGCATGGTTCGAGCCTAAGGGGCGGGGCTAGCAGGGAAGGGGCGGGGCTTAAGGCATGAATGGGGCTAATGGGCGGGGCTACGGCACAAGGGGCGGGGCTTAGGGCATGGTTCGAGCCTAAGGGGCGGGGCTAGCAGGGAAGGGGCGGGGCTTAAGGCATGAATGGGGCTAATGGGCGGGGCTACGGCACAAGGGGCGGGGCTTAGGGCATGGTTCGAGCCTAAGGGGCGGGGCTAGCAGGGAAGGGGCGGGGCTTAAGGCATGAATGGGGCTAATGGGCGGGGCTACGGCACAAGGGGCGGGGCTTAGGGCATGGTTCGAGCCTAAGGGGCGGGGCTAGCAGGGAAGGGGCGGGGCTTAAGGCATGAATGGGGCTGAGGGGCGGGGTTAAAGCACAGGGGGCGGGGCTTAGAGGCAATGATTGGGGCTAAGGGGCGGGGCTAAGGCACAGGGGGCGGGGCTTAGGGCATGAATCGGCCCTAGGGGGCGTGGCTTGGATGGAAGGGGCGGGGCTTAGAGGCAAGGATTGGGGCCAAGGGGCGGGGTTAGGGCACGGGGGGCGGGGCTTAGGGCAGGACTCCAGCCTATGGGGCAGGGTTATGGCACAGGGGGCGGGGCTTACCTGCCGAGGGGGCGTGTCCAGGCTCACCTGCTGCCGGGGGCGGGGCCTGCCAGGGCGGGGGGCGGGGCTCGGAGCGGCTGCGGGGAGGGGGGAGGGGTCAGAGGGGGGCGGGGCTTGGGGAGAGGGGGGCGTGGTCTGGGGAAGCCCCGCCCCTCCGCTGACCTCACTTCCTGTCCCCGCAGCTGCCGCCGGGGCTGGGGGGAGGCTGGGGGGGGGAGAGAAATTCGAATTATTGTTGGAAAAAAATGAAATTTTAAGGTTCAAATTGAAATAAAATGCACAGAAATTAATGCAAATTATTGCTAGAAACCAAATTTGAACGTTAAAATTGAAATAAGTAGAAATTAAGTGTTAAAATTTATAAAATAAGGCTGGAAAGTAACAAGGTTAATGATTAATACCAAATAATTTCATTAAACTTAGTTAATAATGTTTAATTATTAAGGTTTAGACATGGAACAAAAGGGGAAAAAGGGAATTGAAACGTTAAAATTCAGGAATTAAAATGATAAGAGGTTGAAAGTGGAAAATTCGAAGTGAAATATTGGAATTTAAAGGATAAAATTGGTAAAGGAAAGGAAGGATGAGCTAACTCATTAAAAAAAAGAAATATTAAGTTTAAGAATTAGAAAGAAAATATTAAAATTTCAAAATATTAACATTTAAAAATTAAAAAGGGAAATTTTAAAATTTTAAAATTTTAAAATTAAAAAATTAAAAAGGGAAATTTTAAAATTTTAGAATTTTAAAATTAAAAAGGGAAATATAAAAATTTTAAAATTAAAACTGGAAAAGGGTGGAAGTTAACAGCAATGATTAAACTTTGAAGATTTAAACTTAAAAATTGTAAGGTTGGAAATTTAAATTTAAACGTCAACATTGAAAGTTAAATTTTAAGTTTTGAAATATCAAGATTAAAATTGGGAGTTCATGACAATTGACAAACAATTAAATGGTTAAAGTTCAAAGTTAAAAGTCATAAACGGGAAAGTAAAATCAATAAAAGAAAGCAAAATGAAATTGAAAATTGTAAAATCCAACAGAAAAAGGCAAAGTTCAAGGGAAAAACATGTAAAATTCAATGGAAAAAAATTTAAATTAAATGGAAAAATGTGAAATGTGATTGAATAAAAGGAAAATTCAATGGAAAAAAATGTAAAATTCAACGGGGAAAATTTCAAAGTAAACGGGAAACCGCAAAATTCAACGGAAAAACACGAAATGGGAAAAATTAAAAACTCATTGAAAAAAATGTAAAATTAAGTTGCAAATTGTAAAACTAGATGGAGAACTGTAGAATTCAATGGGAAAAATGTAAAATTCAATGGGAAAAATGTAAAATTCAATGGAATAAATGTAAAATTCAATGGGAAAAATCGTAAAATTCAATGGAAAATTGTAAAATTCAATGGGAAAAATGTAAAATTCAATGGGAAAAATGTGAAATTCAATGGAAAATTGTAAAATTCAATGGGAAAAATGTAAAATTAAATGGGAAACTGTAAACTGCAATGGAAAAATATAAAAGTAAATGGAAGAAATGAAAAATCAAACGGAAAAAAGTGTAAAATTAAATTGCAAATTGGAAAACTAAATGGAGAAGTGCAGAATTCAATGGGAAAAATTAAAATTCCATGGGGAAAATGTAAAATTCAGTGGGAAAAATGTAAAATTCAGTGGGAAAAATATGAAATTCAGTGGAGAAAATGTAAAATTCAATGGAAAAAATGGGGAATTAAGTGGGAAATTGCAACAAAAACAGGAGGAAGGGGTGGGGGGAGGGGGCGTTACCGGCGGGGGCGGGCGAGGTGACGCCGACGGGTCGGGCCGCGCTGCTCCTGCGGGGGGAAGCAACTCACAGACAGCCCAAAACCGGGTAAAACCGGGGGAAAAGGGGCGGGGCCTCACCTGGAGCCGCCCCCGCGCCAGCCGGGCGACACCTGCGGGGGGACACACCGGGAAAACCACCAAACTCTCGAGGTTTTGCCTCATTTTGCCCACTTTGGGCCTTTTTTTTGGCCGGTTTGGGCCTTTTCCGGCCGGTTCTGGCCGGTTTGGGCCGGTTCTGGGCCTTTTCTGACCGGTTCCGGCCGGTTTTTGGCGGTTCTGGGGGGTGGGGGCTGACCTGGGCGCGGCGCAGCAGCTCCCCGTGCTCCCGGCGCAGCGACTCCAGCTCCCTGCGGGACCCGGCAAGATGGCCGCCGCCCGGGGGGACCCTCCCAGGGCCCCTCCCAACCGGTTCCAACCCGTTCCGACCCGTTCTGACCCAACGCGGCCGCCATGATGGGTCCCATCCGAGATGGCCGCCATGGGGGAGCCATTTCAAGATGGCCGCCCAACTGGGACTCCAACCAATATGGCCACCGTCATGGATCTCATCCAAGATGGCCGCCATCCCAACCCATCCCAACCCATAGCAACCCGTTCCAACCCGTTCCGACCCAACACGGCCGCCATATTGGATCCCATCCAAGATGGCCGCCCACCCGGGACCCCAACCAATATGGCCGCCGTCATGGATCTCATCCAAGATGGCCACCATCCCGACCCGTTCCAACCCATCCCAACCAGTTCCGACCCGTTCCGACCCAACGCGGCCGCCATATTGGATCCCATCCAAGATGGCCGCCATCATGGATCTCATCCAAGATGGCCGCCATCCCAACCCATTCCAACCCATCCCAACCAGTTCCGACCAGTTCCGACCCAAGACAGCCGTGACATTGGATCCCATCCAAGATGGCCGCCCACCCGGGACGCCAGCCAAGATGGCCGCCTCACCTCTCGCGCGCCGCCAGCTGCCGCCGCGCCTCCTCGGCTTCCTGTCGCGCCCGCCTCGCCACCCGGCGCTCGGCCGCCAGCAGCAGCTCCGCCTGCGCCCGCTGGAAGCGCCAGGCCTGGGGCGGGGCGGGGCTTGGGGGTGGGCGGGGCCAAGATGGCCGCCGCCGCGCCCCGCCCGGCCGCCATGTTGGGCGTCTCACCTGGGCGACGCGCTGGAGGCGCCGCAGCGCGACGGCCGCCGGGCTCTGCAGGAAGCGAGCGTCGTCCTGTGGGGGCAAGATGGCCGCCGTGAGGGGAGGGGGGGGGGGGGGAGGGGCCAAGATGGCCGACGGGGAGGCGGAAGGGGGGGAGAGGGGGGACAAAGAGGGGTCAAGGTGGCGGAGGACGGGGAGGCAAAGCGGCGGCCATGATGGGTCAGGGTTCAAGATGGCCGCCGTGATGACGCAACCTCAAGTTGGCCATGATGGAGAAGGATCCAAGATGGCCGAAAGGTTGACCCAACCCCAGGTTGGCGGCCATGATGGTTCAGGGTTGAAGATGGCCGAAAGGTCAACCCAACCCCAGGTCGGCCATGATGGATCAGGATCCAAGATGGCCGCCAGGTTGACCCAACCCCAAGTTGGCGGCCATGATGGTTCAGGGTTCAAGATGGCCGCCAGGCTGATGGAACCCCAAGTTGGCGGCCATGATGGAAGAGGATCCAAGATGGCCGAAGGGTCGACCCAACCCCAAGTCAGCCATGATGGATGAGGGTCCAAGATGGCCGAAAGGTTGACGCAACTCTAAGCTGGCGGCCATGATGGATGAGGGTTCAAGATGGCCGCCAGGCTGACGAAATCTCAAGTTGGCGGCCATGATGGTTCAGGGTCCAAGATGGCCGAAGGGTCGACCCAACCCCAAGTCAGCCATGATGGATGAGGGTCCAAGATGGCCGAAGGGTTGACCCAAGTGCAGGCGGGCGGCCATGCTGGATGAGGGTTCAAGATGGCGGCGGGGGGGGGGTCAGGTGACTCACGTGCGGGCGCAGCAGCAGGAGGCGACAGGTGGCGCGGCACAGCGGGCACTGGCCTGGGGGGGAAAAAACACACGGTCAGGCACAAAAAAATCCACATTTTTGGCATTTTGTAAGAAAAATTGTGAAAAAAACCCTCATTATTGGCATTTTTTGCGCAAAAATTGGGAAAAAAATCGATTTTTTAACATTTTTTAGACAGAAATTGAGAGGAAAAACCTCATTATGGACGTTTTTTGGACACAAATTGGAAAAAAATCAATTTTTTGACATTTTTTAAACACAAATTGAGAGAATAAACCTCGTTTTGGACATTTTTTGGATGCAAATTGGAAAAAAAATCAATTTTTCGATACTTTTTAGACAGAAATTGAGGGGAAAACCCTCATTATTGACATTTTTTGGAAGCAAATTGGGAAAAAAATGGATTTTTGGATTTTTTTTTAGGCAGAAATGGAGGAAAAGAACCTCAATTTTGACTTTTTTTGCACATAAATGGAGAGGAAAAACCTAATTTTTGATTTTTTTAGGACATAAATTCGAAAAAAAATCCTCATTTTTGATGTTTTTTAGACACAAATGGAAGGAAAAAACCCTCAGTTTTAACTTTTTCTGGACACAAATTCAACCAAAATCCTCAATTTTTACTTTTTTTGGACATAATTTGAGGGGGAAAAAAACCCTCATTTTTGACCATTTTGGCCACAAAGTAAAGGAAAAAAAAATCCAGTTTTTACCTTTTTTGGACACAAACTGACGAAAAATTCTCAGTTTTAACTTTTGTGGGCACAATTTGAGGTAAAAAACTCATTTTTCACCAATTTCACCACTCGAATTGAGGAGAGGTCCCTCCTTTCTACCACTTTATGGCCAAATTTTGAGGGAAAATCCCCATTTTTGCCATTTTAGGGGTTTAAATTGAGGGGGGGGAGTCCCTCCTTCAGCCTCTGAGGCGATTCCCCCCTTCCCACCTTTTTCTGGACACAACTTGAGGTAAAAAACTCATTTTTCCCCAATTTCACCGCCCGAATTGAGGAGAAATCCCCCCTTTCTACCACTTTATGTCCCAAATTTGAGGGGAAAACCTCATTTTTTGCCATTTTAGGGGTTTAAATTGAGGGGGGGTTCCCTCCTTCCGCCTCTGAGGCGATTCCCCCCTTCCCGCCTTTTGTGGACACAACTTGAGGTAAAAAACTCATTTTTCACCAATTTCACCACTCGAATTGAGGAGAAGTCCACCCTTTCTACCACTTTATGGCCAAATTTTGAGGGAAAAAACTCATTTTTTGCCATTTTAGGGGTTTAATCTGGGGGGGGGGGGGTTCCCTCCTTCCGCCTCTGAGGCGATTCCCCCCTTCCCGCCTTTTTGTGGACACAACTTGAGGTAAAAAACTCATTTTTTGCCATTGTCACCACCCGAATTAAGGAGAAATCCCCCCTTTCTACCAGTTCATGTCCCAAATTTGAGGGAAAAACCTCATTTTTTGCCATTTTAGGGATTTAAATTGAGGGGGGGGGGAGGTCCCTCCTTCCGCCTCTGAGGCGATTCCCCCCTTCCCGCCTTTTGTGGACACAACTTGAGGTAAAAAACTAATTTTTCACCAATTTCACCACCCGAATTGAGGAGAAGTCCCCCCTTTCTACCACTTTATGGCCAAATTTTCAGGAGAAAACCTCGTTTTTTGCCATTTTAGGGGTTTAATCTGGGAGGGGGGGTCCCTCCTTCAGCCTCTGAGGCGATTCCCCCCTTCCCGCCTTTTTGTGGACACAACTTGAGGTAAAAAACTCATTTTCCCCCAATTTCACCGCCCGAATTGAGGAGAAGTCCCCCCTTTCTACCACTTTATGGCCAAATTTTGAGGGAAAAAACTCATTTTTTGCCATTTTAGGGGTTTAATCTGGGGGGGGGGGAGTCCCTCCTTCAGCCTCTGAGGCGATTCCCCCCTTCCCGCCTTTTTATGGACACAATTTGAGGTAAAAAACTCTTTTTTTGACATTTCAAGGGTTCAAATTGAGGAGAGGTCTCCCCTTTCTACCACTTTATGTCCCAAATTTGAGGGGAAAACCTCATTTTTTGCCATTTTAGGGGTTTAAACTGAGGGGGGGGGGGTCCCTTCTTCAGCCTCTGAGGCGATTCCCCCCTTCCCGCCTGTTTCTGAACACAATTTGAGGTAAAAAACTCATTTTTCACCAATTTCACCACCCGACTTAATGAGAAGTCCCCCCCTTTTTACCACTTTATGTCCAAA
Organism: Trogon surrucura; assembly: GCA_020746105.1. Lineage (NCBI taxonomy): Eukaryota > Metazoa > Chordata > Aves > Trogoniformes > Trogonidae > Trogon > Trogon surrucura. The sequence continues at coordinate 116,216 of JAJGST010000066.1, forward strand.
ATTTGAGGGAAAATCCTCATTTTTTGCCATTTTAGGGGTTTAAACTCACGGGGGGGGGGGTGTTCCCCCCTTCCCGCCTTTTGTGGACACAACTTGAGGTAAAAAACTCATTTTTCCACAATTTCACCGCCCGAATTGAGGAGAAATCCCCCCCTTTCTACCACTTTATGTCCCAAATTTGAGGTAAAACCCTCATTTCTTACCATTTTGATGCTTTACATTGAAAAGGGGGGGGGGGCGGCGCTGCCGCCGCCGCCATTTTGTATCTCCGCGACGCGCAAAAACTCATTTTTTTAACCTTTTTACCGGCGCGATTTGAGTAAAAAAACCCCATTTTCCGCCGCAAACCGCAGCGGGGACCCCATTTCCCCACATAAAATGACGGGAAAAACCCATTTTCCACCATTTTTCCCTGCCCCCCTACCGCCCCCCCCCCCCCTCCTTTCTGAGGCGCGGCCGCCATCTTGGGACGCTCCATTTCACTGATTTTCACACTTTTTTTTACACTTTTTTTTTAACTCTTTTTATTAAAAAGGGGTGCAGCTCCGTACCTGCCCCCCGGCAGGCGTGGCACAGGACGTGCCCGCAGCTGGTGACGCCGAAAGCGGCGCCGTTTTGGCGGTAGCAGCGGTTGCAGTGGAACCAATCCATCATGGCGGCCGCCCCCCCCCCTTCTCCTTCTTCTTCTTCTTCTTCTTCTTCCCCGCCAAGCGCGGGAAACGTCGCGACGCACGAGGGGGGCGTGGCCAGGGGAGGTGAGTCCCCATAGGGATGCATTGGAGGGGGCGTGGCCAAGGGGAGGGGGCGTGGCCACGGGTGGTGCGTCCCCATAGGGATGCATTGGAGGGGGCGTGGCCAAGGCGAGGGGGCGTGGCCACGGGTGGTGCGTCCCCATAGGGATGCATTGGAGGGGGCGTGGCTAAAGGAGGGGGCGTGGCCTCGTACATCGCGGGCCTAGGGAGGGGGCGTGGCTTGCGCGGAAGGGGCGGGGCCGCTCTTAAAGGGGAACGAGCGCGGAGGGGGGGAATCAAGGGGGGGGGGCGCTCCCAGTGGCTCCCAGTGCCTCCCAGTTCCCTCCTTGTGGCTTCCAGTGATTCCCAGTGCCCTCCAGGACTCTCCCAGTCCCTCCCAGTGCCTCCCAGTCCCCTCCCAGTGCCTCCCAGTCCCCTCTAGGACCCTCCCAGTCCCTCCTAATCCCCTGTAGGACCCTCCCAGTGCCCTCCCAGTCCCTCCCAATCCCCTGTAGGACCCTCCCAGTGCCTCCCAGTTCCCCCCCCCAGTCCCCTCTAGGACCTTCCCAGTGCCTCCCAGTTGCTCCCAGTTACCCCCAGCCCCTCCCAGTCTCTACCAGTAACCCCCTCAGTTCCCTCTCAGTTCCCTCCTACTATTCCCAGTCGCCTCCCAGTGCTCCCAGTAACCGCCCCAGTCCCGCCCAGTTCACCCACAGTCCCTCCCAGTCCCCTCTAGGACCCTCCCAGTCTCCTCTAATCCCCTCCCAGTAACCCGTCGGTCCCTCCCAGTCCCTCCCAGTCCCCTCTAGGTCCCTCCCAGTTCCCTCCCAGTCGCTCCCAGTAACCCCCCAGTTCCCCCCACTTCCCGCCAGTGCCTCCCAGTGCCCCCCCAATCCCTCCCAGTCGCCCCCAGTAACCCCCCCACAGCCCCCCCCCCCCCACCTCCGCCGTCCCTCCCAGTCCCCCCAGCTCCCCCCCCCAGTCCCTCCCAGTCCCCTCCCAGTCCCTCCCAGTCCCTCCCAGTTGCCCGCCGGGGGTCAGAGTCCTGGGGAGCCGCCATGTGGGGCAGCGCCGTGGGGCAGGGGGGGCCGCTCAGCGGGAAGGTGGCGCTTGTCACCGCGGCCACCCAGGGGTGAGTGACCCCCCCCCCCCCCGGACCCACAGATCCGCCCCATAGATCCGACCCTGCCCCATAGATCCACCTCCTGACCCATAGATTCACCTCCAGCCCCATAGATTTCCTCCCCAGCCCCATAGATCCCCCCTCCAGCCCCATAGATCCCCCTCCCAGCCCCATAGATTTCCTCCCCAGCCCCATAGATTCAATCTCCAGCCCCACAGATCCTCCCCTGCCCCATAGATTTCCTTCCCCAGCCCCATAGATCCCCCTCCAGCCCCATAGATCCCTCTCCCAACCCCATAGATTCAATCTCCAGCCCCATAAATCCACCCTCCAGCCCCATAGATCCCCCTCCCAGCCCCATAGATCCACCGTCCAGCCCCATAGATCCCTTCCCAGCCCCACAGATCCCCCCTCCAGCCCCATAGATCCCCCTCCCAGCCCCATAGATTCACTTCCAGCCCCATAGATCCCTCTCCCAGCCCCACAGATCCCCCCTCCAGCCCCACAGATCCCCCTCCAGCCCCATAGATCCCCTCTCCAGCCCCACAGATCCCTCTCCCAGCCCCACAGATCCCCCCTCCAGCCCCATAGATCCCCTCTCCAGCCCCACAGATCCCTCTCCCAGCCCCACAGATCCCCCCTCCAGCCCCACAGATCCCCCCCAGCCCCACAGATCCCTTCCCAGCCCCACAGATCCCTCCCAGCCCCACAGCTCCCGCCCCCCGTCCCCCCCAGGATCGGGCTGGCCATCGCGGGGGCGCTGGCGGGGGCGGGGGCGCGGGTGATGCTCAGCTCCCGCCGTGACCCACATGTGGCGGCCGCCGTGGGGCAGCTGCGGGCCCGGGGGCTCGAGGTCAGCGGCTGCGTCTGTCACGTGGGGCAGCCCCACAGCCGCGAGGCCTTCGTCCAGAAGGTGGGAGGGGAGGCACTTGGGGGGCTGGGAGGGAATCTATGGGGCTGGGACAGGGATTCTATGGGGCTGGAGGGGGGATCTGTGGGGGCAGGGGTGAATTTATGGGGCTGGGGGTGGAATCTATGGGGCTGGAAGGAGGATCTATGGGGCTTGCGAGGGATTCTATGGGGCTGAGGATGCATCTATGGGGCTGGGGCAGGGATTCTATGGGTCCAGAGTTGGATCTATGGGTCTGGAGGGGGCTCTATGGGGCAGATCTATGGGCTGGGGGCGAATCTATGGGGCTGGGGGTGGATCTATGGGGCTGGGGGGGCTCTATGGGGTGGATCTATGGGGCTGGGGGCAAATCTGTGGGTCCAGAGTTGAATCTATGGGTCTGGAGGGGGCTCTATGGGTTGGATCTATGGGGCTGGAGATGGATTCTATGGGGCTGGGGGCAAATCTATGGGTCTGGGGGTGGATCTATGGGTCCGGGGCTGCATCTGTGGGTCTGGAGGGGCCTCTATGGGTCAGATCCATGGGTCTGGGGTCGAATCTATGGGGCTGGGGGCGGATCTATGGGGCTGGGGGCGAATCTATGGGTCCGGGGCTGCATCTATGGGTCTGGAGGAGCCTCTATGGTTCAGATCCATGGGTCTGGGGTCGAATCTATGGGGCTGGGGGTGGATCTATGGGGCTGGGGCTGTATCTATGGGTCTGGAGGGGCCTCTACGGGTCAGATCTATGGGCCTGGGGTCGAATCTATGGGTCTGGGGCCGAATCTATGGGTCCGGGGCTGGATCTATGGGTCTGGAGGCGCCTCTATGGGTCAGATCTATGGGGCTGGGGTGGATTCTATGGGGCTGGGGTCGAATCTATGGGTCTGGGAGTGGATCTATGGGGCTGGGGGGGATTCTATGGGTCTGGGGGCGCCTCTATGGGTCAGATCCATGGGTCTTGGGTCGAATCTATGGGTCTGGGGGTGGATCTATGGGGCTGGGGGTGGATCTATGGGGCTGGGGTCGAATCTATGGGTCCGGGGCTGGCTCTATGGGTCTGGAGGCGCCTCTATGGGTCAGATCTGTGGGTCCGGGTCCGTGGGGCAGGCGCTGGACACCTACGGCGCCGTGGACATCCTGGTGTCGAACGCCGCCGTGAGCCCCGCCCTGGGCCCCGCCCTCGACGCCGACCAATCCGTGTGGGACAAGGTCGGGCCCCGCCCCCTTTGCCCTCTCCCTATTGGCCACGGGCCCCTCCCTCCTCTCCTTGACCCCGCCCCCTCCCTTCTAAGGTCTTCGAGATCAACGTGACGGCGGCGGCCATGCTCATCCGCCTCGTCGTGCCCCACATGGAGAAGAGGGGGTAAGAAAAGGGGGCGTGGCCTCGGGGAGGGGTGGGCGTGGCCTCGTGGTGGGCGTGGCCTCGAAGGGGCGTGGCCTCGACGTGTGGCCACGCCCCCCCCCTCTAAAGTCCCCCCTCCAGCGGCGGCTCCATCGTCCTCGTGTCCTCATTGGCCGCCTACACGCCCTTCCCGGTGAGGGGCGGGGCTTTGGGTGGGCGTGGCCAATGGGTAGGCGTGGCCAATGGGTGGGCGTGGCCATTGGGTGGGCGTGGCCAAGTGGGCGTGGCTTGGGGCGGGCGTGGCAGCCCCCGGGGTGGGGTCAGGGGGTGGTTTTGGGGGCGTGGTTTCCCCCCCTTGGGAGGGCGTGGCTTGGGGCTGGGGGCGTGGCCAATGAGCGGGCGGGGTCTCCAGTGGGCGTGGCCTCAAAGGGGGCGGGGCTTGGGGGTGGGCGGGGCTTCAGATGGAATAAATGGGAGGTGGGTGGATGGGTGGGGGGGCGTGGCTTCCATTTAGGGGGCGTGGCTTTCACGTTGGGGGCGTGGCTTGTGTCTGGGGGCGTGGCCAATAGACGGGGCGTGGCCTCAAGGGGGCGTGGCCTCAAAGGGGGCGTGGCTTGAGGAGTGGGCGTGGCCATAGGGGGGGTCTTTTTGGGCAGAATCTCCCCTCTTTTGGGGGCTTCGCTTTGATTTGGGGGGGGTGTGGCTTCCATTTGGGGGCGTGGCTTTCACTTGGGGCGTGGCTTGTGTCTGGGGGGCGTGGCCAATAGACGGGGCGTGGCCTCAAGTGGGCGTGGCCTCAAAGGGGGCGGGGCTTGAGGAGTGGGCGTGGCCATAGGGGGGATTTTTGGGCAGAATCTCCCCTCTTTCGGGGGCTTCGCTTTGACTTTGGGGGGCGTGGCTTCCATCCTAGGGGGCGTGGCTTTCGCTTTGGGGGCGTGGCTTGTGTCTGGGGGGCGCGACCAATGGGTGGGCGTGGTCTGAGAGGGGCGTGGCCTCGAAGTGGGCGTGGTTTGGGGGTTGGGCGTGTCCCCCGGGGTGGGTTTAACCCCGAATCTCCCCTCCCATTGGGTGGGGGGGGGGGCGTGGCTTGGGATTGGTGGGCGGGGCTTGACCGCTGGGGTGGGCGTGGCCAGGGCTTGGCCCCCTACAGCGTGAGCAAGGCCGCCCTGCTGGGATTGGTCAAGGCCCTGGCGCCCGAGCTCCTCCCACTCAACGTCCGCCTCAACGCCGTCGCCCCCGGGCTCGTCCGCACCCGCTTCAGCGCCGCCGTGAGGGGGGCGGGGCTTAGCCTGGGGGGGCGGGGCTTAACCTGGGGGGGCGGGGCTTGGGTGTAGGGTGGAGCCTATGGGGGGCGGGGCCTCATGGGGGCGTGGTTTGGGGGTGGGCGGAGCTTCGTTGGGTCAACCCGGGGGTGGAGGGGGCGTGGCCAATGGGGGGCGTGGTTGGAAGGGTGGGCGTGGCCTCGGGGGGGCGGGAAAACGCAGCTCCCACCCCCATTGGTTGAGATTTGGGGGGGCGTGGCTTGAGTTTTGGGGGGCGTGACTTGAGTTTTGGGGGCGTGGCTTGAGTTTTTTGGGGCATGGGCTGAGTTTGGGGGGCGTGGCTTGAGTTTTTGGGGCGTGGCTTGAGTCTTTGACTCTGATTGGTTGGTTGAAGGGGCGTGGCTTGTCCTCGGGGGCGTGGCCAATGGGCGGGCGTGTCCTCCCAGGGTGGGCGTGGCCTCTTGTGGGGTCCCCGATTGGGTTTTTCCCCCCAAGGAGGGGGCGTGGCTTGGAGGGGGAGGGGCGTGTCCTGTGATTGGTGGGCGTGACTTAAGAGTGGGGCGTGTCCTAAGAGGTGGGCGTGGCCTAAATGGGCCCCTCCCCCCCCCCCCCCCCAAGCTGTGGCAGGACGAGGCGACGCGGGAGCGGCTGCTCCAGGCCCTGGGGGTCCGCAGGTGGGCGGGGCTTAAGGGGGTGGGGGCGTGGCCAATGGGAGGGCGTGGCCTCACCCCTGACCCCTCCCCCCCCCCGACCTTTGACCCCCAGGCTGGGCACCCCCGAGGACGTGGCGGCCGCCGTGACCTTCCTGTGCTCGCCCGGCGCCGACTTCGTCACCGGCGAGACGCTGGTGGTGGGGGGAGGGGCGCCCTCGCGCCTCTAGGCCACGCCCACCCCCCCCCACTTCCCGGAAATCCCGCCCCCCCCTCCCCTTTGGGGGCGGGGCTTCACTTCCGGCCGGTTTTGGGGCGGAAAAGCCCCCAAAAACCCCGAGAAAATCCAATAAAAGGAGGATCCAAGATGGCGGCGAGGGGCGTGGCTTCATTCGGGGCCGGTTTTTGACCAAAATTACCCCCAAAAACCCAAGAAAACTCAAGAAAACCCAATAAAAATCCAATAAAATCCCAATAAAACTCAATGAAACCCAATGAACCCCAATAAAACCCGATAAAAATCCAATAAAACCCCAATAAAACCCAATGAACCCCAATAAAACCCAATAAAAATCCAATGAAACTGCAATAAAACCCAAGAAAACCCAATGAACCCAATAAAAATCCAATAAAACCCCAATAAAACCCAATGAACTCCAATAAAACCCAATAAAAATCCAATGAAACTGCAATAAAACCCAAGAAAACCCAATGAACTCCAATAAAACCCAAAGAACCCCAATAAAACCCAATAAAAATCCAATAAAATCCCAAGAAAGTCCCAATAAAACCCATGAACCCAAATAAAACCCAATAAAAATCCAACAAAACCCTACGAAAACCCAATAAAAATCCAATAAAACCCTATAAAACCCAATAAACCCCAATAAAACCCCAATAAAACCCAATAAGCCCCAATAAACCCCAATAAAAATCCAATAAAACCCAATAAAACCCAACAAAACCCCAATAAAACCAAATAAACCCCCAAGGGGAACCCAATCCAAGATGGCGGCGGTGGGCGTGGCTTCGTTCGGGGCCGTTTTTTGCCCCAAACCACCCCAACCCCCCCCCAAAAACCCCACTAAGACCCTTCCCGGCCCCACAGATTCCGCCCCCCAACGAGCAGCTGTGAGGGCAGGCTCCCGTTTCAGGCCTTTTATTGGTCCCCCGCGGTGGCCACCGGGCCCAAGATGGCCGCCGTTGACTCGTTAGGAACCAGGATGGCCGCCGGCGCCTTTAAACACCCAAAACCCTCCTTAAAACTTTCAAAAACCTCCAAAAACTCAACAAAACCCCCTAAAATAACTCAAAAAATTGACTTTTCTTGACTTCCAAGATGGCCGCCAAGACCAATATGGCCGCTGTTGACTAATTAAGAACCAAGATGGCCGCCCCCACCTCCAAACCACCCAAAACCCTCAAAAAACTCAACAAAAACTCAACAAAAACTCAACAAAACTCAACCAAACCCCCGAAGCAACTCAAAAAATCAACGTGTTATTGGCTGGAGGCTCTTTCCAACATGGCCACCAAGACCAACATGGCCGCCGTTGACTGATCACGTTCCAAGATGGCCGCCCCCACCCCTAAAACACCCAAACCCCTCCTTAAAACCCTCAAAAACTCAACAAAAACTCAACAAAACCCCCGAAATAAGTCAACAAATCAACATATTATTGGCTGGAGACTCTTTCCAAGATGGCCACCAAGACCAACATGGCCGCCGTTGACTAATTAAGAACCAAGATGGCCGCCCCCACCTCCAAACCACCCAAAACCCTCCTTAAAACCCCCCAAAACTCAACAAAAACTCAACAAAACTCAACAAAAACCCCGAAATAACTCAAAAAATCGACTTTTCTTGATTTCCAACATGGCCACCAAGACCAACATGGCTGCCATTGACTAACCACGTGCCAAGATGGCCGCCCCCACCTCCAAGCCACCCAAAACCCTCCAAAAACTCAACAAAAACTCAACAAAAACTCAACAAAACTCAACAAAAACTCAACAAAACTCAACAAAACTCAACAAAACCCCCGAAATAAGTCAACAAATCAACGTATTATTGGCTGGAGGCTCTTTCCAAGATGGCCACCAAGACCAACATGGCCGCCGTTGACTGATCACGTTCCAAGATGGCCGCCCCCACCCCTAAAACACCCAAAACCCTCCTTAAAACCCCCAAAAACTCAGCAAAAACTCAACAAAACTCAACAAAAACCCCGAAATAAGTCAAAAAATCAACGTGTTATTGGCTGGAGACTCTTTCCAAGACGGCCACCAAAACCAAGATGGCCGCCGTTGACTAATTAAGAACCAAGATGGCCGCCCCCACCTCCAAACCACCCAAAACCCTCCTTAAAACCCCCCAAAACTCAACAAAAACTCAACAAAACTCAACAAAAACCCCGAAATAACTCAAAAAATCGACTTTTCTTGACTTCCAACATGACCACCAAGACCAACATGGCTGCCATTGACTGACCACGTGCCAAGATGGCCGCCCCCACCCCTAAAACACCCAAACCCCTCCTTAAAACCCCCAAAAACTCAACAAAAACTCAACAAAACTCAACAAAAACCCCAAAATAACTCAAAAAATTGACTTTTTTTGACTTCCAAGATGGCCACCAAGACCAAGATGGCCGCCGTTGACTAATTAAGAACCAAGATGGCCGCCCCCACCTCCAAACCACCCAAAACCCTCCTTAAAACCCTCAAAAACTCAACAAAAACTCAACAAAAACCCAAAATAACTCAAAAACCCGACTTTTCTTGACTTCCAACATGGCCACCAAGACCAACATGGCCACCGTTGACTGATCACGTTCCAAGATGGCCGCCCCCACCCCTAAAACACCCAAAACCCTCCTTAAAACCCCCAAAAACTCAACAAAAACTCAACAAAACTCAACAAAAACCCCAAAATAACTCAAAAAATTGACTTTTTTTGACTTCCAAGATGGCCACCAAGACCAAGATGGCCGCCGTTGACTAATTAAGAACCAAGATGGCCGCCCCCACCTCCAAACCACCCAAAACCCTCCTTAAAACCCTCAAAAACTCAACAAAAACTCAACAAAAACCCAAAATAACTCAAAAACCCGACTTTTCTTGACTTCCAACATGGCCACCAAGACCAACATGGCCACCGTTGACCGATCACGTGCCAAGATGGCCGCCCCCACCCCTAAAACACCCCAAACCCTCCTTAAAACCCTCAAAAACTCAACAAAAACTCAACGAAACTCAACAAAAACCCCGAAATAAGTCAAAAAATCAACGTGTTATTGGCTGGAGACTCTTTCCAACATGGCCGCCGAGCCCAAGATGGCCGCCGCCGATGACATCACATCTTCTTGACCCTCTCCTCCAACCCCCGCAGCTCCTCCATGACCTCGGCGGGCAGGTCGGGCCCGAAGTTGTCCTGGAAGTAGTCGCGGAGCTCGCGGGCCTCGCGCTCCCAGAATTCCTTGCGCAGGGGGAAGACGTCGTCGTGGGCCACGCCCACCCCGGCCACGTCCAACGAGCCGCGGCGCGGCAGGAGCCCCACGGGCGTGGCCTCGGCGCTGTCCAACCCGTCGAGGCGGCCGCAGATCCAGGCCAGCACGCGGGCGTTGTGGCCGAAGCCCGGCCAGGCGAAGGCGCCCGATTGGTCGGTGAGGAACCAATTGACGTGGAAGATCTTGGGGAGGCGCCGCGAGGCCCCGCCCCCCTCGCCCAGCGCCAGCCAATGGGAGAGGTAGCGCCCGGCGTTGTAGCCGAAGAAGGGCCGCATGGCGAAGGGGTCGTGCATCAGCCGGCGGCCTGTGGGGAGGGCAGGGAGGGGTGAAAAGGGGCGGGGCCAATGGGGAAAGGGGCGGGGCTAAGGGGGAAGTGGGCGGGGCCAAGGGGAAGTGGGTGGGGTTCAAGGGGAAGTGGGAAAATGGGGGGAAATGGGGGGGAAATGGGGAGAAAATAATGGATAAGGGGGTGGAAAGGGGCGGGGCTAAAGGGAAAGGGGGCGTGGCCAGAGGGGAAGTGGGCGGGGCCAAGGGGAAGTGGGTGGGGGTGAAGGAAATGGGGGGAAATGGGGAGGAAACGGGGAGAAAAGGAGGCGTAAGGGGGTGGAAAGGGGCGGGGCTAAAGGGAAAGGGGGCGTGGCCAGTGGGAAAAGGGGCGGGGCTAAGGGGGAAGTGGGCGTGGCCAAAGGGGAAGTGGGTGGGGCCAAGGGGAAGTGGGTGGGGGTGAAGGAAAACAGGGTAAATGGGTGGAAATGGGGGGAAACGGGGAGGAAATGAAGGAAAAGGGGGTGGAAAGGGGCGGGGCCAATGGGAAAAGGGGACGTGGCCAATGGGAAAAGGGGCGGGGCTAAAGGGGAAGTGGGTGGGGGTGAAGGGAAAGGGGGGAAATGGGGAGGAAACGGGGGGAAATGGGGGGAAACGGGGGGAAATGGGGAGGAAATGAAGGGATAAGAGCATGGAAAGAGGCGTGGCCAATGGGAAATGGGCGTGGCCAGATGAGAAGGGGGCGGGGCCAGCGGGTAGAGGGGGCGGGGCCAACGGGAAGAGGGGCGGGGCTAAAGGAAACGAAGGGAAATGGGGAGGAAAGAAGCAGGAAAAGGGGGAGAAAGTGAAAGAAAACGAGGAGAAAGTGAAAGGAAAGGGGGGAAAGGGGCGTGGCCAATGAGGAAAGGGGCGTGGCCAATGAGGAAAGGGGCGTGGCCAATGAGGAAAGGGGGCGTGGCCAACGGGAAAAGGGAAAATGAGAGGAAAAAAGCAGGAAAAGGGAGAAAACGAAGCGAAAGTGAAAGCAAAACAAAGCGAAAGTGAAACTAAAAGGGGTAAAAAAGGGGGCGTGGCCGGTCGAGGGGGGCGTGGCCAACGGGGAGGAGGAGGGGGCGGGGCTTGGTGGGGCTCGGCCAATGGGGATCGGGGGGGCGGGACCGACCGCTGTGCTCGGCGGCGGCGGTGGCCTCGCTGCGCATGGCGCTGCCCAGGAAGACGCCGTGGCGCCAGCCGAACGCCTCCAGGACCAATGGGACGCCTGCGCGGGGCCCCCAGCCAATCGGGAGGCGGCGCCCGCGGGGACCGCCCCCCGCCGGCCCCGCCAATGGGGTTCGAGCCCCACAAGTTGGGGTTCGAGCCCCGTTAAGTCGGGGGTTTGGTGCCCCACGAGGAGGTTCTTCTGCCCCACGTGTTGGGGGTCGTGACCTATAGACCCGCCCCCTGCCCCACGGACCCGCCCCCTGCCCCATAACTCCGCCCCCTGCCCCATAACTCCGCCCCCAGACCCCATAACTACGTCCAGCTGCCCCATAGCGGCCTCCTCCTGCCCCACAACCAACGTTCTTCTGCCCCACGACCAGGTCCTTCTGCCCCACAACCAGGTCCCACCACCCCAGGACCACGTCCCACCACCTCCCAGCCCCACAAGTGGGCCCCCAGCCCCATAACTCCACCCCCAGACCCCATAACTACATCTCCCAGCCCCATAGCGGCCTCCTCCTGCCCCACAACCAACGTTCTTCTGCCCCACAACCAGGTGCCACCACCCCAGGACCACGTCCCACCATCTCCAGCCCCACAAGTGGCCCCCCAGCCCCATAACTCCGCCCCTAGACCCCATAACCACGTCTTCCTGCCCCATAGCGGCCTCCTCCTGCCCCACAACCAACGTTCTTCTGCCCCACAACCGAGTTCTTCCGCCCCACAACCAGCTCCCACCACCCCAGGACCACGTCCCACCACCTCCAGCCCCACAAGTGGCCCCCCCAGCCCCATAACCCCCCCCCCCCCCCCGCCCCCCGCTGCCCCCCAAGGCCGAACCTTTGGGCCTCCGTCCGCCGAAGATGATGGCGTCGATGGGGACGCCCTCGGGGTCCTCCCAGGCCGGGTCCATGATGGGGCACTGGCCCGCGGGGACGCAGAAGCGCGAGTTGGGGTGGGCGCAGGGCTCGGGGTCACCTGTGGGGCGGGGAGGACGGAGAAGGGCGAGAAGGTCGGGGTGGAGGCCAGGAGAGGGTGAGAAGGTCGTGGGGCTGCCCCACGGACAGAAAACGGGTCAAAGAAGGTCGGGGTGGAGGCCAGGAGAGGGTGAGAACCTCAGGGTGGAGGCCAGAAGACTTGGAGAAGGTCAGGGTGGAGGCCAGAAGATGTTGAGAACCTCAGGGTGGAGACCAGAAGAGGCTGAGAAGGTTTGGGTGGAGACCAGGAGGAGGTGAGAAGGTCAGGGTGGAGGCCAGGAGAGGCTGAGAAGGTTGTGGGGCTGCCCCATGGATAGAAAATGGGGCGAGGAAGGTCCAGGTGGAGGCCAGAAGATGTTGAGAACCTCAGGGTGGAGGCCAGAAGAGGCTGAGAAGGTTGGAGTGGAGACCAGGAGGAGCTGAGAAGGTCGGGGCGGAGCCCAGGAGACGTTGAGAACCTCAAGGCAGAGCCCACAGGACTTGAAGAAGGTCGGGGTGGAGACCAGAAGATGCTGAGAACCTCTGGGTGGAGACCAGAAGACTTGGAGAAGATCGAGGTGGAGGCCAGAAGATGTTGAGAAGGTTGTGGGGCTGCCCCATGGACAGAAAAGGGGTCAAGGAAGGTCAGGGTGGAGGCCAGAAGATGCTGAGAACCTCTGGGTGGAGACCAGAAGACTTGGAGAAGATCGAGGTGGAGGCCAGAAGATGTTGAGAAGGTTGTGAGGCTGCCCCATGGACAGAAAAGGGGTCAAAGAAGGTCAGGGTGGAGCCCAGAAGATGCTGAGAACCTCAGGGTGGAGGCCAGAAGATGCTGAAAAGGTTGTGGGGCTGCCCCATGGACAGAAAAGGGGTCAAGGAAGGTCAGGGTGGAGCCCAGAAGATGCTGAGAACCTCAGGGTGGAGGCCAGAAGATGCTGAAAAGGTTGTGGGGCTGCCCCATGGACAGAAAAGGGGTCAAGGAAGGTCAGGGTGGAGGCCAGAAGAAGCTGAGAATCTCCGGGGAGAGGCCAGAAGAGCCTAAGAAGGTCGGGGTGGAGACCAGAAGATCTTGAGAACCTCAGGGTGGAGACAAAAGACTTGGAGAAGGTTGAGGTGGAGGCCAAAAGATGTTGAGAACCTCAAGGTGGACGCCAAAAGAAGCTGAAAAGGTCAGTGTGGAGGCCAGAAGATGCTGAGAACCTCAGGGTGGAGGCCAGAAGACTTGGAGAAGATCGAGGTGGAAGCCAGAAGAACTTGAGAAAGTTGTGGGGCTGCCCCATGGACAGAAAACGGGGCAAGGAACCTCAGGGCGGAGGCCAGAAGAAGCTGAGAAGGTCAGTGTGGAGGCCAGAAGATGCTGAGAACCTCAGGGTGGAGACCAGAAGACCTGGAGAAGATCGAGCTGGAGGCCAGAAGAAGTTGAGAACCTCAGGGTGGAGGCCAGAAGAGGCTGAGAAGGTCGGGGTGGAGACCAGAAGAAGCTGAGAAGGTCGTGGGGCTGCCCCACGGACAGAAAAGGGGTCAAGGAACCTCAGGGTGGAGGCCAGAAGAAGCCGAGAAGGTGTCGGAGCCTCCCCCCGGGGCGGTTTCTTACCGGGCTTCCAGGGCTGGCCGAGCCAGGAGGTGACGGTGACGCCGGGGGGCGGGGCCTGGCCCATGCCCTCCCAGTAGACGCCGCCGTCGGAGGTGAGGCCCACGTTGGTGAAGATGGTGTTGGAGCGGATGGTGGCCATGGCCGCCGGGTTGGTCTTCTCCGAGGTGCCCGGCGCGACGCCGAAGAAGCCGCGCTCGGGGTTGATGGCGCGAAGGCGGCCTGGCCGGGGGAGCGAGGGGACGCGGCGTTACGGGGGGACATCGTGACCGGGAGAAGGTCCGAGGGCTTGGGGACAGCGGGGACGTGAGTTATGGGGGGACACCAAGACCCTGGAGAACCTCAGGAGGTCTTGGAGGAACCAGGAGAAGCTCCAAGGTCTTGGGGACACCAGGGACGTGAGTTACGGGGGGGGTCACAATGACCAAAGAGAACCTCAGCAGGTCTTGGGGACACCAAGAACATGAGTTATGGGGGGACACCACCACCAGGGGGAGCTCCAAGGTCTTGGGGACACCAGGGACATCAGTTATGGGGGGACACCAAGACTGTGGAGAACCTCAAGAGGTCTTGGAAGCACCAAGAACAAGCTCCAAGGTCTTGGGGACACCAGGAACGTGAGTTATGGGGGGAAAACAACGACCAAGGAGAACCTCAAGGGGTCTTGGAGTCACCAAGAGAAGCTCCAAGGGCTTGGGGACACCAGGACCGTGAGTTATGGGGGGACACGATGACCAAGGAAAACCTCAAGAGATCTTGGAGACCCCAAAAACGTGAGTTTTGGGCACCCACCACCCCCAGGAGAACCTCCAAGACTCCTTGAGGCCACCAAGAAGAACCTCCAAGAGCTTTTGGGCCACCAGGGACGTTGTTTTGGGTGCCCACCACCCCCAGGAGAACCTCAAGAGGTCTTGGAGACCCCAAAAAACTGAGTTTTGGGCACCCACCACCCCCAGAAGAACCTCAAGAGACCTTGGAGACCCGAAAAACGTGAGTTTTGGGCGCCCACCACCCCCAGGAGAACCTCCAAGAGCCCTCGAGGCCCCCAGGAAGAGGGGAGGAGAAGACCTTCGTCGTCGAACTTCATCCAGGCGATGTCGTCGCCCACGCACTGGACGCGCCAGCCCGGCAGCGCCGGCGTCATCATGGCCAGGTTGGTCTTGCCGCAGGCGCTGGGGAAGGCGGCCGCCAGGTAGCGCTTGCGCCCGCGCGGGTCCGTCACCGACAGGATCTGCGCCCCGGGGAGGTCCAGGGGTGGCCCGAGGAGACCGAAAGGTGCCGAGATGCCTCAAAACTCCCAAAAAGCTCCTCGAAACCACCCCAAAACCCCTCGAAACCACCCAAAAACCCCTCGAAACCACCCAAAAATTCCTCGAAACCACCCCAAAACTCCTCGAAACCACCCAAAAACCCCTCGAAACCACCCAAAAACCCCTCGAAACCACCCCAAAACCCCTCGAAACCACCCCAAAACTCCTCGAAACCACCCAAAAACTCCTCGAAACCACCCAAAAACTCCTCAAAACCACCCAAAAACCCCTCGAAACCACCCCAAAACTCCTCGAAACCACCCAAAAACCCCTCGAAACCACCCAAAAACTCCTCGAAACCACCCAAAAACCCCTCGAAACCACCCAAAAACCCCTCGAAACCACCCAAAAACTCCTCGAAACCACCCAAAAACCCCTCGAAACCACCCCAAAACTCCTCGAAACCACCCAAAAACCCCTCGAAACCACCCAAAAACCCCTCGAAACCACCCAAAAACCCCTCGAAACCACCCAAAAACCCCTCGAAACCACCCAAAAACCCCTCGAAACCACCCAAAAACCCCTCGAAACCACCCAAAAACCCCTCGAAACCACCCAAAAACCCCTCGAAACCACCCAAAAACCCCTCGAAACCACCCAAAAACCCCTCGAAACCACCCAAAAACTCCTCAAAACCACCCCAAAACTCCTCGAAACCACCCAAAACCCCCTCGAAACCACCCAAAAACTCCTCAAATGGCCCAAAAACCTCCTCAAAACTCGCAAAATCTCCTCAAAACCACCTAAAATCTCCTCAGAGCCTTCTGATATCCCTCAAAAACCTCCCGAAATCCATCAAAACCACCCAAAACCTCCTCGAAACCCCCCCGAGATCCCTCAAAAACCCCCAAAACCTCCTCAAAACCCCCCGAAACCTCCTCGAAACCCCCTGAAACCTTCAAAATCTCCTTAAAACCACCCAAAACCTCCTCAAACCCCCCCCCGAGATCCCTCAAAACCTCCCGAGATCCCTCAAAACCTCCCGAGATCCCTCAAAACCCACCCAAAACCTCCTCAAAATCTCCCGAGATCCCTCGAAACCCCAAAAAACCTCCTCAAAACCACCCGAAAGCTCCTCGAAATCACCAGAAATCTCTTCAAAACCACCCAAAACCCCCTCAAACATCCCCAAAACCCCCTCGAAACCCCCCGAAACCTCCCCGAAATCCCAAAAAACCTCCTTGAAACCCCCCAAAAACCTCCTCGAAACCCCCCAAAAGCTCTAAAATCTCCTCAAAACCACCCAAAACCCTCCCGAGACCCCTCAAAAACCTCCCGAGATCCCTCAAAACTTCTTAAGATTCCTCAAAACCCCAAAAAGTCTCCCTGAAACCCCCCAAAACCTCCCCGAAACCCTCAAAACCCTCCCGTTCCTCTCCGTTTCTCCCCATTTCTCCCCTTTTCACCCCATTTCCTGCCCATTTCCTGCCCGTTTGCCCCCGTTTCCCCCATTTCTCCCCATTTCCCCCCATTTCTTGCTCATTTCTCCCCGT
>CM036650.1:0-20000 GCA_020746105.1 Trogon surrucura
TCCGTCCCGGGAGCCTTTTTAAATTCATCCTCACTGGGCCTGAAACACCTGGTTGCCCTGCACGTGTCCCACGACTTCCGTAACCTTCCTTGGGGGCACCGTGGCCACACCGAAAGGCCTACAGTTGCCCAGATTGTGCTTCTGGATTTTCTTCTGGATGGGCATCACGTGTGCCGAATTCCGGCCAACTGGGGATGAGGAGGAGCTGGAGAGGCTCCAGAGGACGTCTGCTGGGGGAATGACTTATTAGAGAGCAGTGTAGGGGAAAGGGACCTGGGGGTGCTGGTGGGCAGCAGGATGGCCATGAGCCAGCACTGTGCCCTCGTGGCCAGGAAGGCCAATGGCATCCTGGGGTGTATTAGAAAGGGGGTGGTTAGTAGGTCAAGAGAGGTTCTCCTGCCCCTCTACTCTGCCCTGGTGAGACCCCATCTGGGATATTGTGTCCAGTTCTGGGCCCCTCAGTTCAGGAGAGACAGGGAACTGCTGGAGAGAGTCCAGCACAGGGCAACTGGGATGATGAAGGGAGTGGAGCATCTCCCTTATGAGGAAAGGCTGAGGGAGCTGGGGCTCTTTAGTTTGGAGAAGAGGAGACTGAGGGGTGACCTCATTCATGTTTACAAATATATAAAGGGGGAGTGTAAGGGGGATGGAGCCAGGCTCTTCTCGGTGACAACCAATGACAGGACAAGGGGTAATGGGCTGAAACTGGAACACAAGAGGTTCCGCTTAAACTCGAGAAGAAACTTCTTCTCAGTGAGGGTGACGGAGCCCTGGAACAGGCTGCCCAGGGAGGGTGTGGAGTCTCCTGCTCTGGAGACATTCAAGACCTGCCTGGACACGTTCCTGTGGGGCATAGTCTAGGCATTCCTGCTCTGGCAGGGGGATTGGACTGGATGATCTTCCGAGGTCCCTTCCAATCCCTGACATTCTATGATTCTATGATTCTATGAAGTGCCCTGAGCTTCTTTAGCCTGGGGAAGGAGGAGGCTCCGGGCACTGCAGCGGTAGCGTACGACTGCTCGGAGGGTGGTTTTAGAGATGATGGAGCTTTTCTTGGCAGCGGGGCAAGAAGAAAATCTCCACAAAATGCAGCTTGGAAGGTTCAGTGAGGACAAGGAGACACCACTCAAAGGGTAAAGCTGTGGTGCACGATGTCATCCAGAGGGATCTGCAGATCATCCCGTGTGTTTCAAGGAATGGACAGTGAGAGTAGAGAGACATGAGGGAAGGTCTAGAAATGCAGGGGGAAGACCTGAGCTGGGGAAGCAAGAAGGATGTCAACAGCCTGAAGGGACAGAGGAGCAGGCACGGGCAGGGCAGGACAGCCTGCAGGAGAGATGGCCAAGGGCTCTGGCAGGGCTGCAAGGCCCAACAGCACCCAGGGCTTTGTCCTCTTGGCCACAGCAGCTGCCTCGGCCACCGAGGCCCAAGGAGATGGAAGTTTCTTTGGAGGGATCTCAGGATCTGCCTTGCCAGGGCCTGGGGGTCAGGGCTGGCCTTTCTGCTTCATCCAACCAACCAACCCAAGGCTTTTCTCAGCGTTACAGCCACTGCACAGTGCCTGGGCCTGCCTGCAATCATGGCCTCCCATGAGCTGCTCTAACGAGGGAGCCTTTGTCAGTAACGAGCCTCAGAGGGACTGATTAATGCTTCCAGGTACTTGGAGTTTTGCTTCTGACTTGGACTTCTTGAGAGGTTTCTTCAGTCTTCTGTGAGTACCTGTGGGGTTCCTGTAACGTAATGCACCATGGAGCTATTTATCTTTTTGTATTTTTCTTCAAGACTGCTAATTGGAGCTGTCTCATAGTGTAGTTAAAGAGGAAGAGCACATAATTATTATTTTTTTTTTTTTTAAAGGGACTATTTCATTACTTTTTAGCTTAGAGAAGAGGCGACAGCAACATTCTCGAACTGATAATGCTCCTCAGAAGGTCTGGACCTGTAGGAGAAGCTGTCCCTGAAGGTGTGACACAGTGTGGACAACGTTGCTCCTCACCTCCCCAACCCCACGATTTCCGACCTTGTCCCCCCGGGTCAGGAAAGTTCTTCCAATTTGCAAGCAAGGAAAAGCACGATTTTCATAAACAATAAAACACAGCCTGTCACCGAATACTAAGCACAAGCTTCCCCTGATAAGGTTGCCTTTCTGCAAAAGTTAATCTTATGAGAAATGTTTTAGGTAGGTGGGTATAAATATAATTAAAGTGCTGCCTGAGGATACGCTTAGACTGTTGGAGCGCAGGTTGGGTTTTAATCCTTGAAGTTCAAAGCCACAGCACAGGTGAGAAGCATCTGAATGAACAAAGGGCTGAGAAAAATGGAGAATTCCAGACAATCTGCCGCAAGGTGACTTTCGAGGTGGTCATTATATCCCGGACAGGTGCAAACACATGAAAGATTAGAGAAATTAAGCGCGTGGTATAATAGGCAGAACACTGCTGGTGAAGCTAGGGGGCAAAATCAGTATTTCTTCGAAATATTGCTTTTGAAAGGTTGATTGGCAGACCTCTCCTGCGAGAGAGGCCAATGCCACGTTGCACCCTTTCTTGAAGGAATCCAAAAGTGCCACTCGGGGCTCCACGAGGTGTCGTTGGTGAGGAGGGAGCCACCTCCTGGGTGACAACTCCAGGCACCCGAGAGGGAAGAACTGTCACTGTGGGCTGTCCCAGGGTAAGTCCTGCCTCGCCAACTTGCCAGCCTGAGCAGGGAAAACGTACCGCAGAGCTGACGTGCTGGAGAGCAGTGCCCCAGAGAGGGACTTGGGGGTGAAAAGCTGGACGTGAGCCACCAACGTGCTCTCAACACCCAGAAGGCAAACTGCAGCCTGGGCTGCACCAAAAGCGGCGTGACCAGCAGATGGAGAGAGGCGATTCTGCCTCTCCACTCTCCTCTGGCGAGACGTCTCCTGGAGTCCTGTCGTGGAAGTGTTTTTTCCTGAAAAACATCCCTGTCCCCACCACTCCCAGCCTCGACTTTCTGCCTTTCTCTCCCTTCAAACAGTCCCTTTTCAGGAGACGCTGCTTTGTGGCTGCTCAGTATCCCCAGTATGGCCCACTTCATCCCCAGTACCGTCCGAGGGTGGGCCCTCTGTCCAGGATGGGGATGTCCCCATTTAAAGGGGCCCAGGAGTTCTGGCTCCCCTTCATCAGGAAGAGAGGAGGAGGTAGGGGAACGCCCCATTGGTCTGTGAGTGGGGTCTGGGGGTCACTGTGGGGCAGCTCAAGCAGTTAAAAACACTTGGATGTCCTTGGCTGCCTGTAGTGATACGAGAAGCATCTGTGTTTCCATTCTTGTTGCAAAAATTACGAGCATTTAAAAAACTTAACCAGGTCTTACGCTGAGAAAGAAACAATAATTAAGTGTATACAGTACCTACTAAAAATATTCAAACTCAGAGCAACGTCAGGGCTCGGTACAACCAACAACTCCATGATGGGCAACAAATCAAGACAGGAACCATCTTCCTGCTCACAATTTAGACTTTGGGTGAGATGCAGCAATCGATCCAAGCAGGGAAGCGGTTCCAGAGGAGTCGGTGGTTGATCGGGGATGCGGTCGTTGTAGGCAGATTGCTCCGACTGTACAACAGGAAACACACACGTATCTAAAGAAAGTTGATACGATTTCATATTAAGACGACCAACGTGTGCAACGGGGAGTGAGATGTTAGGACTGCGGCTGAGACGGGAAAAGCATCTCCTGAGCCTTGAGGAGCCAGGAAGGTGTCGGGCTCCTGAGCCATCTCCTTCCCACTGCACCCGCCACGGTCAGGGATAATGTAGTATCTGCCTGGAAGAGGAAATCAAGTGGAAATCAGCGCTCAGGAGGTGCTGATCTTAGCTGAGCTGCCTCTGAAGATACCAAGCTGCAGCAAATAACCCGATATTTCGGAGAAGGCGATAACGGCGTTCGTGGGAAACAAACCGTTACCTCCACGTCTAACTGGAGGCCACGCAGAAGCAGGCAACAGCCTGAATTTACATCTTTTGTTTTCTGCAGGTGAGGAACGTGAAAGTTTATTTGAAGAACTTGGCAACGGGAACTAAACAAGACAAGTTCACACCACATCCACTTCAAAAGCTTGCTCGTGTCGTCTCTGCCCAGAAGACACGCGGCAGATATAGATTCCGGCATCAGAGACTTGAATGTCTTTCAGCAGTAGTGAAAAGACCCCTCTGCTCGGCATCCGTTGAAGAAGCTTTTTTTGACCCCAGTACTGTTTGTTATGAATCGTTTCCCCGGTGCTTCCGTTGTAGGAGAAGATCTGTATGAGTCCTGAGGGTCTCGAAAGCAACCATTGGGTAGAAACATTGGCCAGAACGCCAGAGGCTGGCAGCCCGCAGTCCAAAAATACGTCGTGTCCAGCAGCTCCAACGATGTAGGTGGAAGCAGGAATGCTTGGAATAGCAACTGCACACAAAAACATAAAATGTGCGTTGTCAAGGCTGTGCTCAGCGCTGGTGAGGCCACACCTCAAACCCTTGTGTTCAGTTTTGGGCCCCTTGTGACAAGAAGGACGTGGAGGAGCTGGAGCGGGTCCAGAGAAGGACAATAAAGCTGGGGAAGGGTCTGGAGAACAAGTGTGATGAGGAGCATCTGAGGGAACTGGGGTTGTTCCACCTGGAGAAGACGAGGCTGAAGGGAGACCTTCCTGCTCTCTACAACTCCCTGAAAGGAGGTTGGACTGAGGTGAGGGTCAGTTTGTTCTCCCAAGGAGCAAGTGATAGGACAAGAGGAAATGGCCTCAAGTAGTTCCAGGGGAGGATTAGCCTGGAAAAAAATTCTTTATGGAAATGACTGTCAAGCCATGAAACAGGCTGCCCAGGGCAGTGGTGGAGTCCCCATCCCCGGAGAGATTTAAAATTCGTGTCGATGTAGTGCTCAGCCACACGGTTTAGTTGTGGGCCTGGCAGTACTTGGACTTGAAAATCTGAAAGGTCTTTTCCAAACTAAACAATTCCTATTCTATTCTATTCTATTCTATTCTATTCTATTCTATTCTATTCTATTCTATTCTATTCTATTCTATTCTATTCTATTCTATTCTATTCCACAGAAATCTCAAGGAATACACGCAAATCTGTGGGGTATGAATTAATTTCATAGAATCATAGAATCATAGAACAGTTCAGGCTGGAAAAGACCCTTGGGATCATCAAGTCCAACCATTAACCCTACACTACAACCATTAACCCTACGCTACAAGTTCACCCCTAAACCATCTCACCCAACACCACGTCTAAGTGACACTTAAACACATCCAGGGATGGCGACTCAACCCCCTCCCCAGGCAGTCTGTTCCAGTGTCTGACCACTCTGTCCCTGAAGAATTTCTTCCTAATGTCCAGCCTAAACTTGCCCTGTTGCAACTTCAAGCCATTCCCCCTGGTTCTGTCCCTAATGACCTGTGAGAAGAGACCAGCACCAACCTCTCTACAATGTCCTTTCCAGTAACTGTAGAGCATGATGAGGTCCCCCCTCAGCCTCCTCTTCCTCAAACTCAACAGTCCCAGCTCCCTCAGTCGCTCCTCGTAAGGTCTATTCTCCAGGCCCTTCACCAGCTTTGTTGCCCTTTTCTGCACTCGCTCCAACACCTCGATATCTCTCTTATACTGAGGTGCCCATCTTGGGCCATCTGAAACAGCCACTGTGTGGCCGCTGACTTTCACGCCCCACCAGACTCAGTGAGCCCTGGTGTCTTCCAGGCTCTCAGAATGGAGATCTACCAACAAGCCAGACTTGGCTGCTGGAGGGGCTTGGGGCATTTCTTCCTCTTCTCAGGGGTTCAAGCAGCCACCAGCAGGAATCATAGATTCATGATGGTTGGAAAAGACCTTCAAGATCATCAAGTCCAACCATTATCTGACTCTAACTCTACCAGGTCACTTCTAAACCACATCCCTGAGCAGCAACAGCTCAAGAAGAACACGGGGCTGGAGCAGAGCAGAGTGGCACCTGCTTTGTGGGTGGGAGAGCCCGGATGGGTTTGGGTGCTGTGGCGGAGGATTGGGGGTGCTGGTTCTCAAGGACACTTGGGTGCAGCACTGTGAGTGTTTCAGAGCACTTCCTCAAAGCCCAGCAAGTCTGAGTCTTTCCTATCTGAGTGACGACATTCATGCTTAGAAAAGTCTCCAGTCCTGACTGTACAAAGACATTACGGCAAGAGAAGTGACAACGACACCTTGTAGGACTTGGCTTGTTGTCAGGACTTGGGTTCTAGCCAAGGAGAACTCAGCTGTCTCTTCCCCTTGCCGACCCAATACGTGGCTTCGTGCCTTGGCCAACACCGTGTTGTCACATTCTTCTTTGGAAAGGATGGAAACCTTCAGGGAATGAGTTTGTTTAATGAAATTTCTGCTTCCCTCACAACTGGTTCATGGAAACTACTTATGGACACACTACAAAGCTGGTGTAGTACAGATAGTTAAGTACTTTGGCCTTCCTACTCCTCAGTGCTGTTTGCAGCTCCCATTCTTAACCAGCGTGTACATATGGACCATGTAGCTCTGAACAAGCAACCATTATTGGTCTCCCCAGCCACGTCACAGCCACACACCCACCTTAAAGGGTCCAGTTCTGTAAGAACCTGCCCTGGGAGACACCTTTTCCCCCTCGAAATTCCCTCATCCATCAGCCATGGGCCTGTCTACGAACCCTCCTGAACAAAGATGACACTGACCTGTCACTTCCAGCTCGACGGCCACCTCGTCGCGCCACTGTCCGGCCGTTACACTGCAAATGTATTTCCCTTTGTCAGGGAGCTGGATGTTCTCCAGTTTCAGTGACAAGTTGCCTTTGCTCCACTGGCTGAGGAAGAGCTTTGTGTCCCCCCAGCTTCGCTCCTCAAGCCAGCTCTCCTTGATGGCTTTGTCATAGGAGATCTCTTTCGGCATCCCAAAAGGCTGTAGAGCAACCCACCGAACCGTGAAGCTCCTGGGGAAAACAGTGAGTGACAGCTGGCAAGGCAGAACGACGTCTTCCCCAATGAAGCCGGAGATCGGGTTGTTCGGAGGAAGGAGGTGGAACCGACCTGTTTGAAGACAGTGACTTTTAGAGGAGCTGTTCGGGAAGGTTGGAGAGGGCATCCGAGTCACTCAGGCCGGGGAGAGTTCTTCCCTAAGTGACCTCCACAAGCTGGAGGCTCCTGGGCTGCAGCCCTGAGAGGTGAATAAGATAGGGGCAAGGAGTGGGCTCAAAAAACAGCCACGAGGGATGTCTGCGCTGCGCAGCGGAGTTAAGAGCAGAAGCGCCGAGCCTGATCTGATGAGACAAGGCTGGTCAGTCCCAAACCAGCCCGGCAGTGACAGGTGAGTGCAGCAATGACGCATAAACCTACTCTGAAAACGAGCCCTCATGGATGCCTTGCAGGCACTGAGGAAACGAAGGTGCTGATGTGCCAAACCACCGCAAAATTAATTGGTTTGTTTTCTAACTGCTCTGCTCCCAGCTGCTCTGGTGTCTGGCCCATCCAGAATCCCCCACTCAGGCAAGATGCAGTCGTGTGAACTCAGAAAACGTGCCACTGACCTGTCACATCGAGCTCCACCACAGTCTCATCACGCCAGCCCCCGGAGTCCAGGCTGCAGACATATTCTCCTTTGTCAGCGTACGTGACGTTTTTCAGCAGCAGAGACAAGTTCCCACGATTTAGCTCAGGAGAAGAGAGTTCAGTTCGGCCCTTGTACCTCCCACCTCTTACTTCTGACTCGATCGTCCTGTTACAGATAGCTTTGTGGATCAGTTCTGAAGAGTGAAGCAACGTCCACTGCACTGTGAAAATTCCGGTCAAATTAGTGAAGAACAGACAGGGCAGGAGGATGTCTCTTCCAACTACTCCAATGACGGGAGATCTCAAAGGCAGGCTTCTGAATGGAGCTGTTAGGACACAGAGAAAAGGTATTTGTACTCTGAGGAGATCAGGATTCGGTGGAAAGACAGAGGTAAGCACTTCTACAGAGCTTATCAAGTCCAACGCCATCGTCTCCAGCCCTGCACAAACCTGCATCCCATAAACCACCTGAAGTGGCCTCAAAGGTAGACCTTTGTCTGCAGGCAACTGACCCTAGTGAAAGGTCTGGAGAACATGTCTGGTAAGGAGGGGCTGAGGGAACTGGGGTTGTTCAGCCTGGAGAAGAGGAGGCTGAGGGGAGACCTTCTCACTCTCTGCAACTCGCTGAAAGGAGGGTGTGATGAGATGGGGGTCGCTCTTTTCTCCCAAAGAACAAGCAACAGGATAAGAGCAAACACCCTCAAGTTGCTCAAGGGGAGGTTTAGGTTGGACATTAGTAAAAATCTCTTCACCGATTGGGTTGTCAAGCCCTGAAACAAGCTTCCCAGGGCAGGGGTGGAGTCACCATCCCTGGAGGGATTTAAAAGCCACGCAGATGTGGTGCTCAGGGGCATGGCTTATTGGTGGACCTGGCAGTGCTGGGTTACTACTTGAACTTGAGGATCTTCAAGATCTTTTCCAACCCAAATGATTCTATGATTTGGTTACTTTATTCTATAACATGTCTGGGTTGTTCTCTGATCAGTTCTTGAGGTTCAACGGTCCGTATCAACCAGATTTCTGCCAGCTACCATGGGAGCCTGGATACCCTTCGCTTAAATTTCAGTGTAGCAACTGCAGCCAAATCTCACCGTGGTTCAGGATAAGAGGAATCCTTCCTTGCCTCTGCTGATTTTATTGGTTACAACTCCACCGATCACAAAGTGTGAAATTGTAGTTCAACATCAGATGAATCCTCCACTGGAGACCTCCTCTGGGTGCTGAAGTCCAGAAACCCTACCTGATTTTGTCCTTCCCTAGGAACAATTTACTATTTCTTTGCATTCTTTCCTGTGTGCACTCCCAAGAAGGAAGATAACTTGGTTCGTAGCTGCCTAAACTTCCCAGCCTGAATATATTCTTTATCATAGTTTGATTGATTTTTAAAAAAACCTGGTTGCATTCCACACGGGCGCTCAGCTGACTGCCTGAACTAATGTTCTGGTCGATCCCATTTTCCCACCCGTGTCGGAATGCAATGCGACAGATTCTTCTGGAATTCACCTTATCCTGACATGAAGAGACTCCTTTCATCTCACTGGCCAGCAGTGACACGCAGGCACTGACCTGTTACATCCAGCTCCACGTAGGTCTCCCTGTGCCAATCAGAGTAAGCAACCTTGCAGGTGTATTTCCCTTTGTCAGAGACTCGAATGCTCCTGAGCTTCAAGGAGAGGTTTCCCCTCCTGACCTGGGACACGAAAAACTCAGCTCGACCCTTGTAGTCCTTCCCTTGCCTTTCCAGCTCAGTTCTTCCATTAAAGGAGCTGATTTCTATCCTCTTCAGAGGTCTAATAAGCATCCATTGGACGGTGAGGCTGACAGGGATGCTAGGGGCAGAGATGTAGCAAGGCAGGATGGCATCTTCTCCAACAGCCTGGATGACGACATGGTTGGGGGAATGGACTGTGAACTGACCTGAGGAAAAGAGAGAGGCACATTTCATTAGTTAGTGCTGACCTAGGGCGCGGTTTGGTTTTGAAAGAGAAGCATTTTTTTTAATGGAGCTTCTGCTATTCCTGCGGCGAACACCTTAGACAAGAGGCCAGAGCATGTATTTTGTCGTAAATCCAAGGTCGTGGCACACGGACTCCTCACTGGATAGATGCGAGAGCTTAAAAGTGAGGTTTAACTCCAAGTTCAGATGCCTGAGCTTGGGTCTCTGCATGTAGAACAAATTTCCTAAGGTGAGGTATTTGGTGTCACCGGAGGCATCCCAGTGGAACCACAAGATCCACGCGAAGCTGATGATCCAGCACAAATGGGAGACCTTTCAAAGAGCTACACGGAGACCAGACTGGTTACCTTACAGTATGTTAAGGAGCATCAGATGCCTCTTTGGATAAGTGAAGAAGACCTTGAATGTCTGGATTAGAGTGATACAAATGGATCATTGTCCAGTGACAATGGCCAGTGACACACTGCTCCTACGAGGATGCTGGTTTTGTCTAGTTGGGTGAAAAGGAGGTGGAGAGGAGACCTCATTTCTCTCTACAGCTTCCTGAGGAGAGGGACGTGTAGGAATGGTCCAAAGCTGAATCAGGGGATGTTTGGACTTGATGTCAGGCAATATTTCTTTTCCCGAGAGGTGGCAAACACCGGAATGGGGTTCCTAGAGAGGTGGCTGATGTCCCAAGCCTGTCAGTGTCTAAGAGGCGTTTGGGCAACGTCCTTAACAACACGCTTCGAATTTTGGTCAGCCCCGACACGGTCCAGATGATTGCTGTAGGTCCCTTTCAGAGGTTTTGTATTTGGAAAGCTAGGCTTAGTAAGAGCAGTCAAGGTAAGTCGTTCTTTGTAAAGAAACTTCAAGGACTGTATGGACCATCAACAGAACAGGCCAATTAATTTCCAAAGAAAAGGCCAACTTGGCAGCGAAATTCGAAGTTTAGGTACCGTCAAGTGAACTGCCTTCATTATAATGCTAAAATTCACACATACAGGTCAAAACTCCAGGTGAAGACCCTTCCTCTGAGTGTGCGCACAGGTGAAACTATGATGTCAGTGAATATTACAATTTTATGTAAATTACTGAGGCAGTGTGGTCTGGATGATCAAGTAGTGAGGTGGGTCGAGAAGTGGTTGAAGGGAAGAAGCCAGAGGGTTGTGGTCAATGGGGCAGAGTCTGGCTGGAGCCTGTGTCTAGTGGGGTCCCTCAGGGGTCAGTGCTGGGGCCGGTGCTTTTCAATATATTCATCAGTGACCTGGATGAGGGATCAGAGAATGTTGTCAGCAAGTTTGCTGATGATACGAAATTGGGAGGAGTGGTTGACACCCCAGCAGGCTGTGCTGCCATTCAGAGAGACCTGGGCAGGCTGGAGGGCTGGGCAGGGAGAAATCTTAGGAAGTTCAACAAGGGCAAGTGTAGAGTTTTGCACTTGGGAAAGAACAACCCCATGTGCCAGCACAGGTTGGGGACTGACCTGCTGGAGAGCAGCGCAGGGGAAAGGGACCTGGGGGTGCTGGTGGGCAGCAGGATGGCCATGAGCCAGCAGTGTGCCCTCGTGGGCA
This sequence comes from Trogon surrucura, assembly GCA_020746105.1. Taxonomy (NCBI): domain Eukaryota; kingdom Metazoa; phylum Chordata; class Aves; order Trogoniformes; family Trogonidae; genus Trogon; species Trogon surrucura. The sequence continues at coordinate 11,060 of CM036650.1, forward strand.
AGAAGGCCAAGGGCATCCTGGGGTGTGTTAGAAGGGGAGTAGCCAGTAGGTGGAGAGAGGTCCTCCTGCCCCTCTGCTCTGCCCTGGTGAGGCCACATCTGGAATCTTGTGTCCAGTTCTGGGCCCCTCAGCTCCAGAGGGACAGGGAACTGCTGGAGAGAGTCCAGCACAGCCCCAGGGATGATGAAGGGAGTGGAACATCTCCCTGGTGAGGAAAGGCTGAAGGAGCTGGGGCTCTTTAGCTTGGAGAAGAGGAGGCTGAGGGGTGACCTCATTAATGTTTATAAATATGTCAAGGGGGAGTGTCAGGAGGATGGAGCCAGGCTCTTTTCAGCGGCGTCCACTGACAGGACAAGGGGCAATGGGTGGAAGCTGGAACACAGGAGGTTCCATAAAAATATGAGAAAAAACTTTTTCACTGTGAGGGTGACCGAGCACTGGCACAGGCTGCCCAGGGAGGGTGTGGAGTCTCCTTCTTTGGAGACATTCAAAACCCGCCTGAACACGTTCCTGTGCGCTCTGCTGTAGGTGACCCTGCTCTGGCAAGGGGGCTGGACTAGATGATCTTTAAGGTCCCTTCCAACCTCTGACATTCTGTGATTCTGTGATTAGCTAATGATGGTAAAAGGGAGTGTATATCCGTATAACACCTGTGTACAAAAATAGCACAGAAACTTGTGTCAGGCGTGCTCAAATCGCGGGTATCCACCGAGCACCCAGGGCTGAGCAAACCTGCAAAAATCAGCGGTGTCTCTCCTGAGAAATGACTTATTGCACACCAGGCGACGAATCTGCTTTTTGAATAACACGTGGCCGAGGTTTAACTCCGAGGTTAAAATCCCCAACCTGTGGGTCCTCACGTGCAAACGTCTTCACCCGAACTGATGGATTTGGTTAAGTCCAACTGACAGACACCGGAGAGGTGGAGCACAGTCCAGTGACCGCACCGCAAGAGCCTGAGGGAAGGTGGGATATCCACGGGGGACCAGCAGCAGGACCCACGGAATAGCCTTGCCATTATCAACAAGCACTTTGAGGGCAGTTTATGATCTACTGGGACATTTGAGGTGGCTCTAGACAACAACATCAGGAACTAGATCCCTCCTCTTTTTACCGTAAGGGACCACACTGAGAGGGGTTCAGGAGTTTAGACACCTTAGACACTTCCTTGGCGGAATTTAGTTTTATCCAGCACAATCTGAGCTTGTCTTTGGCGAGTTTCCTTCCAGGAGGACTTTTCTCAGGGCCTGGGTCATACACACTTGTCCTCTCATGAGAGTTTTTAGGCTTCCTCAGAGAGAAATGGAAAACCCTGGGTAGGTGCCTTCGTCATGTCTGTCTAATAAATGAAAGCACTTCAAGTGACGCATCTCACCTTAGTGTAAGCGACACAGAATATGGGATATAGTAGAATGTAGTAGACTTCTTTTCCAATTCAAGCCATTCTACAATTCTATGACTGCGTGATTCATCAATAAACTTACTTCTGAGGCAGAAAACTTCCTATACAGAAAGCTGCATTTCACAGAATTTGGAAGCCGACAATTTTTGCTGCGTGGATCAATGCACTTGCGTCTACATACACATTAAAAAAAAAATAAAATTATCTTTGCAGACTTATTTTTTATAACCTTACGGCATAAATCCTGCTTACCACCGGCCCTCTGGAGTATTTGCAGAACAATCAGGGTGCGTGTAATTTCTTGCCACGTGACGACGGAAGCCATCGCAGAGGAGCGGCAGAAGCTCAGGCTCTCCAGCCAACTGCACGGAAGTCAGGCAGAGACCTCGGGGAACTTTTCCTACACGTAAAGCAGAAGTAAAAGCAGGAAATTTAAGTATCAGCTCAGCTGGTTAGAAAGAATGCACGAGTAACTCTGGGAAGTGGTTTATCTAAGTTGTTCCACCACAAGCCGGTAACAAGTCTTGTCTTTACTGGGCTGGTCACTACGTGTAGCAGAGCTGGCTTCCACGCCATGAACATTTACGACCTAAATTGCAAGATCCTGGAGTTGTTTGGGTTGGAAAGGACTTTCAAGGCCATCACGTTCCAACTGTCACGGGCAGGGACACTTCCCACCAAGATCAGGTTGTTCCAAGCCTTGTCCGACCTGGCCTGGAGCACTTGGAGGGAGAGATCTTCCAACAGCTTCTCTGAGCAACTTGTGCCCGTGTCTCGCCACCCTCAGAGTGAAGAATTTCTTCCCAATATCTAATCTAAATCTCTCAGTTTGAAACCGTTATGAAATGCCTCGGGATACGAAATCACTTGCAAGTGAATCTTGGTATCGCCCGTCGTTTGCCCTAAAGCCTTCTTTTAAAAACCTTTACATGAATTTGCTTTTACTTAGCATCTACCCAGGAGACTTATAAATAATTTTCCTGGGAGATAAGGGCAGGGCGAAGGGAGATGATTTGTTTGAAGTACACTCAGGACACAGCCCTATCAACAGAAAACTCAGCGTTTCTCACACCCATTCCTTGGGTTTATCGAGCGCCGTCACGACTGGTTTTTTCCATTTTAGGGAGTTCGTTTAAAAGTAGCAGGCCGATAGTGCATGAGCTAAAGAAAAGGAGGCTGTAAGGTGATTAATTTTTCAAATATGCATAAATGCTCACATCATGGTGAAAAAAAAAAAAAAAGAAACAGAGGAATGGCTGTCACTGAGAGCTTTTCCCTCACAAGTATTTAATGTCTATTTAAGACATTGAAATGCAGCAAAAGAGTAAAAATAAAATTAAATGTATATTCCTAATACATTCCCCAAATCATTGGCAGATGTGAAAAAAGAGTTAAAATAAAAGCCCATGAAACCAATTATTGCGGATGCCCTGAGTTTTTTTTGAACCAGCAACTTGCACGTTCCCAGCTCAAAGCTGTTGGGTCTCGATGGTTTGTGTCTGCCCCGTTGCAGACGCAGAGAAAATAACTTTTTCTCATGACTGCAGGCCAGGACAGGCTGGAAAGTTTCAGTTGCTCAGAAACAGCAATAACATTTCCAGTCAGAAGCAACGAAACCACCGTGGCGTTACAAAAGAGGTTCTGAGGAGACCTAGGTGCAGAAAACACCTTCTGAGGAGATTTGGGGTGTATTTCACCGAGCCTGTTTTAGACTCTCTGGAGGTCTAGGACATCCCAACCAGCTCCAGTTCCCTGATGATGGTGAGAGAAAAAAATTCCACAAACCACCCCTGCCAGTGCTGCAAAACCTCCCCAGAAGTTGTTCTCTCCAACGGCTCCGTTGCCGCAAGAGCTTCCGACGAGACGTCTTCACAACTCACGGCCGGGTCCTCATTTCTCCCCACGGTTTATGATTTCCAGGCGTGTGGATTCTTGAGCCTCACTTGAACGTGAGGGAAGATACATTAAGATCTTTCGAGCGTCCTGTCGTGGGTTAGGGCTGGGCTGGTCACTAACGCGGACAGACGCTCTCAAACCCCTTTTTCCCACCCCAAAACGGGAAGGAAAAAGGAATGAGGCAGAGAGACTTATGGGTTAGGGAAGGAAAACTAGAACAGCTTTAATGAAAATAATGGAAATAATGGTGGAAAGGTAAAAGTAAAAAGCTACATACAACTATAGATAGTAGCCCGATATCAAACCCAACTCCCTCCCTTGAGAGCAATCACCACTGCTGCTGCAGAGCAGGAGGCACTGGGGAAATGAGGATGGAGCCAGGCTCTTCTCGGTGACAACCAATGACAGGACAAGGGGTAATGGGCTGAAACTGGAACACAAGAGGTTCCGCTTAAACTCGAGAAGAAACTTCTTCTCAGTGAGGGTGACAGAGCCCTGGCACAGGCTGCCCAGAGAGGTTGTGGAGTCTCCTTCTCTGGAGACATTCAAGATCCACCTGGACACGTTCCTGTGTAGCATTATCGAGGCGTTCCTGCTCTGGCAGGGGGTTGGACTTGATGATCTTCCGAGGTCCCTTCCAATCCCTGACATTCTGTGATTCTGTGATTCTGTGAAACCCCAGGCTCAGGGGTGGTGGGGAGCTGGATACAGGGAGCTGGATTCGAAAACTCAGGATCCAGATCAAAAGCAGGAGGTCGGATGGAGTCCTCTCTGGACACCGGCCATTGCAGAAAAAGGGACAAAACTCTCGTGATCGCTCAATTTATACTAGATGTGACGTATATGGGATGGAATACTCTCATTGGTCACCTGCCCTGTCTATCACCCCGCCCGGAGGTGCCACATTTTACTTCCTTGTGCCCCCTCTTACTACCCAGCACCCCCAGCGTGGCACACAGGAACCAGCAGTGGCCTTGGTCACCGTAGGAATAAGCATCAGCCAGAGCCTTTCTGCATCCCAACCCCAGGCAGTGACTGTGACATCAGGGCTTGTCACTGCCAGCAGCACACACTGTCTGCAGAAACGCGCTGCAGCCTTTTAGAAGAGATTAAAAATCACTAAACAGAACTGTTTTTTTTTTTAGCTAAACCCAGGACACATCCATGAGGTGGGTCCATCACTTCCCAGAGATTGCCGGTGATGCCTCGACCTACCGGAGAAGCACTTTCGGATCGTACCCTTGCGTTGTAGTGAACATTTCCCCTTTTATAAGAAGAAATAATTCATTCTGAGAACATTTTTTTTTCTCTTTCTGATGGTCAATATTATTGACGAAATCGGAGCAATTCAGCCAAGTATTTTATACATTGTTCTGGTGGGTAGAACTCCACCAGAGTTCCCAAAGGGAAAACGCGCTTTGACATGTCTGAAGACAACATTTAACACAAAACACGCTCTCAGCTAAAAGGAAACCTCATTTTTTTTTCCACTTTTCTACCTTTTGAGAGAAAGGTACCTCTCTTTCCATGTGCAATTTCAAGGCAACATTGGCATGGCAGCAGGAAGGAAGGGAATTCCCGCTTGTTCTATTTCAAATAAGGCCGAATGACGTAAAATTATCATTCTTGCAGACCAGAGATCTGTTCATATATTGCAGAAAACAGAGTCGTTTGAATTTCTTATCCTGAAAGTGGTTTCTTACCTAGTCAGGAAGGAAAAACAGCCATCAGATGCTTTCCCTGGTGCCACGGGAAGGGTGGCTCTGACCAAGGTTATTATCAGCATCATTCAAAACGTGTTAATGCACGAGAGTTAAATTTTAGCGGCGCTTAATCATTAACCAATGGCAGAATAAGTTATAGTGACTTGATTCCAGGTTCTTTGGGTGGCGAGAGTCACATTAACTTACAAGGTGATTCGATTAAAGGATATACGTCCTTATAAATAGATGTCTGAGTGGGTAGATACGGGGTGTGCACATACAAAAATTAAATATATCTAGATAATCAAATCTGTGCTACAGATATCCACACCCGTGGAAACGATTGTGAATTTAAACACGTGTGTAAGTAAAGAGGTGGGTGTAGAAATTAGCCCATAATTAACATCTCCCCCTTCTCAAGTTCGGAGCGGATACTCACAACGCGTCGCCGGCGTTCGCTGACGGGCGATAGTTGAGACTCGAGGAGGATGGTTCACCCTCCATCAGCAGACAGCCTGGAGGACTCGGGTCCCTGAGAGGAGTCCCACCTCAGGGGAGATGCTGGTCACAGCCTGCTGCCATCAAGGAGAGGTCCAAGGGTCTCTGCTGAAATCGCCGTTTATGGGATCTGAGAGAATCGATCTTTGCCCGGTGCTTTTCCGTACCAGCCGCTCTCTGGTGGTGGCAGAGATGTTCTCTGAGACGTCCCTCTGGTACGACAAGTCTCAGGTCGTCCAGAGGTGATGGGCTACTCCTGCTACACTTGGGCAATAAGGAAGGCAGGAGGCATCAAGGGGATGTCTTCATGCTGGCCTCTGTCTTTCCAAACCGCCGTCTGCCTCTCTCCCGGGTTGATCTGCCCTCCATTCCGGAGCAATCTTACCTGAGCATCTCAAAAGAAAAGGAGGAAGTGGAGGGAGAAATTGCACCTCCACAGGTAGTTTCAGGACAACTGGACTTTCGCACTGAGGAACAGGTTGACTTTATCGTTATGTGCTTATTTCACTCGCGTATCTTGCACGGCCATAAAGCTTTTTATTAACCAGAGACTTTGGGTAAACAGCTGTGGCACCAATAAAAATCGTCACGGCCGTAACGAAGGGCTCCGTTCACCCCCGTTGGGATCCCAGGCGAGAAGGTGACACCGTTGCATCCTTTCATATGGTGGTCTCTTCCTCGGGACCTCGAGCACACGGGTTATTTGCTGTGTGGCTTCAAGCAGAGCAAACGACGCCGTGATTTGCCTGCAAGGCATGTTATGAAAATACAACCTTGAATTTATTGCCTGGAGGCAGAACTGGACTTTAACTCCCCTGCCCGAGGTGACTTTTGAGCTACACACAACCTGAAATTGTCACCACCCACTTGCCCCCAACTTTTTGTTGATTTTCAGGCAGCAAAAGGGACCTCTCTTGGTTCTTTGAAGGAAAGGACCTTGATAAAGGACGGTGGATTTTATATCTCTTTCTTCCCGTGCTGAAGCTCCAAGCTTCCCTCCTTTATTAGGTATTTATTAGGTGTGTGGAAGAGCTATTTTATTTCCTTTCCCTCTGGAGCTGACGGAAAAAGACGTCTCCAGAGCGTGATCAGGTTGAACAGGGAATCCCTGACTGAGTTTGAGTGAAAGGAAGAAGCGTCTGGCGGGAGGAGAACGACTGGGCAAGCCAGGAGGAACGACGAGGTGTTGTCTGGGCTTGTGTGGATGGACTCAGGACCGTCAGAAAGCCCTTGAAGCCAAAGCTGGTGAAGATCCCAGCGCCTCGGCAGGAAAAGGAAGACTCAGAAAAAGTGCAGAGTGGCTGCCAAGATGAAGCTTTCACCACAGTCTTGGTCCTTTGCGACATCATCTTGATATTATTGCCGGGTCTCAGGTTTTTTTTAAGACATATTTGTCTTTCTGGGCTTTCCTCTCATTCTGACTTTTCATCTCCTTTGGGCTGGTCTTCTTTACGTGACACGCTCTTATTTTCCTACTGAATCGAGGACCTTTTTCAGACCAGGTTTCTTTATTTCTGAGCTGAGGCACACAGGTTACGAGAGCCTCCAGGCTCTTAAATGGCAACTTGTCGGTTCCTCCCTTTCTGCCCCTGTACGTGTGATGGTTTATTTGATTGGGTGGTTTTTTTTTAAGACACATGACTCACACAAAGTTCCCTTCCTTCAGGCGGAATATCTGAACTTACCCGACTCGCCTTTCAGCCACAACACTGAATCACAGAGTTTTAAGCTCGTTTAGGTTGGAAAAGAACTTTTAAGACCGCCCAGTCCAACCATTAACCCATCAATTCCAACTGCACCAACTTAACCCTGTCCCTGAGCGCCACATCTCCGTGGTTTTTAAATCCCTCCAGGGGTGGGGACTCCGCCACCGCGCTGTCCCAGTGCTTGACAATTTCATCAGAGACATTTTTCCTGACGTCCAACCTAAACCTCCCCGGGTTCAACTCGTGGCCGTTGCCCCTCAACCTCCCCTCCTCCAGGCTGAACAACCCCAGGACCCTCTGCTGCTCCTCGTCGGACTTGTCCTCCGGACCTTTCAGCGTATTCTCTGCCCTTCTGTTTGCTAAATCTAATTTCTCCGTGGTGATGGCACTTCTCCCATCAGCTCCTCTGCACCAGACACCTGCAATTCCTTTTTATTTTCTTTTTTTTTGCGTGCTCGGATTCTCATAATCTCACCGCTGACCCTGGTGACGGGGCAAACCCCTCACTCAGAGAGAATTGCTGAAGGGACATAATCAAAAAATTCCTCTAATTTCCCTCTGAGCAGCTGAGCAGGGTGAGTTCCTGTCCCTCTTCTCTGAGCCAGGTTGGGAAGAAATTATCTCAGTGAGTCTTTAGGGGATTTTCTGCCTCCACCCCTTAGATCCATCTGCTTTCTCTAGTAGGGTCGTTCAATTAATGGCACTTTCTGCCCACAGGAAAGGGTTTGTGAAGAGATTTTTAACGGGAGGATTTTCAGGGGAGGTTTGCTACGGGTGTATTATTGTGGTCCACCCCGACTCGTCCAGAGAAACTCGTATTTATGAGCAAAAATAGAGTGCGAATCTGGGTTTTCATCAATGAACAAAACAAACCCAGAAAAATAAAGGTAATAGTTGTTGTTTTTTTTTTTCATTTCATTAACGCTCCTCTTGACAAACGGTTCCGACGAGTTTATCGGTAAAAAACCGACCGAACAGCGAACACAACAAATAAAAATAAATCTACGTTTCTTCGGTCCAGGTGTAAAGGAGATAAAATTGCAATATTTGACGGGTCTGGGTTTTCACCCAATTGGCTCTTAGTGCAAGGTGAATCTCTAAGAAGTAATTTTGTTTTTTTCCTGACCATAGTTTTATAAGCTCGTATTGCTTCTTTCCTTCTTCTATCTCCTTTGACACCCTCTGTGGTTCCCCACGTCGTCGATTTACCGATCTCCCGTGGAAGGGCGTGTATTAAATCGACGCAGGGGGCGAACGCCCAACCATTCGCCGTCGGCACCGGGGCTGAAGAACGGGTACAGGACCCCCGAAAACTCAAGAAAGAGGGACTCGAGGAGGCGCTTCTCCTCCACGTCGAAGAAGGAGAGCTTGTTGAGGTCCTGGTCCAGGAGGACGCCCACCACGCGGCACGGCCGGCGGCCCCTCACGGCCTTGCCCCCGGTCGCCCTGTATTCTCCCCGGGAGAACTTCAGACCGAGCGAGTTCCCTTTTGGGGAAGGACTCGTCGAGCCCCCCCTCAGGGAGTTCCGAATTTCCTCATCCACAACGCCCAGCTCCCACTCCAGTTTGTCGCCCACCTCCACTTCCCAGTAATGCTTCCTCCCCGCGAACCCTTCGGTAGCCACCGCCGCCGCCGCGGGCGGGCTCCGGGGGGAGGACTTGACCCTGTTCTTCTCCTTAATGGTGAGACTGGGGTGTTTGCGGTCCTCATCCAGAGCGATGTCGACTGGAGAAAA